>CM035438.1:39836899-40421899 GCA_020310875.1 Ceratopteris richardii | reverse complement strand
ACAAATATCCACATGCATTGGGCAACAACCTAGGAGGGGGCCACCAGCCTATGGAGGGGCTCCGGAGGTCAGCCTATGGAGGGGCTCCGAAGGTGTGGACAAGGTAAGAGAGACACCACCCATGCACTCATTCTCACTTTCTCTAAGTATCGAAAGCAATGGGGATTAATCCTCCCTTATATACCTGCTTGAGATGCTCTTAATATCTAATATGGGATAGATCTTAGCTCCAGGCGCTTTTTTGAGGGTTGCATGCGAGTTTTTGGGGGCTCCTCCCTCTTTGGTGAGCCATTTATCTTCATCTTCCCTTGCAAAAGGGAGTTTAGCACTACCGACCACCTTTTTAGGCATATCTTCCTCCATACATGTCCAAATCCAGAAATCCTACATGTTGTGGTTTCTATGCTTCGAGAGTTTTCAATTGAATAGTTGAAACCCACAATTCGACCCTTGCAACCCTATTGTGTAGAGGCATGAAGTTGATAGTCGAGTTGCAAGGAGCTTCCAAGAAGTGGTTTAAGAGTATATGCACGATCTACACGGACTCCAACACAACTGGGAAGCGATATTCAAGCGGTTTCATCCTCTTCATCACTTTTCCAAGGATTTTTTAGAATCAAAATAAGTGATTTGTCAATATTTGTGCTTTTAGTTACCTTTTCTATGCATAGTTTTGCATTTAGCATATTCATCTTGACCTAATGCATGTGTATGAGTGCATGAAAGTATAATCTAAATCTCAGCACTTCTATATCAGAAATTTGAAACTTGTTAAATAGGTTTGTACATGCTATTGGTAGAACAGATCTCTTGTGTAGGTACTAGCATGATTAAGGAGAATTGAAATTGTGATAGAATGAAGATGTGTAGTGTCCCAATATTGTGATTTTATGTGTCAGCTAGCACATATATTTTGATACGATGCATATGAGAATAGATGTAATCAGACTCATCGGGATCCACGACTAGTCTGCCGCCGTTGCGAAGGAAACCATCCTATAGAACGATGTTGGAAGCGCCAAAGAGAGAGAGTGAACTCAATGAAGGGACCTTTGGGTGAGGAAGCGTCCACTTCTTGACCAAGAATCACAGTCTCACAAAGGTACAGTGGAGACTCGGACGACTCCACATCATCAAGAGAAAAGTCCACCAAACCAAAGGCTCAATGCAACCCAGTTTCGTGACCTGTGGTACACCATGTCTTCATCATGTGGAAGGGGAAAAGATTCCAAGCATGCTCGACATGAGAGCTACACACAACTTCATGACACTGGACTACGCCTGGTGCCTAGGTCTTAAGCTAAGCAAACATCTCAGAATGTCCATCGTCCTTGCTCAGGGGCAAGCTAACCATGTACGCCACACGAAGGGTGTCCCATTACTTTTTGGCCAATGGTTTGGCCACTTGGATTTTCTTATCACACCCATGGAAACATTTGAAGTCATCCTTCGGCTCTTCTTCATAGATAAACACATGATCAGTTTCTTTGGCAAAGGTGTGGGCAAAGTGCTCTTGGATCAGAATGGGCATGCCCTAGTGGTGGACTGCCACATAGTCAATCCCCCTAGAGATGAACCCCCACCAAAATGCGGACACAAATGCCACAAGCATAAGTCCAAGAGAGAACCTGACTCTTGGGCAAGGGCCACATCCTCAAAACATGTGCCCAAGAAGATCTCGCATAGGCAGTTTAGCAAGGCAGTGTATCAAGGGGAATCCCACACCTATGTGTTCTACAACCAGTTGAGCAAGAGACAGAGCTGGTCCATATAGATGAATCGAAGATCGGCCATCCAAGCTTCCACTTTCTGCTTGAGGAGCACATGGACATATTCACAGATATGCTACCACCCAGGCTTCCACCCTTATGCAATGTAGAACATCGGATAGACACTTTGCCAAACCAACCATCCCCTTCACGGGCTCCTTACAAGATGAATGAAACCGACCTAAAAGAACTAAAACGACTACCACATGAACCAGAGGAACAACGGTACATTTGGCCAAGCAACTCACCTTATGGGGCCCCAATTCTCTTTGTGAAGAAGAAAGATGGCTTATTGTGCTTATGCATTGACTATCGAGCCCTCAACAAAAACACGATCAAGAGTAAGTACTAGGTTCCGGCCATGGAGGAGCTTCTAGATCGCCTTGGGAAGGCCTGATACCTCATGCACATAGACCTCTGTTCGGGATACCACTAGATCAGGGTGGCTCAAGAGCACATCGAAAAGACAGCTTTTCGCATGCGCTATGGCAGCTATGAATGGCTAGTTATGTCGTTTTGTCTCACAAGCACCCTTGTGTGACTCCACATCGACCCCAAGGAAGTGGAAGCACTACTCTTGTGGGCTTCCCATCCTCAGTCAAAGCAGTGTGGGAATTCATCAGATTCTGCCATTTTCCCCGCAGTTTTATTCAAAGCTTCAGCAAGATAGTAGCCCCACTCCTCGAGCTGATAAAAAAGAAAGAGACTTTCAAATGGGGCCAAGTAGAAGAAGAAGCATTGGAAGCCCTCAAGGTCGCAATGTGCAATGCCCGTCTCCTGAAGCTTCCAGAGTTCAACAAACCTTTCAAGGTTCACACAGATGCGTTCGGCATGGTGACCGAAGGTGTACTCATGTGAGATGGCCAATCGGTTGCCTACGAATCACACAAGTTCACTGACACTGAGCTTAGGTGGAGCACACATGAGAAGGAGATGTTGGCAGTTGTGCACTGCCTATGCAAATGGCGATACTATGTCCAAGACAAACATACCAAGGTCTTCACTGACAATATTTCCCTCAAGTACTTTGCTTCTCAACCAAAGATAAGCCCAAAGCAAGCTAGGTGGGAGAACTTTCTCGCAGAATTCGACATCGAGATCATTCATAAGCGGGAGATGCAGAAGGTCATGCCAGATGCTCTAAGTAGAAGGCCTAAAATACAAGCAATGTCAACAATCTCCTCAGACCTGAAGAGGAGGATAAAGTTAGCTTAGGAAGGAGATACTCAAGTTTAGGAACTCATGCACGAGGTTTGAAGCAAGGCTCAACCAGGCCGACACACAATTGACGACGGCATGCTATACCGCAAAGGCCGAATTTATGTCTCGGATGACTTCGAAGTACATAAGGAGCTGCATCGGGAAGCACACAACGGTCATGGAGGTCAACATGCAGTTATGAATAGTTACATAGGCATTTCTACTTGCCCAAAATGAAAGCAAAAGTCTAGGAGTACATGAAAACGTGTCTGGCATGCCAACTAGTGCATGATGACTGAATCAAACGAGTGGGCCTCTTGCAACCACCACCTATTCCGAACAGACCTTGGCATGGACTTCATAACAGAGGTCCCGTCCTCCCAAGGATACACCATCATTTTCGTGGTAGTTGATTACTTCACAAAACAGACTCATTTCATTCTGGCAAAGCCCCCTTTGAACACGAAGATAGTGGCCGAGCTGTTCTTCACACGCATAATCAAGTGCCATGGACTTCCTTCGGCTTTAGTATCAGATTGTGATGGGCGCTTCCTGAGTCAGTTATGGACCGAACTCTTTCGATTGGGGGCACACTACTTAGATTCTCTTCAACATCGGGAAACCGACGGGCAAACCGAGCTGCGCAACCAAACGATGGAAGATTATATTCGCAACTATGTTCATGCTGACCAAAGGGAGTGGGCTAAACACTTAGATATCCTCGAGTTTCAATCCATTCTAGTACAAAGATGACTCCGTTCGAGTTAGCAACTAGCAAAGAAGTGATCATCCCGCTTGCACTTACACAAGATTCCACACTCTCAACCAATGACCGGGATTGTGGAGCTTTCTTGGACGAGTGGAAGACCAAGCTCGAAGAGGCCAAGTCAAGTCTGTAGAGAAGCAAAGAGCGAATGGCCAAGTATGCGAATGAGAAGCGAAGATCAGGAGAAGTTTTCAAAGCCGTGCACTTAGTTCTCGTGAGTTCATGAAACATCACACTTCCCCGAAATTTCAAACATAAGTTCAACCATCGATATTACGGTCCATACAATGTGGCGAAGCATATCAATCCGGTCACCTATGAGTTAGAACTCCCTGACAATGCACAGTTTCACAACGCCTTCCATGTGAGCTTACTCAAGTGGTTCAAGCCAGATACCAAGTATGAACGCTAAGTTCTAGTGTTGCAGGATGGTGAGAACCGGTTCGAACCGGAGGCCATTCTAGGAGAGAGTCCCGGACGGACGTGAAGGCCCTTAGTTCCTCATCAAGTGGCGTGGTTGCCCCTTTGTGGATGCGAATTGGATCCCGGCCAACACATTCAGTCCGTTGTTTGCAAATTTCATCGTGCACCTTAGGCCAAGTTTGGCCCTTCAGCCCATTGTAATGTTCCCCAAATTTTGTATCACACTAAGTAGTATGAACCCAAAAATTTTGTAACTCTGAACCCGCTTGTTGAGGGCAACAAGGTCTTCAAGTCGGGGGAGGATGTCACAACCCCTGTTTTTCTATAGAGCCCATTTTAGTGCCGGGGAGGTTTGCCCTACGTCACTAAATTGTGCGCAAGGCAGACGGGGGGGGAGAGAGAGAGAGAGAGAGAGAGAGAGAGAGAGAGAGAGAGAGAGAGAGAGAGAGAGAGAGAGAGAGAGAGAGAGAGAGAGAGAGAGAGAGAGAGAGAGAGAGAGAGAGAGAGAGAGAGAGAGAGAGAGAGAGAGAGAGAGAGAGAGAGAGAGAGAGAGAGAGAGAGAGAGAGAGAGAGAGAGAGAGAGAGAGAGAGAGAGAGAGAGAGAGAGAGAGCTTGCATTGCAGATCTCAAGTTTAAATGTTAATGTGCTCAAGTGGGGCAAAATGTTATCAGAGATGGACAAGGTAGCTATCCTGGAAAATTTTCTAGAGAACTTAGGTTTTTAACATGAAAATCTTGAAATCGATGTATAACGGTTAGAAATTTTTTAGCCTAATACAGGTTCAGCAAGCTCAAGCTTTGGATTCAGTTCGCTCCTCCACTGAAGAGTTTTTGCCTGATAATCCAGCAGCAATTTACACACGTGAGATTCGGCATTTCCGTTTTATCTTATTTTTGACATGCAGGACTGAACAAGCTATCCTGTAATCAGGTTGTATAGTCTTGAAATGAGGGTCCCTAGTCGTTATATTAAGCTTACCTTCTCATCATCCTGTAGGCTCTTGACCGTTGAAAGGTAATAAGCGTGTGTAAATTTTGTGCATTTTTGAAATTTCAGAGAAAATGGAAATTAGAGGCTTGCATTATTAAAAAGAGTTACTCCTTACTATTGGCATATTGCACTTTGGGCAATCACTTCTAATGTTGCACTTTGCGCGGATCAGTCATCAAAGTAGTCGAAAAATTCTCTCCGGCATCTGGGAGTGTCAAGAATTTAACTGTTCTTTTGTGCAGTCATTCTAGCAGAAGAAACTCCAAAGCTGGAAGAATTTTTGGAAATCTACGAGCTTCCTCCAAAAGACATCATTTTCGACAGTGATATCCTTTTTTTTTGGTGGGTGAAACGCCAATATTCAACAATTATTTGTTTGTTGTTCTTTATCTTCTGAGACGGGTGTGTGTGTGTTGGTGGGTGGGTGAAAGTCAAAGAACATATTCGTTGTTTTCGTGGATGAGTCATTGAGCTAGTCCGGCATTTGTTGATGTTATTTCATTGTTCAATTCCTTGATTTTCATACATCTTGTTTGGCCGATGCCCAAGGAACCTTTCAAATGGACTTGATGACTTTGAGAACTACTCCAATGCTTGCTTTACTAAGTTTGTATCCACAGCGGAAATCCAAAAAAATTGAACGGATTCAATGTACAAGAAAGCCCAGAAGATCGAACCAATAAATATCTATATTCCAAAATGTTTTTGAGAATCAGAGAATATAGACATGCATGAATCCAACACAAAGCTCTGTCTTTAATATATGCATCTATGATCCCAACACATAGATCCCTAATGACAATATACCCCCTATCTTTGTTATGTTGTGTATGATCAAAGTAAATCGGAAATAAAGGCAAAAGATAACAGAAATACGTGATTTGATCTCATTCATTCATTCACGTTTCGAGAATATTAAACAATTCAGAATAAAGTATAAAGAGGATCTTATTTGAATATGTCAAAAAAGAAACATTGAGATGCATGTACTGAAGGTCTTTGTTGTAACACGTGCATCTCTAGTTCGTCATCCGAAAGCTTTTAAAGGGCATAAAATCCAATAAATTTATAAACTCTCATCAAAGGGAGAATAAGGGCAAATGAAATTATTGTTCCTTCCACACATCCTCTTTAAATATCGATTCAAAGAAGAGGGCCCCATTTCAAATTCATGAGAAATAGAAGGAAAATACTATCCTTCTCTTCAATAGAAACCATAATTATTAATGTCTTCAATGGGCCAACATGTCTACTTGAAGAAATAAAGCATGACATCCAAGACTTTTTCTTTTGGTTGTTGATTGCTACAAATCTGCTCAACAATTGCCATTGGAAAATGACCTTAGAAAAATCCAAGGAGAATTTAAAATTTCATAAAAGACTAGTAGCACTATGATATAAGTGATCAGGTGAATGTTTGTTTTTACAACTCTTTCTTCTCGTAGACATGAGTGCAAGGATGCCTATTGAGAGAGGATTATGGTGGGCATTTCCCATTGTACACAATATTCCTTCATAGTTGGATCTTCTTAAAAGTTTCTATTTTCATTGTGTTCAACATCTAGTCATTTTATTGTCTCTTTTAGCTTGAGAAAATTTCTTGAGTCATTCCAAATGTTAAAAACAAACATAATGTATACGAGTAGGACTTGTATCCAAGCTCTTTAGCTTTATCTTTTCTTTTCCAGAGTTAAGGTGCATGCATACTTGCAATGCAATGGGTTGCAAACACTTCACAATGCATTGCGAACAACCCCACTTTGCAAATGGGTTCACAACCCATTGTCTGAGCGACCAAAAGAATCTCCTTCCCAAGGATGCATTTTATTACTATGAAAGTAGTGTATTTGTTATAAAAATGGTATATTGTTATGTCTCATGGATTCTCAATTTGTAGTGGGATAAGCTTTGGAATCCAAGTATAGAAACTCAAAGGAGATTGATTGTAAATAAATAGTTAAAATTTTCGATAGAGATCTATTCAGTGTTCTCGATTTCAAACTGTTTGTTTTTTGGAGTGTCACTTGTTGGATACCACATTATTAAGAAATATTATAGATCCTAACTATTGATCTTATAGAACATATACAAAATTTTCTCACTTTCAATCCAATGACAAATAGGGAAGAAGTTTACTCTAGATTTGATTAAAATCATAGGCATAAGGCTCATAGGGAGAAGAAAAATCTTATGTGACTATAGTTACACATAATTTTTCCCATATTATTTTTTTGTGTTTATTTTTTGAGACTATTCAAGCACGATTAGGTGATACATACACTTAGAGTACTCAAAATACAAAAATAACAAATGAAAAGTGTAAAATATTTTATTTTGCATGCGACTTTATTGTAGCTTGGGGATTGATATTTTGGCTCGTTGCTAGCATGTTAGCAGCATGTTGCCTACCCCATTTTGATCTTCTTGCTAGCCCCCTTGGATGCATGAGTAGAGAAAGATCTAGAAGCTCGATTTGGTCATCTTTGCAATGCTCCATACTTTCTAGTGCATTCCCAATCAAGATATCACTACATTATTGCCTTCCACTATTTTACACAAAAACACCTAAGACCTTAACTATAGTACCAAAATGCTTCATTATAATAATCATTTTTTCTTAAGCTAAGATATATGTCATTTACTTTTTGTGGATCTAGATTATCTTCCATATTGTTCCCATTGTCATATATATCCCATTCCATACATGCGTATAAAAGTGGACAAATATATCAGATAATCTTTTCATAGGTTTGTCTTGCTTTTACATACTCCACTAATTAAAACAAAGGATGAAGTTGGGCGAAAAGAGCATGCCAAATATTTTTTCGTGATGAAGCCAGATAGTGCAAATGAAGGATTATTCTAGGTTTGAGGTGTTTTTGGAGAATATAAATCCTTTCTTTATAAAAAAGAAAGAGCTTAGCTTAGACTATGCAAACTCTTAAAAGGTTTCCGGCTCTATTTATGTCATACATCTATACACGATTGTTTTGATTTACATGGAACAAGATGAGTTTTATTTTTTCTAATGAAAATTGGCCTTTCCTCCCTTAATAATCTAAATATCTTTAACTTTACTATAGGGATATGAAGGATAACCAACTATGATTCCTTGAATAGAACTTGCATTAGTGACATGAGACGAGATATGTGTGCTAAGTCAAGTTAAGGTTATAGTTCTCTAAGAGATAAGACAAGCTAATAGCTTGGCATACTAGTGAAAACCAATGAATGTGCAAGGAGCAATCTTATAGAAATAGCTAAGAAGTGCCTATAAAAAGCCCAAGTTGAAGCTAAAGATCCAAAGAGGAGATTTCTCTCATTTAAAGTAGGTGCTTGTTCTTTATTTTAATCTTGTTAAGGATCTACAATCTATATAGGGTCTCATAGAATCATCCTTTTTAAAGAGGATTGTTAATGCCATCCAAGGAGATTGAATTTGTTGGATGAATCCTTTGTCAAGGTATTTCTTCAAAATTTTTCCTACTTCAGATCGTTAGAGCATGAGTAGTTGATAGGGGGGTCTTGACACATAGTTTTGAAAATTTTGTTGAAGCCTATGGAATGATTGACATGTCCTATGGAAGGTGGTTAGCCATTGGTGAGTTCCTTTGATGACACGTCACCATATTCTTATATTACTTGCTTAAATTAAATTAAAACATTTTCAAATACAAGGGAAGAGATATAAGAAACTTGATTCATATCATAAAAGTTATAAATGTCATTCATAGTAAGAAGCAAACTTCAACTTTATTAGTATCTATGGTTTTTGGAGTTCAAGACTTATATCAATGGAGCTAGGGCATTAGATTGACAACTTGTCTTAGGTTTGGCCCTAAATCCCAAAGCCACTCCCTACCCAAATAATATCAATTTATTCCATGTGCAATATCAAGAAATCAACATTAGGGGAAAAAGTGAGCCCTGCATGGGCCTTGTAAGGATCCATAATTTTTAGGGATTAAAAAGCTTAATTCGTGAGTTTAAGGATCCACATGAAACCACTAGTGGTATTGTAAAATAAAATAATGTAGATGAAATATCATATTTTTTTCTCTCATACGTGATCATTTCTAAGCCTTTAGATTGATCAAATAAATGGTCTATATTAAATTCCACTTTAAGCTAGAGAGAGAATACAAGAGAATTCGTGGGAGTGGGGAGAGTGTGCACACTCTCTACAAAAAGCTCGGCCATTGGATCATTGAAGATCTAATCGATGCATGCAAGTGGGGTGAGCCTCTTTTTCAGATGCATATTAGTCGTCAAATGTGAGCCACATCTAATGGCCACCTTTAAAAGGCACCCTTTTGATGTTTGGGTTGAATCCAAGCCATCCGATCCTTCCTAGATCCAATGGCTACAAATTCAAGCACTCAAATTGCTTGGAATTCAAATTCTACCATTTGATTGAAGCAAAAATCCAATGGTTTTCTACAAAAGGAGCCTTTTGTAATGATTGCATTGATCTCATCCATTCAATCTCAAGCTAATCGAAGGGTGGAATTTCGTAGGCGCATTGACTTTTGGAATTTAACCTTGGCCCTTAGATCTTTAATGAATCGAATGGCTCTAAATGAATTTTGAGGTTCTCAAAACCATCCTCTAAGCAAAACAACCAATTCTAGATGGTTTCTAGCTCTTTGACCACACAAAAACAAGGGAAGCCTATGCCTAGCCTATGTGATTAAGGGACTAGAATATGGCCACCACCCTCTTCTCATTGCTCCATGGCAAATCACCCCTTAATCTAAAAGGCCCATGCAAGGTTCATTTTTTCCCCTAATGAACTTACCTTTATATACTTAAAGATTGATTTCTCATTTTGCACATCAATATATCCTAAATTATTGTTGATATATGCTGGTAGTGATGTGTATGAACAAACTTAGGAACAACGGGGCACTTTTTTTCCCTCTTTAGGAGGTTTTTCCCCTTGGCTTGTATATAGACCTATAACCCTAACGATCACTTCTCTTTGTACATTCACTTGGTAATTCATTAAGTGCTTTGTTGTGTTCCAAGTTTCTTCTTCCTTGTGTTGTTCATGTGCTTTTATAGACCTCAAACTCCAACAATTGCTATTAAAGCAGGTCATCACTTCATCAAGGGCATCACATGTGTGTCCAAATTTCGATCTAAGCTCGTTTTGGTCTTCGAATGCACCATCACAATGCTTGTGCAAGAAATTTTGTCCTTTTTTTCCAAACATATAAATATGTTTCGATTCACTTGTACAAGCACTCAAAGTCTACTACAGGTCTAGTAGAGCTCGATAGGGTGGTTTCTTTCCACTCTTCGAGATACACTCATTTTTGTGCATCAGGGTATTTTACTCAGTGGCATGATTGAAACCAATGATGTATTCTGTATTTTGGTTGTTGAGGATAGATTGGATGATACTAATTACCCATTGTAGATATATATGGTGCATCATGTATTGGTAGTAAAAAATTGTGGAATATTGTGTAGGATGTTGAAAAACGGCCTACTACACCTCCAAATATAGTTATTGAAGGTGATGTAGATGGCATTGAAGATGACGATCTTCAAATTCCTATTTGTATTTTGGTTCCTATTGCACCTACTATAGAACAACTTTGTTGGGATGGTAGAGATGGTCAGACACATGTGTTGATAGCTTTTTCTATCGAACGTGCCATTATCCCTCACATTCTCTCTTGCAAAACAACAAAGGATGCTTGGGATACACTGAACACTTTACACCAGGAAAGAAATGAGGCTTGTATTTCTTCCCTCTAAATACTAGAGAGTGAGCATATGAATGAAGGAGATCATATGGTTAGTTTTTTGACAAAGATCAAAGAATTGAAGGAGCAATTGATTTCTGCTCATGATAGTTCACTTGTGCAAATTGTTCTTAACGGTATTCTAGATTCATATAAGAGTTTTGCGTCTACTCTTGGATTCATGATGATGAAAGGTAATTCAAGTGCCTTAACATTTGAGGAGATAGTCTCTGTTTTTTTGCAAGAAGATCAGTCCAAGTAGAACAAGTCCATTATGCATATTGCTTATTAATATTTCTTATCTAATCAGAAGGACAAAGATAAATGGAGCTCATCTACAAGTAAGAAAAAAAATTGCTAATGCTACACAGTTGAAGAAGGAAGACAAAGATGAGAAGAAAACAAAAAAGTAGATTTTTTCTTTTTTGGGAAAATAATGTAAAGGAAATGATCATGTCATAAAGTGTTCCAAAACTGGCCACAAAAGATGCAAAGAAGAAAGATGCTAGAATGGTTATTGTAGAGGCTTCTACTGTTATCGTTAGTGTCCATGTGAAAGGCCAAATTTCCACAAGACACTTCTTTGTATATGTTTTTTAATAAAACATATAGTGGTCTGGTCAGTCACACAGGTGTAAGTTCAACTGAATTTGTAAGACCTAAGAAGTCTGTCTTCGTGCTCCCGGTGTACTGTGTTTTCTGTGTATTTTGTAGTCTTTGTGCGGACTACCATGTGTGGGCTTAGGAGCTCAATTTTCTACTATGAGGATATCGTCGTAGAGCTCGCAAGAAGGAGAGCGCATTGTGGTGGATCGCCATCAAAATACTTCAGTGGAGTAGAGCAGTTCGACGCAAAATCTTTGTTCCTTTTGTGCAAGCGAAGCGAGCCCCCCTCCCCCCACAAAGGCTTTCTCCAAGGCTTACGATTAAGGCGGTGACCAAGGCATAGACCTTGGCATACCTTGTCATCTGAGTCACTGAAGTCACCGTTGGCACCATTGGCGGACGAGGGAGGACCTCAACGATCAAGGAATATAGAGGTTCTCGGTACTTCCCGGGAGCTCACCCATCCTAGTACTGTTCCCCCCAGAGCTCGCTTAACCATGGCAATCTCTAGCCACTAAGCTACACTCTTGTGGTGTCTGAAGAAGGGGAAAGATAAGGTTGACATTACCTTGAACAAGTTTTGGTCCCTCAAAGCTTCATTCTTTGCTTTCAAAGCCTATTTCTAAAACATTTTCGAGGTGTCTTTTGGAGCCATTTTGGAGTACTTTCGCACATAGTTCTCTTCACACAGGCCCAATAATATCAAGAAGAGTGTTCTTTGTACTTATCTGACAATAAGTATCAACCTTTGGGGTTGTGTTTTTCATCCACACTTGTAAAACAACAGGTTTCTTGAGAGGTTTTTCAGTTTTGGTGGGAGCACCCATTGTAAATTTGTGTAGGTTTTTTGAGCCAAAAACATTAGATTTGACAGACACTTGCAAGTGTTATTGGCTAGTTTTTGGGCTGTGCATTCAAACTTTTATTGTCATTTTACTGCATACATTGAGCACATACACACCATGTACGCTTCTGTGGATATTGCGTATGTACGTCCATGTGGTCATTGATATAGCGGTTACGTTTTTTGCATAAAGCCTTTTACGTTTGATAAAGAGGGTCGTGGTGAGGTTTTCTTAACTGGGAGACACCTAGATCTCAGAGTCTCTTCGGTGATGCATGTGAAAGGCTTACCTAGCCTCGCCATATGAGATGTAAGATATTCATTCATAGGTGCTCGATAAGCCTAGTTGACTTCTATTGGGTAACTGTATCATATGCAGCGGAGTCAATGATTCATTATGCAGGTAGACATGTCAGTACTTGTAGTTTTATGATATTTTGACACTGGTCATATGCTCATTTTACAAAGGATACTCTAGAATTTTTTTTCTAGATTTTTGTTTTTATTAATTATACAGTGGTTGATTTACTCCTTGATACAATTATTTGTTGGCGTTCAAACTCTTCTAGCTCCATTATCATTCTATTTAGTTCTCTACCATCATGGCATCAGAGGTCTTAGACACATCCGGTGGATCAGGTTCTAGTGCTAATGTTCCGAGAAGGAGCTATAACTTGTTGGGCAAAGACCATGTTATCTTTCTCAGATGTTTCATTTTGTGAGCATTTTCAATATGGAAAGCAAACCAAAAATGTGCATCGAAAGCACATTGACTCTTCAATTCAGCCTTTAGATCTCATTCTTAGAGATGTATGTGGTCCTATGCCAACTAGGTCCTTAGGTGGTTCTCTTCACTTTGTCACTTCCATAGATGATGCTACTAGAAAAGTTTGGGTATATCCTATGAAATCGAAGAATGGGGTATTCCATACTTTCAAAAAATGGCTTGCTTTAGTTGAGACTGAAAAAGGAACTAAGCTTAAGGCTTTACGTTTAGATAATGGGGATGAGTATACCTCACATGAATTCAGCCTTTTCTGCCAGCCTAGAGAGATTCATAGAGAGTTTACAAATCCTTATACCCTAGTATAGAATGGTGTAGCTGAGAGGATGAATAGAACTATTCAAGATAGAGTAGTCTCTATGTTGCATCATGCAAACCTCTCACAAGGTTTTTGGGCAGAAGCAGTATTGACTACAGTTCATGTGATTAACCTTTCACCTAGTACTGCGAAAGGTCTCAAAGTGGCACAAGAGTTATGGACATGGAAGCCACCATATTATGATCATCTTTGAGTTTTTGGGTGTGAAGCATATGTTCATATACCCAAGAATCTTAAACAAAATTTGGACCATTAGTCAAAGGAATGCATTTTTCTTGGATATGGTCGAGAAGGACAATTTGGGTATCGCTTATGGGATCTTGAAACATGGTTAGTGATCAGAAGTAGTGATGTCATTTTCAATGAGTCTAAGATGCATAAACATCCCATTAAGGAGGTTGAAGTGAGAAGAGTGGTGTTCGAGGATACTAGTCCTTCAGTTAGCATGTAAAAAAATGCTGCACATAGGGATGTTCAAGAGAATGTCCATTGAGATCAGTCTGCACATGTTCCTGTTCAGCAACCATTGAGACGTTCTACACATGTCTCACATCCACCTGATAGATATGTTCCAAGTTTAGATTTTGTTATGCTAACAGATGCCGATGAGCCTTCTTGCCACAAAGAGGCTACGCAGACAAATGATTATGTCAAGTGGGAGCGTGCCATGAAGAGTGAGTTGGATTCTATTTACAAGAATGGTACTTGGGATTTAGTACCTTTGCCAAAGGGCAGGAAAGCTTTACCATGTAAATGGGCATATACGCTAAAGTTCACATCAAATAGTGCTTCTCCAAAGTATAAATCATGACTTGTTCAAAGAGTTTTAAGCAACAACATGGTGTTGATTTCGAGGAAATCTTCTCTCCAATGGTCAAGATGACTACCCTGTGCATGTTGCTTGTGTTCATTGCAATGGAAAACTTAGAGCTAGTCCAAATGGATGTAAAAACTCCTTTCTTGCATGGAAATCTTACAGATGAGATCTATATGGAACAACCATAGGATTATGTAGTTCCTGGCAAGGAAAGTCTAGTTTGTAAGCTTAAGAAGAGCTTGTATGGACTTAAACAGTCCCTTAGAGAATGGTACCAAAAGTTTGATGCTTTTATGAAGTCTCAAGGCTATTCTCGAAGCAATGAGGATCATTGTCTCTACACAAAGAGATGCTCAGATGGCAGCTTGATATACTTGATACTTTATGTTGATGATATGTTGATTACTGGGGAGTCCTCTTATGATTTATCAATTCTCAAAAAGGAGTTGAGTTACATATTTGATATGAAGAATTTGGGGGATGCCAAACATATTCTTGGCATGCGCATTACTTGTGATAGAAGCCAAAGATGCATATACTTGTATCAAAGTGAGCACATATCCAAAGTACTTCACAGGCTCAATATGCAGGGTGGAAAGGTATTGAGTACACCTTTACACACATATGTAAAATTGAGCAAGGATGATTACCCCAAATCAGATGAAGAAAAGGAATTCATGATCAAAATTCCCTATCAATGTGCTGTTGGTAGTCTCATGTATGCTATGGTAGCTACGAGAATAGATATTGCATTTGTAGTTGGAGTTGTGAGCAGATATATGTGTAATCATGGCAAGAAACATTGGGAAGCAGTTAAGATGATTTTAAGGTATCTCAGTGGCACTAAGGACAAGTGTCTATGCTTAGGTAGAGGAAAAGCATCCATTATTGGTTACATAGATTTTGACTATGGTGGTTGTGTAGACAATCATAAGTCTATATCAGGCTACATTTTTCATTTTGCTGGAGGTGCTATCTCTTGGAGTTCTCGTCTTCAAGAATGTACAATTGTTTCCACCACAGAAGTAGAGTATGTTGCGGCAAGTGAGGCATGTAAGGAAGCATTGTGGCTTTCTCGTGTTACTTGTGATATGGGTTTACCTCAACATGTACCTCATTTGCTCAGTGATAGTCAGAGTGCCATTGCTTTGGCTAAGAATCCGGTTTATCATGCTTAGATCAAGAACATTGAGGTGAGGTATCACTTCATTAGAGATTGCTTAGCCATTGAGCACATTATTCTTGAGAAGGTACACACTCGAGATAATGCTGCAAATGCTTTGACTAAAGCTCTACCATAGGATAAATTTCAACACTATTGTCACTTGATGGGTATTACTTGATTCATGATCTTACACAATCACTTGTATACTGTGTAATATGCCCATCATGTGGGAGGTATAGTTTGTATACTTACACTCAGGTATTCTTTATCATTCTTTATTTTCCTCCCATAGTTACTTTGGCCATATTGGCCTTTAGTGGGAGATTGTTACCATTAGTGTCCATGTGAAAGGCCAAACGGCCACTTGACACTTCTTTGTATATGTTCTTTAATAAAATATATAGTGGCCTGGTCAATCACAGAGTGTAAGTTCGACCGCATTTGTAAGACCTAAGAAGTCTGTCTTCGTGCTCCCTGTGTACTACATTTTCTATGTATTTTGCAGTCTCTGTGCAGATTACCGTGTGCAGCCTTAGGAGCTCGATTTTCTACTTCAAGGATATCGTCGTGGAGCTCGCGAGAAGGAGCGCACACTGTGTTGCATCGCCATTGAAATACTTCATCTACACCTAAAACAAGTCTGCTAATCTTGTGTAGAATGAAGAATGGGCATTTAGCACTCTTTGCAATTATGATCCCTCTTCTCATGAGCAGTGTACATCTATAGTAGATTTTGATGTTTGGTACTTTGATAGTGGGGCAACCAAACATATCACCTCTCCTAAGTTCAACAAGATAGATGTTCCTTGATAGAGGAGCATTCTTTCTTTAGGTGTCAATTCCTATTTTTTCCTCCTTTCACTCGATGATTCAGTCAATGTTGACGTGCTCAAAAGGTCCCAGTTGGTGGGTTAGGTCAACCGCCGAGTATACGACACATGCGGGGTGCTTGTTGGTGACTCAAGCAATATTCATTTAAAGAGAACAATCTGCGATAGGCTTGCTATGCCTTCTTTCCTTGTATTAGTTCTCAAAAACTACTTTTCATATTATTCGGTCCTCTTTTTTTTGTGCGCCTATTCGAGAAGTTGTATGCTAATTTTGGAATAAGCTTATAACATCCTTTTTGTTGCATAACAATTGGGAGGTTTGTGTTGATGTTAGAAATTCAACATGAAGTTTTAGAATAAAATCTTTTAGTTATGAACTCGAGGCAGCAAAGAAGAGAAACAACCGGAAGCTAAGTTGGCATGCAATTCATTGGTTAAGCTTATGTGCTAGACTGGGACTACAATAAAACAAATTTGATTGTTTTTACGTGTCAAAGGAAAACATGTTATTAACTATTGTGCTTTATATGCTCATTCAAAATCTAGAAGAGAGATGTTGATGCATATAATTATCGTGGCAATACAAAACAATTCTTTTGCATAAATAAAATCAAGCACACATTATTGAAGCAAACACCAAGTCTTTTATTCATGCAACACATTCGAACATAGTTGTTCTTAGGATCTTGAAATTCAGAAGCCAGTAGAGGTAGTTGTAACTCTACCATTTGTATCGCCATAGTTTGAAATGCACTTAATCCTATCAATGAGCTAATCTAAGAAATTTTATATGCTTCAGAAATGTTTTCATATGGCCAACTAAAAGTAACACTATGAAGCTGGTATACATGTACTTTGGCTGAGGGATTTACAACAATCAATAACCGTATTTGATGTTCATTCAAACTTAAATACCACGTGATGAATGATTGCACCTCATCCAGATATATCAACATTTTCTTTTTCTAAAATCTCTTGTACTACGAATGATGGGCGAAGAAGAGCCTTCGTAAGTTCTGATGATGCGCCAAGTACAACAATCTGTTTATCAACCTTGAATGGATTGGGGAGGGACAAAAACACAGACATACCACCAACATTTGTTCATGGAGTGCCACCAAATTATGGTAGAGACCATTGGAAAACAAAAGCGTGTCCAATGCCATCTCTAGTGAACAAGTACATACTTTTTGTCTATCTCATCAAACACTAGGACTGCCAGGGCACTTTATTCCCTCTTTAGGAGGTTTTTTTCCCCCGGCTTGTATATACGCCTCATGAAATCTAATTCCTCATCTGGCATGTCTGCATACTCATGCAAGACAACCCCTAATGAATTAGGCAAAACTTTTCCTCTCATAAGATTCTTTATGAGTGTAAGTTTCATTGTTCACACTCTACTATGATCCATAATATCTGTACATATAGAAAAAAGGATTATATATATATATATATATATATGTATATATATATATATATATATATCTATATATATATATGTATGTGTGTGTGCGTGCGTGCACATGATGTGTATGTATGTATGTATGCATGTGAATGTGTGTATCACTGTATGTGTATGTGTTTATGTATGTGCATTTGTGTATGCAATTGTATGTGTGTGTATGTATGCATGTATGTCTATATGTGTGCATATGTGTATGCATTTGTATGTGTGTGTATGTACATGTGTATGCATGTATGTGTGTATATCTATGTGTGTATGCAATATATATATGTGTGTATATGCATGTGTATGTGTGTATATGCATGTATGCATGTGTATATGCATATATGCATGTGTATGCATGCATGAAATTGTATGTGTGTGTATGTGTATGTGTGTGCATATGTGTACACATATGTATGTGTGTGTATGTGTATGCATGTATGTGTATGTGTGTATATGTATGTGTGTATGCATGTGTATGTGTGTATATGCATTTGTACGTGTGCATATGAATGAATGCATGTGTATATACATTTGTATGTGTTTATGTGTGTATATGTATGTGTTTATATGCATGTGTGTGCATGCGTATGCATATGTATGTGTGTGTATGTGTATGCATGTATGTGTACGTGTATGTTTATGTGTATGTGTGTATGCATGTGTATGTGTATGTGTGTATGCATATGCATGTTTTCTATGTGCATCTATGTATATGTGTGCGTATGTGCATATGTATGTGAGTGTATATGTGTATATGTGCATGTGTGTATGCATGTGTGTATGTGTGGTTATGCATGTGTGTGTATGTGTATATGTGTGTATGTATGCATGTGTGCATATGTATGCATGTGACTGTATGTGTGTACATATGTGTATGTGTGTGTGTATATGTGTGTATGTGTTTGTGTGCATGTGTATATATGTGTGTATGTATGTGTATGTATATGTGTGTGCATGTGTATGTGTGTGTATGCATGTGTATATATATGTTTATGTGACTTTATGTGTATGTATATGTGCACGTGTGTGTATGTGTGTGTATGCATATGTGTGTGTATGTTTATATGTGTGTATGCATGTGTGTATCTATGTATGTATATGCATGTGTCTCTATGCATGCATGTGAGTGTATATATGTGTATGAGTGTGTCTATGTGTGTGTCTATGTGTGCATATGTATATGTGTTTGTATGTATATGTGTGTGAATGTGTGTGTATGCATGTGTATGTATATGTGTGTATGTGTGTGTATATGTGTATGTGTGTGTATACATATGTGTGTATGTGTATGTGTTTGTATGCATGCATGTGTATATGTATGTATGCATATGCATGTGAGTGTATGTGTGTGTATATGTGTATGTGTGTGAGTCTGTGTGTGCATGTATGTGTGTGTATTTGTATGTGTGTGTATGTGTGAGTATGTATATGTTTGTGTATGTGTATGTGTGTGTATGCATGTGCATGTATATGTGCATATGTGACTTTATGTGTGTGCGTATGCATGTGTGTGTGTCTTTGTGTGTTTATGTGTATATGTTTGTATTCATGTGTGTATGTATGTATGCATGTGTGTGTATGTATGCATGTGTGTGTATGTATGCATGTGACTACATGTATGTATGTGTATGTGTATGTGTGTGTGCCTATGTGTGCGTATGTGTATGTGTGTGTATGCATGCATATGTATATATGTGTATGTGATTGTATATATATATGTATATGCATATGTGTGTGTATGGATATGTATGTGTATGTGTATATGTGTGTATGTATGCATGTGAGTGTATGTGTGTGTATATGTGTATGTTTATGTATGCATAAGTATGTATATGTATATATGTATGTGTGTGTCTATGTGGGTGTATGTGTATGTGTGTGTATGTGTATATATATGTATATGTATATGTATATGTATATATATATATATGTATATGTATATGTATATGTATATGTATGTGTATGTGTATGTGTATGAGTATGTGTGTGCATGTATATTTATATGTGTGTATGTGAGTGTATATCTATCTATGTATATCTGTATGTGTGTGTATGTATGTGTGTGTATGCATATATGTGTGTATGTATATGTGTGTGTATGGATGTGTGTGTATGTATGCATATGCATGTGGGTGTATGTATGCATGTGAGTGTATGTGTGTGTGTCTATGCGTATGTTTGTATATATGTGTGTGTATTATATGTGTGTGTATGTGTGTATCTATGTGTTTATGTATATGTGTGTATGTATATGTGTATGTATGTGTATGTGTGTATGCATGTGTATGTATATGTGTGAGTGTGACTATATGTGCATGTGTTGTTTGTATGTGTGTATGTGTATATGTGTGTATGTGTGTATGTGTATATGTGTGTATGCATGTGTGTATGTATGTATGCATATACATGTCTATACATGTGTATGTATGTGTTTATATTTATGCATATGAGTGTATGTGTGTGTGTCAATGTGTGTGTATGCATCTGTCTGTGTATGTGTGTATGTGTATGTGAAAGTGTGTCTATATGTGCATATGTATATGTGCATGTATGTGCATGTATGTGTGTGTATGTGTGTATATATGTATGTGTGTATATATGTATGTGTGTGTATGTATGTGTATGTATATGTGTGTGTATGCATGTGTGTATGTATTGTTGTGTACATCGTTCTCTCTCTCTCTCTCTCTCTCTCTCTCTTTCTCTCTCTCTATTTCCCCTTCCTCTCTATCGTATTAAATCTTGGGGTTTCTAGGGTATCACTTACGTGACAGTCTAGCATTGAAGGCAGTTTGCTAGCATCACCACACTGCGATGCTCCTAATGATGCTACTTAAGTAGCATTGTATAAGCAATGACAATTGTCGGTTATGCAACGCATGCCAATTTTTCTTGTGCATTGTGTATGTGATCCTCTAGGGATAGAGCATCCCATAAGTGATGCAAGTCACTTTTTGTTAATTGGGGTCATTGCGAGCATATATTCCATCATTTGTGGAGAGAAGCCCCTCATAAATACCCAAGCACTCCTAGAGAGGTTGGACTAGTGTTCCTCTTACTAGATATTTACTTGAACCAAGCACCAACCTTGTAAGTGACTTTGAATTCAATGAAAAAGATTTTCAAGTGACTTTGAATTTGGTTATGAAGGAAGCCCTTTTGCTTCGATGGTCACTCTAGACTATACATTGAACCATGACGTTTCCACAAGCTAGACAACCGTGGAACCCGTAAATGTTAAAGTGATGGAGACCTACTAAATGAAAGTCTGATGAAAACTTCGTGTTTTTTAAGAGGAAGTTTGATAGAAACCTAATCTCCATGGGCTTGAATATATTGAAAAAACAATTGTACAACTGAAAGGCATACTACTCATGTGACTCCCCATATTCCACAAAGGAGAGGATAAACTACTCAAGCATCACAAGGAAAAGACTACTCGAAAGCATCTGATTTCAATTGTCCGAAAGCATTACAAAAAAAAGATTGGCGACTCTCTCCCAACATATCTAGCAACCCACAAAATAGAACACACTAGCTCACCTTCAAAGAGCTGAATGCCCAACCAACTCGCCTACAATGTGTACTTAACCAACATGAAAGAATGAGTGCCAATAAAGAAGGTAGGTCTTTTCCTCGTGTTGAAGTCGCCGTCATCCGACCTGCTTTAAACAAAATACGTGAATAGGCGGCGGCGAAGGAAAGCGCAGATGGTGTAGAATTTGGCTGAACTCGTCTTGTCGTCCTCGACCAAGCGGTTCTGACACAGATAGGCATCCGCGTCACAAGGACATCGCAGAATAACTTCACTTTAACTTTCTATCTCACAAGGAAACTCTTGTGGCTTTTCTTTTGGAACAAGAAGGGGAAGGTGAATCCATGGTGTTCTCGCTTCCAAAACGTCCAATCAATCACGAATACGAGGATCTTGTAAGTGCTGTCAAATTCGCCATCTCTCACCTCAAAAGTGTCGATGTGCGTGTGGCGTTGATGGGTTTCTTTTTTCCTGATGAGAATGGTGGAAAACAGGATCTTGGGTGTTGAGCGCTGTCTCTGCCAGGAGAAGGAGACAGAGAGGGAGGGCCACGGTGGGACGCCTCATGCAAGAGGGCGAATAGCTACCAGCAGGGCGCACGAGGATCGCAACAGCGCCGCTAAATGATATGAATCGTCACCTTTAACCTCAAAACTCCGCTCGTCTGCATGGCGATGTTGGGTTTCTGTTTCGCCAGCGGAGGTGGTATGCATGGATTCTTCGTAGAGCATTTGTAAAAAATAAGCAAAATGAAAAAAGGCCTATTTTACAAGTCACGTGAAAGTGGATGGTGTAGCATTGTTTACATCTTGCCCCAAGATACTTTGGTGGCTCCCTAGAAATGTCATTGGTTAGACATGAGCCAAAAGACCTTTCCTCTTGAGCAAATAACGAAAAGGAGAGTTAAGGGGACATGGCCAAGTGGTTCATGCTCTCAAGTGTCTCAAAACAAGTCTCAAGTTCGATCTCCGAATGAACATCTCTACTAGAATTATAAGTTGATGGGCCCTCTGCATTACAAGGTTAGGTGTGTGTGTGTATGTTTTCTCAAATTCATTAAACCTTCAGAAACAAAACCCACAAGAAGATAGCTCTAAGGTGACGGTATACATTTCAAACACCTTTCTCATATTTAGCTTTCTTGTATTTCAAAGAGCTTCCAGCCTTCTCATATTTCAAATAGCTTCAGAGATAGCTAAATTACGATGCACATAAAAGTGGTATATACTCCTAAAAAGTGTTCATATTAACATGCTTTCACCTATCTAAAGAAACGTAATCATTGATGTACGAAACACACTAAAAGAACCTAACAATAAATCAAAACGAGTGAAATATAGTGATAGAGTTAGTTATAGTGAGTAAGATAGTGAGAGACCGTAAGAGTATAGAGATAAATACATGAAAAAAAATATGAATAAGTGAATATACTTACCTAAACTTTTTGTTTTGTGTGTAAGATCTCGAAATTGCTAAACTTTACATGTTAGTATAATGGTTTACATGTTCATATAGTGGTTCATAAATTTGCAAGTATATTGTTCAAGAATTATTACTTTATCTTTGCTATAGTGGTGAATAGGCTAATGGGAAAAGTATGTCTGCAATTAAGCAATACAATAAATAAAAAAAAATATCGATATAGATGTTAGTATAACCATTGTTATATCCATCGATAAATTAAAAAAAAAAGGTAAGAAAGAAAAGTTTGCCCAATTCTCATATTGACCTATATACCGATAGAAATATGTACTCATCTGCAAAGTCAGTGCTTCACATTGCATTCCTTTTTTTGTCAAAGAAAATACCTATGCCTATCATTTTTAGTTCAACTTGGATTCATCACTAATTCGTTTTTGTCTTGTATTGTTGGTGGATACCCTTATATAGAACATTTGTATGTGTCTATGTGTATGTGTATGTGTGTGCATGTCTATTTATATGCGTGTATGTGAGTGTATATCTATCTATGTATATCTGTATGTGTGTGTGTATGTATGTGTGTATGTATGTGTGTATATGCATATATGTGTGCATGTATATGTGTGTGTATGTATGCATGTGAGTGTATGTGTGTGTGTCTATGTGTATGTTTGTATATATATGTGTGTATTATATGTGTGTGCGTGTGTGTCTATGTGTGTATGTATATGTGTGTGTATGTATATGTGTATGTATGTGTATGTGTGTATGCATGTGTATGTATATGTGTGAATGTGACTATATGTGCATGTGTATGTATGTATGTGTATTTGTATGTGTGTGTATATGTGTGTATGTGTGTATGTGTATATGTGTATATGTGTGTATGCATGTGTGTATGTATTTATGCATATACATGTCTATACATGTGTATGCATGTGTTTGTATTTATGCATGTGAGTGTATGTGTGTGTGTGTCAATGTGTGTGTATGCATCTGTCTGTGTATGTGTATGTGTATGTGAAAGTGTGTCTATATGTGCATATGTATATGTGCATGTGTGCATGTATGTGTGTGTGCACTGTGTATGTGTGTATATGTGTATGTATGTGTATGCATGTGTATTTATATGTGTGTTTATGAGTCTATATGTGTGTATGCATATGTGTGTGTATGAATATGTGTGTGTATGTATGTGTGTATGTATGTATGCATACACATGTGTATACATTTTTGTATGTATGGATGTGAGTGTATGTGTGTATATGTGTGTGTATTTGTGTCTATGTATTTGTATGTATCTATGTGTGTGTATGTGTATGTATGTATATGTGTTTGTATGTGTGTGTAGACATATGTACGTATGTGTGTATGTGAGTGTATGTGTGTATATATATATGTATGTGTGTGTCTATTTGGTGCATGCATGCATATGTGTGTGTATGTATATGTGTATGTATGCATGTGTGTATGTACCTTTGTCTGCATCGTTCTTTCTCTGTCTCTCTCTATTTCCCCTTCCTCTCTATTGTATTGAATCTTGGGGTTTCTAGGGTATCACTTGTTGAAGATAAATCTACAAGCTCATTTTCATATGAGCCATGCTTGGATAAATTTACCAAATATAAAGATAAGAAAAAGTAGAGAAAAAAAAGGAAAAACTAATAAAAGAAAAAGTCTAGTCAAAATTCATGAGTAAGAGATACAATATCTTGCCTTGTAGTTAGTGGCATGTAGTGGGGAAAGTGGTGAGTTAAGAAGGAGGCACAAAATTCTTCACATGCTCATTGGTTATAAAAGTGAAGTGGGAGCACATTCAAAACAAGGAGAGAAAGAGGCAAGAGCTCCCAGTAGTCGGATCTAGACATTTTGTCATTTTGTCTTCCCTTAGACTCCTTCTAGCCGCATGTTAGTTTGTACAGAGCTATGTTGTGGAGCTCATATCTCAGTGTATATGTAACCATTTATTGCCTTTAAACATTCATTGGAAATCTTATCTTGTGTACTTTCTGCATACCAAATATCTCTTTGAAAGCTTATAGATTTTGTGAGATATCAGTGAAAGAGTGAAGTCCAGTTTTTTTGTATACCTGTGTAGACAAGTAGTCCATTTTGGTCGGTTAAGTTTCCTGACCAAAACATATCCAAATTACTTGAGTTTTGTCTTGTTGGAAAGCTCTTGGATCTATCTTCAGTGTCCCAAATATCTCACTCAGACTATTTATATTCTGGGAGATATCTATCAGAGAGTAAAGTCTAGTTTTATAGTATACTTATGTGTGCAGGTGGTCTATTTTGGTCAGTTGAGTTTCCTAACCAAAACTCATCCAAGTTACTTTTTTTTGGATTGTTGGAAAGCTATTTGTGTCTACGTTCTCTATACCAAATATCTTTCTCAAATGATATATATTCAAAGAATTATCAATCCGAGAGTGAAGCTGAGTTCTTCAGCATACCTGTGTGGACAGGCAGTTCATCTTTGTCAGTTGTGTTTTTTAATAAAAAATTGTCCAAATTAAGTTATTTATAGCTTGTTAGAAAGCTATCTTTGTCTACTTTGATTTACTAAAGGCTCAAGTCCATTTGAGGTTTGTATTGAGAGCAACAAGATATCTAAGGTGCAACTGTTTGTCCAAGTGCTAGACATACAAGGTTTCACTACACATTTCCGTTGGGCATAGGAGAAATCATTCTCCATAGTTGGTATCAGAGCAAACTTGGTGCTGAAGCTTCATCAATAGAGCTGGGGATAAAGCAAAGCAAAAGAGGAGCTATAAAACAAGGAGGAGCTTAACAAACGCAAGAGCAAAGGACAATATAACTATTCGAGGTAACTCTCAAAGTCTTTGATACTCTTCAATGGCTAACTTGGGTCAACAAGTAGAGAAGTTGGATAAAGATAACTATCCTGTGCGGAAGTTTAGAATCACCAACTACCTAATGTGCAAAGGGTTATGGGGTATTATGAGCGGCGATGATGCTCAACCTCAAATCAATCAAGCTATGGCCACGAAAGTCCAAAGGAGGCAAGCAAAAGAATGGGAAGAGAGGAATAGGAGATTCATGTTCCTCATTTCGCAAGTCATTACTAATGCCATGGTAGGGCATATTCAACATCTAGAGAAAGCTAAGGATGCTTGGGAAGCTCTTGAAAGGATGTATTCAACAAATACCAAAGCTAGGAAACTTCAACTCAAGAATGAGTTGAACACAATCAAGAAAAGTTGGAGTCAATCCATAGCTGAATATACTTTGAAGATTAAATAGCTAAGCGATGCTTTAGCTTCTATTGGCACAACGTTTGAAGACGAAGATCTTGTGTGCTATACTCTCAATGGGTTGAGAGAAGATGAAAGATGGAAGCCTTTTATAACTTCCATTAACTTGAAAGATGCATATCTAGGTTCTGAACAACTAATCCCTCATCTTGTTATATGTAGGTCGAGGTAAAGGAAGAAACTCAAGAGGAGGCTCAAGAGGAAAAGGAAGAGGTCACAACCACTCCAACTACAATCAAATCAATTTGGAAGACAACAAGGATGCATCAAATGCCAACACACAGAAGCTTCTATTATGTAGCCGAGAAGAAGTTCTAAATTAGTAGAATTTTTTCTAGCAATTTTAACAGAGTAAGTGAATTGTCGAGGTAGAAGTAGAGGAAGAGGCCGAGGCTCCTACAATTCTCATAAAGGTATAACATGCTATCATTGTGGTAAAGTAGGACACTATGCTAGTGATTGTTGGTTGAGGAATGGAAGACCAAATGGAGGCAATCAAAGGAACCAAAGCAATTATGCAAGCACCTCAAGTGAAGGAAGCAAGGACACACTACTTGCAATGAGACATGAGTATAGAAGCTCTTGTGAAGACGACAAAAAAATGGTACATTGATTCAGGTTGTAGTAACCATATATCATGTCAAGGAAGTTTGTTCACTAATCTACAGGTACCAAGTGGAAAAGGATGTGTTGAAACAGGTGATGATACTCAACACATGATTGAACATATTGGAGATATAAGGCTTAGAGATACAAGTAGAGAAAAGGTACTATGTAATGCTCTTCATGTTCCTACAATTTCAAAGAACTTGATTTCGATAGGACAAATGGTAGAGAAGGATTATCATGTCATATTCAATGAGAATGGGTGCTTCATAAAGAATCCAAAGGAAGTCTTCAAGATCATTGCTCGAGGTAGAAGAGAAGGAAGGATGTTCACTTTGGACGTCCAAAATCCACATGGAAAGGTCATGTACATTCAATGTGGAAACAAGAAGATTTCAGAGTTGGACTTATGGCACAAAAGAATAGGACACATCAACATTCCAAAGCTAAAGGACATGAGCAACATGAAGTGGTAAGAGGTCTTTCAAAATTTAATAGCATTGGACTACATGAGTTATGTGAAGCTTGTCAACTAGGAAAGCAAACGAGGCAGCCATTCAAGAGGAGCAATTATGTGGCTCCAAATGTCTTGGACTTGATACATACGGATGTATGGGGACCAACCCAAGAGGCATCAATGGATGGTAATAGATTTTTTGTCACATTCATTAATGATCACTCAAGAAAGGTATGGCTGTTTTGTATGAAGCAAAAATTAGAGGTGTTTTCTATATTCAAAAGATTCAAAGTTGAAGTTGAAAAGGAAACAGGAAGGTCTATCAAAACCTTAAGGTCCGATGGTGGAGGAGAATACTTCTCCAAAGAATTTTCAGATTTACTACAAGAGAATGGGATCAAAAGGCAGTTCACGTGTAGGTATACACCACAACAACATGGAGTAGCTGAGAGGAAAAATAGGCAAATTGTTGAAATTGCAAAATGCATGCTCAACGAGATGAAGGTACCATTGTACTATTGGGCTAAAGCTACCACAACCGCCATTTACTTGATGAATAGGTGCACAACATCAGTAATACATCACTTGACTCTAGAGGAGGTATATTCCGGAAAGAAACCTGATCTTACATACCTCAAAGTGTTTGGATGTGTTTTCTTTGTTCACATTCCACAAGAAGTTAGAACAAAGATGGAACCAAGGTAAAAAAAAATGCATTTTCATCGGCTACTCGATGGAGCAAAAAGGATACAAGTGTTACAACCCTAGAACAAAGGAATTAAGAGTTTCACAAGATGTGGTCTTTGATGAACTAAGACCATGGTATGAAGATAAAGGAAAGGAAAAGATTCTTGAAGAAGATTGTGATGATTATGCACGAACAAATCAAAGATAAGTTCAACAATCAAGCACAAAGCTTTCAGGTCCAGATGCATCTACATCAAATGAAGACTTTTCAACATGGAGGGGGAGTCATTCTTTGTCTCCAAATTCAGCTCATAGTAGAATCGAAGAAGCAAATGCTACTCCAAATAGTGAGATAGATGCAAGTGAAGAAGAATATGAAGAGGTAATCACTCCGAAGGTAAAGTTGAATAGGTTAAAGAAGCAACTTTCTAAAGGCAATGAAAGAAGATCTTCAAGGACAAGGCATCCAAGTCAAAGGTTGAGTTATAATAGTTTTATGGCGACACATTTTGCATACATGATGCAGGTTATCAAAGACAAAGAGTTTGAGACATATGAAGAAGCTTGCACACAAAAGGAATGGAAGCAAGCTATGAAACAGGAGATCAAGGCTCTCAAAGATAATCACACATGGGAGCTAGTGCCAAAGAAAAAAGGTATGAAGATTGTTCCAAACAAATGGGTGTTTAAAGTAAAGAGGAATGCTGATGGTTCACTAGCTAGATATAAAGCTAGATTAGTTGCCAAAGGATTTAAGCAAACACAAAGCATAGATTATGATGAAGTTTTCAACCCGGTTGCAAAGATGGGAACTATCAGAACATTAATAGCAATTGGTGCTTCAAGGAGATGGCCACTATACCAAGTCGGCATAAAAAATGCTTTTCTTAATGGAGAACTACAAGAGGAGGTATACATGAGTCAACCGGGATTTGAAGATGAAAACCATCCAGATTTTGTTTGCAGGTTGAAGAAGGCACTTTATGGCTTGAAGCAAGCACCAAGAGCATGGAATCAGAGATTGGTAGAATATCTAACTAAGTGTGTATACAACCGAAGTAGCGCAGATCCTTCATTATACATGAAGAAGGAAGAAAATAGAGAGGTATATATTTGCATATATGTCGATGACCTCATCATAACAGGAAATGATGTTACAGGGATTAAGGATATCGAAAGGAAGCTTGGTAAGGAGTTTAAAATTTCAGATCTTGGAGACCTGAAATATTTTTTAGGAATTGAAGTTGTTTATGGAAAGAGTGGCATCTACTTGATGCAAAGGAAGTACTTGTTGGATGTTCTTTTCAGATTTGAAATGAGTGAATGCAAACCACTCACTCAACCCATGGACACAAATACAAAGATTTGTTCAAATGATGGAGAACCATTGGAAGATGTAACAACATACAGAAGCATTGTAGGATCATTAATCTATGCAAACATTACAAAACTTGATTTATCTTATGTTCTTGGTGTACTTTATGCAAGCCCCGACAAGTGAACACTTAAATTCAGCCAAGAGAGTATTGAGATAGAAAAAGCATACAGTTAATCATGCTTTGTTTTACAAGTTTGATGAAGAACTGCAGGTCAAAGGCTTTAGCGATGCTGATTGGGCATGTTCAAAGGAAGATAGAAGATCAACCTCAAGTTATGTGTTCATGATAGGAAGCAAACCTATCACATGGAGCTCAAAGAAACAACCTACTATTGCACTTTCATCCATGGAGGTTGAATATAGAGGATTAGCATTTGCCACATGTGAAGCAATGTGGATTAAAAAGCTTTTGAATGATCTTGGAGTGCAAGTTGAAACCATCCCTATATACGGTGATAACATGTCAAGTATTTACTTGGCAAGCAATCCTATGTTTCATGCAAGGAGCAAGCACATAGAGGTCCACTACCATTATGTAAGGGAGAAGGTATTGATAAAAGATGTGGAGATAAAGTTCATCAGATCCAAAGAGCAGGTTGCAGATATGTTTACAAAGTTCTTGGATGCTTCTAAACTCAAAGGTTTTAAGGATGTGATAAATTTGCAAGACATGGATGAAGCTAACTCCCAAATGAGCTTGAGGGGGAGTGTTGAAGATAAATGTACAATCTCATTTTCATATGAGCCATGCTTGGATAAATTTATCAAATATAAAGATAAAGAAAAAGTAGGGAAAAAAAGGGAAAAATAATAAAAGAAAAAGTCTAGTCAAAATTCATGATGAGTAAGAGATACAATATCTTGCCTTGTAGTTAGTGGCATGTAGTGGGGAAAGTGGAGAGTTAAGAGGGAGGCACAAACTTCTTCACATGCTCATTGGTTATAAAAGTGAAGTGGGAGCACATTCAAAACAAGGAGAGAAAGAGGCAAGAGCTCCCAGTAGTCGGATCTAGCCATTTTGTCATTTTGTCTTCCCTTAGACTCCTTCTAGCCGCACATCAGTTTGTACATAGCTCTGTTGTGGAGCTCATATCTCACTGTATATGTAACCATTTATTGTGCTTAAATATTCATTGGAAATCTTATCTCATTTAGTTTTAGCATACCAAATATTGCTTTGAAGGCTTATATATTTTGTGAGATATTAGTGAAAGAGTGAAGCCCAATTTTTTAGTATACCTGTGTAGACAAGTAGTCCATTTTGGTCGGTTAAGTTTCCCAACCAAATATATCCAAATTGCTTGATTTTTATCTTATTGGAAAGCTCTTGGCATCTACCTTCATTATCGCAAATATCACACTCGGAAATTTTATATTCTATGAGATATCTGTCAGAGAGTAAAGTCTAGTTTTATAGTATACTTATGTGTGCAGGTGATCTATTTTGGTCAGTTGAGTTTCCTGACCAAAACTCATCCAAATTACTTGTTTTTTAGCTTGTTGGAAAGCTATTTGTGTCTACTTTTGTTTTATCAAATATCTTTCTCAAAGGGTATATATTCAGAGAGTTATCAGTCTGAGAGTGAAGCTCAGTTCTTTAGCATACCTGTATGGACAGATAGTTCATCTTTGTCAGTTGTGTTTCTTAATCAAAACTTGTCCAAATTAAGTTATTTATAGCTTGTTAGAAATATCTCTTTGTCTACTTTGATTTACTAAAGGCTCAAGTCTATTTGAGTTTTGAATTGAGAGCAGCAAGCTATGTAACATGCAACTATTTGTCTAAGTGCTAGACGTACAAGGTTTCACTAAACGTTTCCATTGCACATAGGAGAACCTATTCTCCACATCACTTACGTGAGAGTCTAGCATTGAAGGCAGTTTGCTAGCATCACCACACTGCGACACTCCCAATGATGCTACTTAAGTAGCATTGTGTAAGCAATGGCAATTGTCGGTTATGCAATGCATGCCATTTTTTCTTGTGCATTGTGTATGTAATCCTCTAGGGGTAGAGCATCCCATAAGTGATGCAAGTCACTTTTTTTGTTAATTGGGATCATCATGAGCATATATTCCATCATTTGTGGAGAGAAGCCCCTTATAAATACCCAAGCACTCCTAGAGAGGTTGGAGTAGTGTTCCTCTTACTCGATATTTACTTGAACCAAGCACCAACCTTGTAAGTGACTTTGAATTCAATGAAAAAGATTTTCATACCTAAGCCTCATAGTGTGTGTTATCCCTAGATAATGAGACATTTATGCCATGTCTAAAACATGATAATGAGATATCCACACCATGTCTAAAACATGAAAGGAGCTCAAAATTTGGTTATGAAGAAAGCCCTTTTGTTTCGATGGTCACTCTAGACTATACACTGAACCATGACGTTTCCACAAGCTAGACAACCGTGGAATCCCGTAAATGTTAAAGTGATGGAGACCTACTGAATGAAAAACTCATGAAAACTTCGTGTTTTTTAAGAGGAAGTTTGATAGAAACCTAATCTCCATGGGCTTGGATATATTGAAAAAAAAATTGTACAACTGAAAGGCATACTACTCATGTGACTCCCCATATTCCACAAAGGAGAGGTCAAACTACTCAAGCATCACAAGGAAAAGACTACTCGAAAGCATCTGATTTCAATTGTCCGAAAGAGTTACAAAAAAAAGATTGGCCACTCTCTCCCAACATATCTAGCAACCCACAAAATAAACAGTAGCTCACCTTCAAAGAGGTGGATGCCTAACCAACTCGCGAATGTGTCCTTAAACTAACATGAAAGAACGACTGCCAATAAAGAAGGTAGGTCTTTTCCTCGTGTTGAAGTCGCCGTCATCCGACCTGCTTTAAACAAATTACGTGAATAGGCGGCGGCAAAGGAAAGCGGAGCTGGTGTAGAATTTGGCTGAACTCGTCTTGTCGTGGACCAAGCCGTTCTGACACAGATAGGCATCCGCGTCACAAGGACATCGCAGAATAACTTCACTTTAACTTTCTATTTCACAAGGAAACTCTTGTGGGTTTTCTGTTAGAACAAGAGAGGGAAGGTGAATCCATGGCGTTCTCGCTTTCAAAACGCCCAATCAATCAGGAACACGAGGATCTTGGAAGTGCTGTTAAATTCACCGTCTCTCACCTCAAAAGTGTCGATGTGCGTGTGGCGTTGATGGGTTTTTTTTCCCCGATGGGAATGGTGGAAAACAGGATCTTGGGTGTTGAGCTCTGTCTCTGCCCGGAGAAGGAGATAGAGAGGGAGGGGCACGGGGGGACGCCGCATGCAAGAGGGCGAATAGCTACCAGCAGGCCGCACGAGGATCGCAACAGCGCCGCTAAATGATAAGAATCGCCAGCTTCAACCTCAAAACTCCGCTTGTCTGCATGGCGATGTTGGGTTTCTGTTTCGCCAGCGGAGGTGGTATGCATGGATTCTTCGTAGAGAAATTTGTAAAAAATAAAAAAATAAAAAATAGATACTTTGGTCGTTCCCTCGAAATGTCATTGGTCGTGAAAGTGGATGGTGTAGCATCATTTATGTATGACCCACAAGAGTCGAGAAGCCTTTCTTATTGAGCAAATAAAAAAAGGAGATTAGTTCTCCTAGCCCAAGTAATCAAGTGGTTTGACATTTTGAGTCTCTACGAGGAAGTTTTTGAGTTCAAGTCTTCGTTACATAGTATGAGTTCCTCACAGATGGGTGCCTCTACCTTACGAGGTTGGGTCTCTGAGTGTGTTTTCAATTCATTGTACTCTCTCAAAAGAAAAAGGGGAGTTTAGTTGAGGGGGCATGGCCCAGTGGTTCATGCTCTTAAGTGTCTCAGAAGAAATCTCAAGTTGGATCTCTGAATGAACATCTCTACTAGATTCAACTACAAGTTGATGGGTGTCTCTACATTACAAGGTTAGGTGTGTCTGTCTTCTCAAATTCATTATACCTTCAAAAAAACCCACAAGAAGATAGCTCTAAGGTGACGGTATATATTTCAAACAACTTTCTGATATTTAGGTTTCTTGTATTTCAAACAACTTGTAGCTTTCACATATTTCAAACAGCTTCTAAAATAGGTAAATCACATATTTCACATAGTGATACAAAGTGTTCACATTAACATGCTTTCACCCATGTAAAGCAATGTAATCATCGATGTACGTAAAAGAACCTAAAAGTAATTAAAAACTAGTGAAATATAGTGATCGAGCTAGTTATAGTGAGTAAGATAGTGAGAGGATGTAAGAGTATGGATAGAAATACATGAAAGAATATATGAATAAGTGAAAAGGCTTACCTGGACTTTTTGTTGTTGTGTGTCAGATCTCGAAATTGCTCTCGAAAAATGCCATGCACAATGTGCAAATTTTCTTTTATGGAAAAGAACATGTTGGTATATTGGTCGATAAATTGGCAAGTATATTAGTTAAGAATTATTATTTTATCATTGCTATAGTGGTCAATAGGCTAATGGAAAAAGTATGTATGCAATTAAAAAACACAATAAAAAAAAAAAGTATCGATATAGATGTTAGTATAACCATTGTTATGTCCATCGATAAAATTTTAAAAAAGTAGAAAAGAAAAGTTCTGCCCAACTCTCATATTGGCCTATATACCGATAGCAATATGTACTCATCGGCCAAGATGGCACATTCATCACTTATTTTTTTTTTCTTGTAGTGTTGGTGGATATCCTTATATAGAACATTTGATGAAACACATTTTTAAGGATGAAATTGTTCTTTGAGGGGGCACTAATGTTATTAAGTGAATTGTGAATTGATCTAGCCTAGAGATTAAATCAAGTGAAAAGTTCTCTAAGGGATTAGGAAAACTAAGTGATAAACCCAATGTCTAAGTCCATGTGTGTGAAGGAAGAGGTATGGGATATGGATTCCATGAGGCGCATGGGATTTTATTTTTCCACAAGAGTTATAGAGCCTTGCAAAAGATTTTCTTAGATGCCTGGCACATATGGTTGCACTTACTATTAAGGCAACTAGAACACATCGCACACATGCATGTACTTGCCTAACAAGAATTGACTAGCATGGAACTATACAAGAAGTAGGTTGGGAGGTGAAGAGCACCACTTTCGAGTGGTTTTAAGAGCCTAGCTGAATCGAGAGATTCATTTGTAACAAGGGGGATACATCCATTACACTAGCCATTCTACGCAGGGTGAGCTAGATCGGCCCTCAAAGAGCCTTTCCATGATTACTACTCACATTAGAGTTATCATATCTTGAAAATGTATAATACTTAAAACACGGAATGGATTATTTCTAAAACAAAATCTTCCAATGAAGCCCATGAATTGGCAAAGAGAGATGGTGGATGCAATCCGAAGATGAGTTGGTGCTACTACAATGAGCTTCACACGAGCCAATTGAGACTTCAGAGTTGGTTAGTAGACCCTTTGAGATTCCTAGATCCACAAAAAAATCACCCAAATGATTTGGAACAAGTATCTCAAAAGTTTGAGTCAAGACAGAATAGTTGCAAAATGAGTAGCTCCCAAAACTTTTTATTTTGGTGCATACACCTATTGGAAAAAATGAACAGTGCTCTCAACCTAGTACGAATTAGAAAAATTCCTTTTGGAAATAGCAAATAGACTTAGATAGCTTCCTAATCCAAGTTCAAACACTTCAATTGATTAATTGAGCACTGAGAACAAGATTTAGCAAAATTAGAAACACTCCCGCCATTTTTGGGGCTCTATAGAGATTTGACCATGGAGCAGAAAACACATATTTCTCACAAACGGTAAATGCAATGAGCATGAAATCTATTATCATAAACTAGACTTAGAGAGCAATCCAATTCAATTTAAAAGTCTAGAAAAGGTTACGTATAGCCCGAGATATGTGCTTCTGAAGTTACTATTCTGAGTGAGTATAACAGAGAATAAAACAGAGAAGAAGTAAATGATGAATGTATAGATTCACATAAAATTACAACCACATTGGAAATGAATACTTGCACAATGGGAGTAGTATGATAGAGCAATGAAGTAAGCTCTTCAATCTCTACAAATGAACATGAAGTGGACATGAATCAAGCTCTCTAATGGAGACCTCATTCTTGCTCTTTTTATAGCTACTTTTGGAGGTATTTTGAATTTGAATTTAAATAACTTCACCTAAAAGTGATGCTAAGAATTAGGAGGTATTCTCTCAGCTGATGGATTCATGGTTTTAGGTAGTTAGAGCCATGAATTTCCTTTTTACATCATGGATGACTTAAGCCATTCTTTCTTCCATAACTACAAGAGATAAAATATATCCTTTTACAAGAGGTGTTCATATGCCTACACATATGATTGCAAATGAACATAAATCAAATCATATCAAGCATGTAGGCTTGGCTAAAATTCACCAATAGCTGCCCCTCAAGCCTAACATGATTGGCCTCCGAATTAGTCTTCAATTGTCCTTGATTTCTTGCAAGCCAATCATCAACTTGAATCTACTCAATCTTGTGCCATCAAGAGCTTTAGTCGACATGTATGCACATTGCATATTTGTAGAGACATAGGATAGTTGAATATCCTTTCTCATTAGCTTCTCCCTTACATAATGGTAGTGGACTTCAATATGCTTCGTTCTAGCATTGTATACTTAGCTCCAAGATGTAGTGAGCTTGTGTTGTCACAAAAAATGTGAGGTGGTTAAGAACGAAGTCCAAGATTTGTATACAAAGATTTTAACCACATGATTTCTTGAGTTGCATTAGCAAAATATCTATATTCGGCTTCATTAGAAGATAATGCCACTGTTGCTTGCTTCTTGGATGACCAAGAAATGATTTTTGAACTTGCAAATGATACGTACTCGGATGTGCTTCTTCTATAATCCCTAGATCCATCCCAATCTGCATCTGAGTAGGCCTTTAGCTCAATATCTGAAGTAAATGGATTAAAAAAACCTTCATTCATGGTCCCCTTTAGGTTGAGGACTCTCTTGGTCGCTTCCATATGTGGTCTTCTCGGCTTATGCATAAACTAACTCAATATGCTAACACTATAGCATATATCCACCCGTGTGAGTGTTGCATAGTTCATAATTCCAACCAAGCTTTGATAGCTTGTGATGTCTTTAATTGGCTCTCCTTCATAAACACTAAGCTTATGATTTTGCTCCATAGGTGTACCTGCACACTTGGTGTTTTCCATCTTGAACTTGATGAGCATGTCATGCACATACTTCCTTTGTGTGATGTATATACATGAACGTGTGTAGATTAACTCCAATCCAAGAAAATAAGTGAGTGGTCCAAGATCACTTATTTTGAACTCCTCCTTCATTTGATTCTTTACCTTTTTGATTCCTTCAAGATCACTTCAAATCCATTCCTCTTTATGAACAAAGAGCTATCCACCTTGCTAGCTTTGAATCCTTGGTCCTGCAAATAAGCCACCAATCTAAAATTCCAAGCTCTTGGAGCTTGCTTCAATCCATACAAAGCTTTCTTTAATCTACATACATAGTTAGGATGATGTGCATCCTCATATCCTAGAGGTTGTGCCATACACACTTTCTCGAAAATCCATCCATTTAAGAAAGCATTCTTTACATCAAGTTGATAGAGCTTCCAATTTCTAGATGTAGCAAGACTAATGAGAACCCTAATTTTAGGCATTTTTGCAATAGGAGAGAAAGTCTCCTCATAATCAATACCATGGGTTTCAACAAACCCTTTAGCAACTAACCTTGCTTTATGTCTATTTATACTTCCATCTGGATTCCTCTTGATTTTTTATATCCATCGAGATCCAATTACCTTCATAGATGGCTTGTTAGGTACAAGCTCCCAAGTGTCATTCTCCTTAAAGGCTTCCATTTCTCCATCCATTGCATGTCTCCAAGCTTTCTTGCTTTGTGCTTCTTCAAATGTGGTAGGTTCTTAATTGGTTGAATCCTTTGCAATGTAGAGTGAGTAATCTTGGTGACCAAAGAAGTATCATAACCATACCTCTATACTTTCTTCTTCTCCCTTGAAGACCTTGTAAGTGGTTGATGTGAGCTCTCAGGTCCATATGCAGCATCTTGCATCTTTGCTTTACCTTTGCTCTTCCATAGCTTTAGTCTTTCCAAGTTTTCTAGGTCAATCTCCAAATCACTTTCTTCAATTTTCTTTGGCTCCGTTGGTTGAAGTGATGCTTCATCCAAGTCATAAGGCAGCTTCACTTTCCTGTCATCATCAAACCATGATTTGTTCTAAAAAAAAAATACATCTCTACTCACAGAAAATACTTTATTAGTTGGATTGTACAATCTATATCCCTTTTTTTTGTCATAACCAATAAATATGCACTTCTCTACCTTGGGATCCAATTTCCCTCTTACTTGAGAAGGAATGTGAGCATAGGCTAAGCATCCAAAGATTTTACAATGCTCTACACTAGGTCTTCTTCCATTCCATAGTTCATATGGAGTGGTTCCATCTAGTGAATTAGATGGAAGTCTATTTATGAGATATGTGGTTGTAGACACAGCCTCTGCCCATAGGTAGTTTGGCAATCCATTTTGATTGAGCATGGACCTTGCGCCTTCAACAATAGCTCTGTTTCTCCTCTCTGCTACACCATTGAGTTCGGGTGTATACCTTGTAGTGACTTCCCTTTTAATGCCTCTTTCATGCAAGTAGGCATCAAATTCAAAAGAGAAGTATTCTCCTCCACCATCTGATATGAGTCTTTTCAAAGTCCTACTTGTTTGGTTTTCAACAACAGCAACATACTTCTTAAAGCAATTAAAAACTTCATCCTTGTGCTTCATGAAAAACATAATGGTCCACCTGCTACAATCATCTATGAAAGACACATAATATCTTGAGCCTGATATAGATGGCTCCTTACTAGGACCCCACACATCTGTGTGCACTAGATCCAAAAGATTTTGATACACATCCCATTTTATTGAAAGTTTGTCTATGAGCCTTGCCAAATTGACCAGCTTCACACTTATAACTCATGTGTTGCGTTGTGATATTAGGCAAATCAAGTACTCTTTGGTCCTTGTAAATTTTTTTGAGTGTCCTCTCACGAAGGTGAGCAAGCCTTTTGTGCCATATTTCCAATTCTGTGAGAGTTTGAGATCCATAGCTAGATAAGGCTATTTTTTTTGTATCTTCCACTTCAAAAGTGAAAAGCCTTCTTGTCTTTTCTCCTTTGCAATCCTTCTAAAGCCTTGCCTTGGGTCTTCAACATATGCTCCAAATCGGTTGAATCTAACTTGCAATCCTTTTTCAACAATCTGCCCAACACTTACTAAATTTTTGGTAATTGTAAGGACATATAAGACTTAGCTTAAGAGGTTCATATTCCCATCTGATATCTTCACATTACCTATCTTTTGCACCGAGTGCTTTGTATCATCTCCTATTTGTGCTTCATGTTTGTTGTGAGGATCTTCAAAATGAGAAAGTAAAGCCACATTTTCTACTACATGATTTGAGCATCCCGAATCAATGTAAAAGATGTGATCATCATCCTTACCCTTCTTCACTGATAGATTCATAATTAATAATGAATCTTCTCGACTTTGGTCCTCTGCATACTTATTGTAATCTCTTCTTCCTCTATGGCCACTTTGATAGTTGTTGTTGTTGTAGTTGTTGTTGTAGCCTCCATTGTATATGCCTCTATTTGATCCATAGCCACCTCTATTGAATCCTCTTCCTCTTGAGTTCCTCATATTCTTTAGTAATATGATTAGATAAGCCACATATATTGTAAGGTTGAGATGATTGGAATCTCCCCCTACCTTGCTTTCTACCTCTACCTCTTCCTCTAGCTCTTCCTCTACCTGCAAAGTTTGCTTGGAAAGAGCTACCTTCATCTTCATTCTTATTATTCTTTGGCTTGTCCTTAACCTTAGCTTTATCAGAATATAAGGCACAAGTTTGAATACCTCTTGAGGACTCACCACCTTTGCTAATCTTTGCTTCATGAGTGAAGAGTTGGCCCATGAGTGTGTTGAGGTTGGGTACATGCATATCCATGTACAAGTCCATGGCTATTGTGAAGGACTCACACTTGTCATCTACTTTGATTCCATTTATGATTTGTCTAATAATTTGTTCCTCTTTAATTACCTCTCCAATGCTTCCAAGTTGATCTGAAATCTCCTTCATCTTTGTGGCATAATCAATCACACTTTGCTTGGGGCTTTTGTTCATTGTTGTGAACTCTATCCATGATTGGTTCTTCCTTGCTCAAGTGATGGAGGAGAAGAAAGAAGCAAGTGCATTTCGAGTCTCTCTTGATGTCTTGCATCCCTTGACATGAGGTAAAAGAAAATTAGAGATTGAGTTTAGAATATAGGACCTTGCAAGTACATCCTTTGAACACCAATTTGAAAGTCTTTCCTCTTGTTCATGTGATGGTTGCCCTTTGTTCCTCATGGTTGGCATAACTTCATCTCTAGATGTGTATCCAAATAGATTCCTCCCTTGAAGATAAGACTCCATCCTTAGAGACCATGCTGGGTAGTTTTTTCTATTCCAATTTGTCAATTGTTGATAAAAATCCACGTCCCATGTTGATTGACTATGCTCTAGAACCACTATAAAGAGAGATGGTGGATGCAATCGAAAGATGAGTTGGTGCTGCTACAACCAGCTTCACACCAGCCAACTAAATCTTCATAGTTGGTTATTAGACCCTTTGAGCTTCCTAAATCCACAAAAAAATCACCCAAGTGTTTTGGAACAAGTATCTCAAAAGATTGAGTCAAGACAGACTAGTTGCAAAATGACTAGCTCCCAAAACTTGCTATTTTTATACATACACCTACTAGAAAAAATAAACAATGATCTCAATCTGATAGGAATTAGAAACGTTCCTTTTGCACATAATAAATAGACTTAGATAGCTTTCTAATCCAAGTTAAAAAACGTGAATTTCTCAACTGAGAATTGAGAACAACATTTAGAAAAATCTAGAACACTCCCATCATTTTCGGGGCTCTGCAAAGATTCGACCAGTGAGCATAAAAACACAGATTTCTCACAAACAGTAAATCCAATGATCATGAAACGTTGTGAGCATAGAGTATACTTAGAGAGAAATCCAATCCACTTTCAAACTCTAAAAAAGGTTATGTATAGACTGAGCACTGTGCTTCTGAAGTTACTATTTTGAGTGAGTATAACAAAGAATGAAACAGAGAAGAAGTAAATGATGAATGTATAGATTCACATATAGTTACAACCACATTGGCAATGAAACAAAGGGGGTAGAATGATAGAGCTATGGAGTAATCTCTTCAATATCTACAAGTGAACATGAAGTGGGCACAAATCAAGCTCTCTAATGGTGACCTCCTTCTTGGTCTTTTTATAGCTACTTTTGGAGGTAGTTTCAAATTTGAATTCAAATAACTTCACCTAAAAGTGATGCTAAGAATTAGGAGATTTTCTCTCAGCTGATGGATTCGTGGTTTTAGGTAGTTCAAGCCATGAATTTCCTTTTTACATCATGGATGACTTAAGCCATTCTTTCTTTCACTATTACAAGAGATAAAATATACTCTTTTACAAGAGGTAGTCATATGTCTACACATATGACTACAAATGAACATAAATCAAATTATATCAAGAATGTAGGCTTGAGTAAAATGCACCAACACCTAAGAGATCTAACTAACTATTATAGTCACACTAGGGAGAGAGATGCACGTCTCCACCCAAACAACCCCTCCAATATATAGGTCCAAGTCCAAGGGGATAACTCAACCTCAAGGGGGCATGTGTACCTTCCATCACATGGGTTCCCAAGATGACCACATGGTTTCCAAGCTTTGGAAATCACACCAAATCACATGCCTTCTAAAAGAAGACCCTCCAGTCTCTCATGTGTAAATCAAGTGGCTAGGAAAAGCTTCCAATCAAGCTTAACATACTCAACCTTAGAGAATTAATCCTAAGGTTCAAGACCCATCCCTCCAAAAGCATTTCCGTCCTTAGAAATGAGTTGAGATATATACCTTGGGGCATTCCCCTGTGCCCCATGGTCAATCTCATTGATCATGGCCTTCATGCCTCTAATTAGCCTCTTTATTCAAAAGGGGGGATCCTATCATGATTGAATCTGAATAGAGGAGATTCCATGTGAGGCCTAATCTTTCTCTTAATCATTCAATCTCCATCTCGTTTTAGATATGAAAAAATAGATCAAATGAAAACTATGGCATGAATGATAATGATGGAACAAAACATCCCTCGCTATTTCCTTGTTTAAGCCGTGTGTCATCTGGGCCTTCATAGCTTAGGCATGTGAATTAGGTGGATCCAAAGTCTCTTCAAATGAATTGCTCTTTTGGTCCATCTCTATGCACCACTTGTGCAGAATAGATGAATATTGCTTCAGAATTCCTTATCACATTCATCTATCATCAGAATCTATCTTTTTTTGAAAGCAGGATGAATCTTTCATAATCCCTACCCAAATCACTTTCTCTTAGATGTATACATACTCTGTAACTTTAGGCTTAGTGAAATGGTTGGATTTCTTATTTGCAATTTTCCTCCAATAAGAAAATAATCTAAATAAAGGGGAATTTGTTTTATAATCCCTATCCAACCTTTAGAATGGTAAAGGTGGATTGTATATCTCTTTTTAAGAGGATATAATATCCTCTTTACTTTGGAGAGAATTGGAATAGCTTAGTAAAAGTGGGTTCAAAACTTTACACAGTGTTGAGAGTCCACTTTAAGGGACTAGAACCATAAGGATCAATCTAATTGTTGAAGAATCTAATTGGTTGAAACCTATTTTACTTGCTCTTCCAAAAAGATTAAGATCTTTATAACTTTGTGCCAAAAGGGGAACTCATAGTGTAAAAGATATTGCTATTTTGTTGGAGTTAGATATCTACGAAAGCACGTGAACAAAACAAGGAAGAAGAAGAAGCTTGGAGCACAACACATAAAATTGAATGTATTACCACTATAATGTACAAAGATAAGTAACCTGCTAGGCCTATAGGCATATATACAAGCCAATGAAAGGACCTCCTAAAGAGGGAAAAAAGTTCCCCAATGATCCTAGTGTGTTCACACACATCACTACCTAAATATATCAACAAATCCCCCTAGGAGTGATGCGATGAACAAGGAGTTGGCACTCATGTATAAGGAAGTGCCAAGCTATGTGGAATCAATCCACAAAAGGAAGTAAGCCCAAACCTTTGCGGAAAGCTTCAAACTTCTCCCTAGGCAGGGCCATTGTGAAAAGGTCTGCAGTGTTCTCCTGCGTGGGCACATAATGCCAAACTGATCTCTCCAACAGAGAACCTCTCCCTAACGTAATGATAATGTACCTCAATGTGCTTAGTGAGAGCATGGAACATAGGGTTCCTCGCAACTACTAATGTGCTCTAACTGTCAGTGAAGATGGTCATGGGAGAAGAGGGACCAACACCCAAATCATTCATAAGACATCTAAGCCACACACACTCAACAGTGGCTATGAAAGCTACCCTATACTCAGCCTCACAATTGGAAGTGGCCACAATAGGATTCTTCTTGCTCAGCCAAGATAAGTATGAGCTACCAAGCATGAGCAATCAGATACGCATGTATCTTTTCATACCAAGCACGTGGTGCTTGCTTTAAACCATATAATGCCTTCTTTAACCTGCACACTTGGTTTTCATGCCCTTTCTACACAAAGCCATGGGGTTGAAAAACATACACTTCTTCATGCAAGTCACCATTCAAACATGTTCTTTTAATGTCCAACTGATGTACATTCCAATCGTGATGAGCTGCAAGTGCACAGATGCTATTCAAAATCAATGCCTCTTTCCTACTCATAACCCTTTGCAACAAGCCTAGCCTTACACCTATCAATTGTTCCATCAGGTTTATGCATCAACTTGTATACCCACTTAATGCCAATGGCCTTCTTTCCAAGAGGCAAGTCACATAAAGACCAAGTACCATTTTTCATGATAACATCATATTCAGATTGCATTGCAACCATCCAATGTCTAGAGCTTTGTGCTTCATCAAACGAAACAGGCTTAGTCTCATCACAGAGACTAGAGGCAACCATAACATAGCAATCTGATGCAAAAGAGGCTCTATGAGAGCCTGAACAAGTACAATATGGTAGAGGTCCATCTAATTTGCTATCACGCAAAGTCTACACCATCCATTTTGGCATAGTTTTCGCCTCCTCAATATCATATCTCTCATCAACAAGTGCATCATGTAAATCTGCATAAGAAATAGAATGATCTGTATCATCACATGAAACCTATAAAGGCTGAGAAGTTGCCTCATTAGTACCAGCCCTAGACTATCCACCTATAAAAAGAGGCAACAAAGTATCATACATGTCTTTTGAGTTAGCAAATGTCTCTTTCGTACATGAAAGTAAAGGCTGAATAGCATCTTCCACAAAAACAACATCACGGCTAACCAAAATGCTTTTAGTCTATGAATGATACAGACGATAGCCTTTGCTTTTAGAACTACACCCAACAAAAATAAATTTTACTGCTTTATCATCCAATTTCCTACGATGTTGTTCAGGCACTAATGCATATGCCGGACAACCAAAAACATGTAGATGAGCAAGAGATGGCTTGCAACCATGCTAAGCCTCATATAGAGTGATAGACTGTAGTGCTTTAGTGAGACACCTGTTTAGTACATATGCTGCACACATGACAACCTCAAGCCAGAAACTATGTGGTAAAGCCTGAATCTTGACCATGCACCTCGCCATCTCCATGAGTAACCTGTTCTTTTGTTCAAAAGCTCCATTCTATTGAGGTGTATACGGCACTATACATTGATGTTTTATCCCACGTTTAGCCAAAAATGCATTAAAGTCAGAAGACATATACCCCCCTAAGCAGAACGAAGGGTGCCCATTTTACATGCTGACAGATTCTCAACCAAAACCAAAAATTGTTTGAAGCACATGAACACTTCGGACTTTGGTTTCAATGGATATACCCATCCATGCCTAGAAAAATCATCAATGAAAGTCACAAGTGTAAAGATAGTTTCCAAAAGAGGGGATCTGCATAGGACCACAGAGATCACTGTGAGCAAGCTGTAGTTTTTGAGTAGCTCAAACTGAACCATCTATTGGAAAGGAGGAACGCTGCATTTTGCCCAAAATACAACCTTCACAGACATGTTTCTAGGTGAAGAGGGCATACACTCTTCAGAAGAAGATGGGTCAAAACTGCAAGCACCCATTCTTCATTCTGCACAAGATTAGGAGACTCTGTTTTTGGTGTAGAGGCCTCCACAACAACCATTCTAACTTCTTTTTTATTTGCCTCTTTTGCAACGAGTTCTGGACACTTATTTATGATATGATCATTTCATTTACAATACTTACAAAAGAGTTTTTGCTTTTTAGATTTCTTTTCAGCTTTTTCTTCCTTCTTCTAATGTTCAACATTTGCAGATTTCTGCATACTAATAGATGAGCTCCATTTACCTTTGCCTTTCTGACTAGCCAGGAAAGTGTGACCTGCAATACACATAATGGACCTGTTCTGCCTAGATTGATCTTCTTGCAACAGGACAAAGACTACCTCATCAAATGAAAAGGCATTTGGATTTCCTTTCATCGTCAGACAAAGAGTAGAAACAAAACTCTAATATGAATAAGGAAGACCATTGAGAATGGTCTGCACAAGCCAACTGTTTTTGGAGGTAAGCAACACGAGCCTCATTCCTAGCCTGGTATAATGTGGTAAGTGTATCCCAAGCATCCTTAGCTATTCTACACGAGCGAATGTGAGGAATAATGGCACGTTTGATAGACAAGGCTATCAATGCATGTGCCTAAGGATCTTTGCCATCCCAAGAAATTTGTTCTATAGTAGGTGCAACAAAAACCGTAGCATGAACATGAATCTGAAGAATATCAACATCTTCAATGCCATCTGCATGAGCTTCAATACCTGTATTTGTAGGTGTAACATGACATTTTTCAACACCCTGCACAATGTTCCACATTCCTTTTGCAGCCAATACATGTCGCATCATATAAGCCCACAATGGGTAACTGGTACCGTCCAACTTATCCTCAATAGCCAACATACGGAATACATCACTGCTTTCAACCATCGCCAGTGACTAAAATACCTTGATGCACAAAAATAATTGTATCTGAAAAAGTTGAACAGAACTACCTTGACGAGTTCTACTAGACCTGTAGCAGACTTTGAGATGCTTATACTGGTGAACCAAAATCTTTATATATGTTTGGCACAAAAAGACAAAATAGCTTGCACAGGTGATGCAATAGTGTGTTCGGAGGCCCAAAATGAGCTTAGATCACAATTTCGGCACGACAAAACAAAGCCATTTTGATCTCCTAATCACCCTGAGCATGCTCACCAAATTTTGTGTGATTCTGAGACTGTGACTAGAGGGGTGTCGACGATGCCCTAGATAAAGCAACAACCTTCTCTGACTTTCTCTTTTCTTATATTTAACACAACTTTCATCTCTTCATGTTTTTTTTTTTAACATGGAACATGCTTATTTTCATTCAGTGATGGAACATGTGACTGGCCATCCATGTTTATTTTTATTTTATCAACTAAGGTCAGTTGCTTTTTCAATTGAGGGGCATGTTATAAATTATGGAATATGTTGAACAATGCATTGTTGGAGTGTTAATTTATTAATGTATTAATGTGTTTTGGTGTTTTTGATATAGCATATGAAGATTTGTGAGGGCATGAAAGCATGAAAGGGTGGACATCAATAATCCGACTTTAGGTCAGACATCAATAATCTGACTTTAGGGAAGACATCAATAAATCCGATTTATAATTTGGTTTCTATATAAATCCGGGTAGAAGGTTCTATTGTTAGAAATAGTTAGAAAAGTAGTGGTTAGAATAAGGATCATTGTAGACTGCAATTTTTGATATTAAAAGCAAAGGCTTTCTACAAAAGTCACCAACTTTTACTTTCACGCATGCTTTTCAAAGCCGCTCTCATGTAACCACTCTTTTTGACATAATAAAAAATTCCTATAAATACATGCACTCTATGACTGTCGAAGCAGAGTGCATGGGGGGAGACTGCACCCATTATTGCGTTCGGTCTCGTCTCTTGGCGTCTCTATTTTTCTGTGTGTTTTCTACATTCGTAACCTCTGTGTGCGTGTGAGCAAGATCTTGATAATATCTACTCTGAGGATATTGTCGTGGAGCTTTGGAGAAGGAGAGTGCACTGTGGTGCATCACCATCAAAATACTTCACTGGTATCAGAGCATTTGATAGAAAATCTTTGTTCCTTTTGTGCGAGCGAAGCGAGCACCCGCCCCCCACCCAAGGCTTATGACTAAGGCGGTGACCAAGGCATAGACCTTGGCATACCTTGTCATCCGAGTCACTGAAGTCACTATTGGCACCATTGGCTATGCATGAGGGAGGACCTCAACGATCAAGGAAGACAGAGGTTCCTAGTACTTCCCGGGAGGTCACCCATCCTAGTACTGTTCCCCCCAAGCTCGCTTAGCTGTAGAAATCTCTTGCCACTAAGCTACACTCTTGTGGTGCTTGAAGGAGGGGAAAGACTAAGGACGACATTATCTTCAACAAGTTTTGGGTCCTCAAAGCTTCATTTTTTTGTTTTCAATGCCTATTTTTGAAGCATTTTTTGGGGTGTTTTGGGAGCCATTTTGGAGTACTTTCATTGACAATTCTTTTCACAAAGGTCCAAGAACATGAAGAAGAGTGTTCTTTGTATTTCATCAACTTTTGGGCCCATGTTTTCAGCCACACTAGTTAATCCATAGGTTTCTTGAAAGATTTTAGTTGTGGTGGGAGCAACCACCACAAGTCTATGCAAGTTTGCGCCTAAAGAAAAGAGTTGACGAACACTTGTAGGTGTTGTTGCCCACTCTTTGAACAAAAAATTCAGCATTTTTAGTGACATTTTACTATATATATTAAGCACATACACACTATGTATGCTTTTGTGGATACCGCTTATGTACGTCCATGTGGTCATTGATATAGTGGTTATATTTTTTTCATAAATCCTTTTACATTTGATACAGAGGGTTGTGGTGAGGTTTTCTTAACTAGGAGACACCTAGATGTTGGGGTCTCTTCGATGATGCAGGTGGAAGACTTACCTAGCCTCGCCATAGGAGATATATGATAGTTGTTCATAGGTGCTCGATAAGCCTAGTTGGCTTGTTTTGGGTAACTGGTTATATGCAGTGGAGTCAGTGATTCACTATGCAAGTAAACATGTAAGTACTTGCAGTTTTATGAGATTTTGACACTAGTCATATGCTCATTTTGTAGAGGATACTTTGGCAAAATTTTTCCAAACTTTTGGTTTTGTTAACTAAACAGTGGCCAATTTACTCCTTGATACACTTATTGGTGTGAGACACATACTCCTTTTGGTTGGTCATTACTATTCATTGATTCCTTTTTTTGGGAAGACCACTGAATTCTCTCCTAGAATCTTACACTTTGTCATTCTTCTTTGAGCCTTAGTGGGGTTTGGAATCTTCTTGCTCCATTGTCATTCCCTTCAGTTCTCTATCATCATGGCATTAGAGGTCTCAGGTAGGTATGGTGGATCAGGGTCTAATGTGAGTGTTCCAAGGAGGAGCTATAACTTGCAGGGTAAAGACCATTTTGAGATCCGAAAATTTGATGGCTTTGACTTTGCTCTATGGAAGAATTAGATTAAAGATGTGCTGATTGAGAGGAGTCATTGGAAGCCAGTAAATGGAACCTCAAAGAAGCCTGCTGACATGGATGAAGATGATTGGGATGAGTTAGATGAAATGGCTAGGTCTACCATTGGATTGCACCTAACACATAATGTTTAATTTACAACATTGGACTTGAAAGTGTAGAGGATCTTTGGACGAAGTTATGCAATAGATATGAATAGAAAACGGCATGAAACAAAGTGTACCTTATGAGAAAGCTATATGATCTTTGCATGAAGGATACAGACAATGTTTTTCCTCATCTGAATGAGTTTGATGCTATATTCTCCCAGTTACAGGCTCAGAAAATGGACATGGCTAATGAAATGAAAGTAGTCTTGTTGCTATGCACCTTTCCATCATTTTGCACAGTTATTAACAATAGTGCGCCTGGTGGCAAACTGATTTATGATGACATATGTGGGGCACTCTTGAGTTTCTACAAATCTATGGTTGGCACTTAGAGTAGAGATGCATATAATGTTCATGATTCTTAACAAGGAAAGAATCAACAATGTGGCAGGAGCAAGAACAATGAAAAGAATGGTCAATGAAATAAGAGTAGAAGTAAATCAAGGAAGAGGGATATTGAATGCCATTATTTTCATAAGAAAGGAAACATGAAGAAAGACTATTATGCATTAAAGAATGCTAAAGGGAAATGATAGCATGTTGATGGGCATGTTAAACAATTACCTACACCATCTACTTTGATTGTGAAGATTGAAGAAATTAATGCTATTTCTGATGATGTTGATGTGTTGACACTTGATCGTATTGTGTCAACTGAGGCCCTTATAGCTGATTCTCTTTTCCACACGTGGCGACTAGATTCTGTTCTTCTTTCCATGTGACACCACACAAAGAATGGTTCTCTAATTATGCAACAAAGGCTCTTGGTACTGTGAGACTTGATGACTCTTACTAGTGTGATGTTGTGGGGATTGGAGATGTGGTTGTGTAGTTCATTGTTGGTTCAAAATTTAATATGCATAATCTACGCCATGTACCTTAGTTATCACGTAGTTTTATGTTAGTTGGTCAACTTGATGACCTTGGTTACAAGGTGGTCTACTATGCTCAGTGCTTTCACATATGAAAGGGCAATATGGTTATGGCAAAAGGAAGCAAATGTTTCTCACTTTGTCCTTTATTTGTATCATAGAAAGAACACTTGTTAGCTATTACTAAATAGCCTATGGCTTGTATTTGGCATGGGTATTTGGGCCATATATCTCGTAGTGGAATGGAAAATCTTTCTCGTTCTGGCTACTTACATGTGTTATCTTTCTCTGATTTTTCATTTTGTGAGCATTGTCAATATGGAAAGCAAACCAAAAACGTGCATAAAACGCACATTGACTCTTCAATTCAGCCTTTAGATCTCGTTCATATAGATGTGTGTGGTCCTATGCCCATAAGGTCATTAGGTGGTTCTCTTTACTTTGTCACTTTCATAGATGATGCTACTAGAAAAGTTTGGGTATATCCTATCAAATTAAAGGATGAGCTATTCCCTACTTTTAGAAAATGGCTTTCTTCAATTGAGACTGAAAAAGGAACTAAGCTCAAAGCTTTACAGTCAGATAATGGGGGTGAGTATACCTCACATAAATTCAGCCTTTTCTGCCAATCTAGAGGAATTTGTTGAGAGTTTAGAGCTCCTTATACCCAATACAGAATGGTGTAGCTAAGAGGATGAATAGAACTATTCAAGATATAGTAGTCTCTATGCTACATCATGCAAATCTTTCACAAGGCTTTTGGGTAGAAGCAGTATTGATTGCCGTTCATGTGATTAACCTTTCACCTAGTACTGCCAAAGTTCTGAAAGTGGCACAAGAGTTATGGACAGAGAAGCCACCATATTATGATCATCTTCAAGTTTTTGGGTGTGAATCATATGTTCATATACCCAAGAACCTTAGACAAAAGTTGGACCATAAGTCCAAGAAATACATTTTTCTTGGATGTGGTGGAGAAGGACAATTTGGATATCGCTTATGGGATCTTGAAACACGATCAACAATCAGAAGTAGTGGTGTCATTTTCAATGAGTCTAAGATGCGTAAACAACCCATTAAGGAGGTTGAAGTGAGAAGAGTCGTGTTTGACGATACTAGTCCTCCAGTTAGCATGCATAAAAATGATGCACATAAGGATGTTCAAGAGAATTTCCAATCAAATTAGTCTACAAATGTACATGTTCAACAACCATTGAGACACTCTACATGCGTCTCACATCCACCTGATGGATATGTTCTAGGTTTAGATTTTGTTATGCTAACAAATGCCAATGCACCTTTTTGCTACAAAGAGGCTATGCAGACACAGGATCATGTCAAGTGGGAGCATGCCATGAAGAGTGAGTTGGATTCTATTCACGTGATGGATATGTTTTGGGTTTAGATTTTCTTATGCTAATAGATGTTGATGAGCCGTTCTGCTACAAAGAGGCTATGCAGACAGAGGATCATGTCAAGTGGGAGCATGCCATGAAGAGTGAGTTGGATTCTATTCACAAGAATGGTAATTGGGATTTAGTACCTTTGCCAAAGGGCAGAAAAGCTTTACCATGTAAATGGGTATATAAATTGAAATTCACATCAGATAGTGCTTCTCCAATGTATAAATCACGACTTGTTACAAAGGGTTTAAAGTAACAACATGGTGTTGATTTCAAGGAAATCTTCAAGGAAAGACTAAGCACATTGAGGTGAGGTATCTCTTCATTAGAGATTGCTTAGACATTGAGTGCATTATTCTTGAGAAGGTTCATACTCGAGATAATGTTGTAGATGCTTTGACTAAAGCTCTACCACAAGATAGCTTCCGACACTATTGTCACTTGATGGGGGTTACTTGATTCATGATCTTACACACTCACTTGTATATTGTGTAACATTCCCATCAGGTGCGAGGTATAGTTTTTCTACTTACACTCATGTATTCTTTATCATTCTTCATTTTTCTCCCATAATTACTTTGTCCATATTGGCCTTTAGTGGGAGATTGTTACCATTAGTGTCCATGTGAAAGGGCAAATGGCCATCGAAAACTATTGTATATGTTCTTTAATAAAACATATATTGGCCTAGTCAGCCACAGGCTGAAAGTTCGACCACATTTGTAGCATCCAAGAAGTCTGTGATCGTGCTCCATGGGTATTGTGTTTTTCTACATATTCTGTAGGCTTTCTGTAGAGTACCGTGTGTGGTGCTTAGAGCTCAGGTTTCTACGCCAAGGATATCATTGTGGAGCTCTTGAGAAGGAGAGTGCACTATGGTGTATCGCCATCAAAATACTTCACAATCATGCCATAAAAATTAATGAGATACTTATCTTTGCTTCATAGCTTCTTAAATGAATGCCATGTTTTTCTTGTGGCTTCTAAAATGATTAGGAGGATATTATCTACATTTACTTAAAAAAAAAGTGAAAAAAGCTATTAAAAGTTACTTTCCTCAAGTTATACTTGTGAAACTCCATGCACCCTTTGTTACTACTTATTTCTTGCTCATGATCATTCTCCATGTGAGAAACCTCTTCTTTGTTCCCATCAAGATGTCATCCATCACCTATCTGCCACCATCGCGTGTATGAGAAGCTTAGAAGAGGATAGAATTTCTATGAAGGCACTCCAAACTATTATCCCCGCGCCGTTACTTCTAGAACTCTCACAAAATGATCACGAGATATAGGTCAATGCAAATTAAAGAGGCCTACAAATGGGATGTAATCATACGTGGTATTGTCACACTTGTAAACACCATGATATTGCATTGGGATATACTTAGGGCAAATGATAGTTGGCCAAAAGAGGTTGGAGAAAGAAAGGTTTAAGAAGAAATATACACAAGTTGGGAGAAACAAAAAATGGAAACAACAGAGCTCCATGAGCTGTGGATGAGGAGAAATTTTTCGAAAAATGAGTTCATCAAGTTTCAACATAAGAAAATGTAAAGAATTAAGCTTAAAAATGTAGACTTTTATCCTATATTGAATGCTTGCAAAGTCATCTAAGACCATGAACTATGCTCCCTACTAAAAACCAAAGAACTACAAAATATGTGGATGACTTCTCTATAGACATGCAAGAGATCTCTTCAAATTCGTTTTGGAAGCTCGAATTGGATCTCTTTAATTGAAGTATGCGTGGGCATGTAGACTTTCCATATGGTTATATAGTATAGACTTCACATTTTAAGTCCATAGAGAGCTGGCTCCTCGCAAATGCACCTCTCTGCTCCTCATTTGTTGCCTAGAGGTGGGTCATATAGAGTTCACATTTTTAAGCCCATAGGGAGGGGATCTAATGGGCCTCTCGGCAACTATGAACTCAAACGCATGGAAAAAAGTTTGTCCATGGATCTACTCGTGTGAGTTGAAGCATAGAATCAAACAGTCCTAAGAAAATCAATGTGTCTCTAATACTAGTATTATGTGAGGTCCATAATCTCCAAACACAATCACATAAGTGCCTAAGAGATATAACTAACCAACAGGGCCACACTAAGAAGAGATATGCACTTCTCTACCCAACCAACCCCTCCAATATATAGCTCTAAGTTCAAGGGGGTAACTCACCCTCAAGGGGACATGTGTACCTTCCATCACATGGGTTCTTAAGGTAAACACATGGTTTCCAAGCTTAAGGAATCACATGAAATCGCATAACTTCCAAAATAAGACTCTCCAAGCTCTCACATGCAAATCAAGTGGATAAGAGAAGCTTTCAATCAAGCTGAGGTTATTCAACCTTAGAAAATAACTTTAAAGTTCAAGACCTATCTAAAAGGGGTAAATAAATAATAAATTTCAAGAGTATCACACCTATAAACCCAAGACTCTACCACTCAAAACCATGTAATTATACCATAGGGAGAAAGGAGGAGTTTACCAAAGTGCATATTCACCTCGTAATGTTGGGAGTGTGGCTTAAGTTTTTCCATGACCCATGCTCTTCAATAATGTGGTTCACCATTTCATACATCTTTCTAAATTATTTCACTTTTAGCTTCCCATACGCATTGATACAAGACATGAAATCAATGAAGAACTAGTTCAGTACCAAGTGATAAGAAGGGATATGGACCCTTCCATTAACAAAACCAGGTAGAGTTGCATTTTAGGATATCATGACCGATCCGAAATCCATCATCAAAGTTGTCGAAGTGAAACAACTTTTCTATTTGCAAATACCTATCCCTTTTGTAGAGTAGTTAGATATCATTGCTAACCATTCCTTGCATAGATTCCATCCTTGTGGAGAGAAGGCCCTCTTAGAGAGGTCTTACCCAAGCACTCTTAGAGAGGTTGAGGAAGTGTTCCTCTTACTCTGTATGTGCTTGAACCAAGCACCAACCTTGTAACCGACATCGAATTCAATGGAAAAGATTTTCACACGTAAGCTTCATAGTGTGTGTTATCCCTAGATAATCAGACATGCACGCATGTCTAACACATGATAAACTAAATGAAAAACTTATGAAAACTTCATGTTTTTTAAAAAGAAGTTTGGCCTAAGTCTATTCTCTCGGATAGCTTGAATTAATAATTGAAGGTGGGCATAATACTCATGGGAGCTCCCGTATCTCACAAAGGAGGGGTTAGACATATCAAGCTATATCCAAAGACAATACAAACTGACCTAATGTTGATTACATGTCCATCGCAGTTTGTAGGAGTTAAACCCCCACCCCCATTTCAAGTGAGGAAGGTTTGAGCAAGTCAAAACAACAATGTGCACAAACTAAAGCTAGGCTCACACAGCCCAGCAGCATGCTCTTCTTCTCCGAATGTCCACCATTTTGTGAGATGATCTTTCCCCCTCGCAAGGTTTTTGACATAGCTTTGTGATTGGCTATCTCCATTTTTCAGCCAATATTATTGCACATATATATTTTTTGGCGTGCTTCTACCGCTCTATGTGAATTAGAGATAGTGACGTTCATTCTTGATGGAAGAAAGTGTGCCGCCTTATCTGAATGCAACCTAAAACCTTATATTTACAAGGTGTCCTTATCCAACATGAAAGAATGAGAGCCAATAAAAAAAGGTAAGTGTTTTCCTTGTGTTGAAGTCCGACCTGCTTTAAACATGAAGTGGTGCCTGTCATGGACACGGCTGCGGTGGGACATGAAGTTCATGGTTATCTAGCACCCTCTCATAGAAATAAAAAAGTTTGTCCTCTTATGGAAAATTCTTCATTGTGGAATCTAGACCAACCTAAAGGCTAGCAAAATTTGTGGGGTGCCTCTATGGTGCAAGCGATGCTACCGGTCCATTGAAGATGTTTCTCACATCTTCTTTACTTGTCCTGACTCCAACAGGCTCTGACAGATTGTCGGAAAGAAAATTAACCTTCAGAAACATATCAGTTGGAAACAAGCTCTGCTCAGAGAAGCGATTGGCTGCTCCGTGACTCCCTGGAATGCCGTCAGAGGGGAGGTCCTATGGAAGATCAGGCACGAAAGATGTGCTTATAACTTTGGTGACTCCCCCAAGGAGTGGTCGATTGAGAAATCGATGTTCCTCCTCGGCAAAAGAATCACCAACTGTAAGAAATCCCCCGCATTTAGGCATCATCAAGTGCTCTTTCTGATCAACAACAAGCTTAAACTCAAGTGGGCCCCACATGAAGGTGATGAGAGGCTGATTAACCTTCTGTAATGCCATGTAAACATTGTAAAAGCTACCCCTGCTCTTTGGAATTCAGGAGATCCCGTGGGCACTAATCCCCTTCACTTGTACTTTTCTTTTAATTAATACAAATCCGAGAGAGTAGGCCAAAGCCGAACTTCCTTTATTTAAAAAAAAAAAAAAAACGTGAATTGGCAGCGCCAAAGGAAAGCGCAGATGATGTGTAGGATTTGGCTGAACTCGTCTTATGGTGGACGAAGCGGTTCTGACACAGCTACGCATCCGCATCACAAGGACATCGCAGGATATCTTCATACTAACTCTCTATCTCACGAGTCACACGGAGATCCTAGTGGGTTTTCTGCTGAACAAGAGGGGGAAGGTGAATCCATGGTGTTCTCGCTTCCAAAATGCCCAATCAATCAGGAATACGAGGATCTTGGAAGTGCTGTCAAATTCACCCTCTCTCACATCAAAACTATCGATGTGCGTGTGGCAGACCGCGGTGATTGATGGATTTCTTTTTTCCTGATGAGAATGGTGGAAAACGGGATCTTGGGTGGTGAGCGCTGTATCTGGCAAGAGAAGGAGACTGAGAGGGAGGGGCACGAGGGAGACGCTTCATGCAAGAGGCCGAATAGCTACCAGCATGGCGCTGTCCATGACAGAGTCAAAGTCCAATAGATGATTACACGAGGATCGCAAGTTTTCGCAACAGCGCCGCTAAATGATAAAAATCGCCACCTTTAAGCTCAAAACTCCGCCTATCTGCATGGCGGTATGCATGGATTCTTGCTAGAGCTTTTGTAAAAAATTTTTAAAAGAAGAAACACTATTTTGCAAATCACTTGAAGTAGATAGTGTAGCATCATTTGTTTCTGACCCCAAGTACTCCCTTTTTTTAGTGGAACTTGAGCGGAAGCTAATCTTCTTGGGCTTGATTATACCGAAAGAACAACTCTAGAGGTGAAGGCAGACTCTTCAAGAGAGGCAATAATTGCACAATGGCTTCGAGATAAAAATTTCAACCCAAACTTCGTCTGCCTACATGAGATAAAAAATTGATGGTGAGGAGCTTCATAAAAGACTTGAGTATTTCTTCGTCTCATCAATGGCTCTCTCTGCAAAGCACTTGCGGGGGAGTGGTGGCGCTAGCTTAGGTTTCAAAGTGACCTGGGAAGACTCCTTGGTGCAGACCATGATGGACAGTAACCATCGGTAGTTAGCGGCTTCTTTTAGAAACCCTCTCCATTTCACTATTGTTTCGGTGTAGGCCTCGACCAAGACATAGAGAGAGATCACAAAATATCATAGTTTTTCTTCGCTCCCCTTCTTGCTCTCAATACGAAGACCTTGTCGTCTTTAATCATTATCATATTGTTCTAGCATTTAACCCATAAGGGAGACATAAGAAAGCTCCTTGGTTTCATGCTGATTCTTTGATCCTCTCCCTACCTTCGCTTCAACATGGATAAAGATTTTTGATATTGACGAATTGCATTCAAACAATCCAAATTTCTACTTACCAAGACTGAAAGGGAGATTCAAAATATTCATCGCACAAGAAGAGAAAAGATTTATTGTAGGCTTCGACCTCTTGAAGCAGAAGTGAATGAAGGTAAGGTTCACCCACACATTAGACTCTTGAAGATTAGAAGCAAACTTTGATATGAAGAAGAGATCCAAAGAAAGTATCTATAAATATACTTTAAAGAGTGGTGGCATGGAAAGCAGATAAACATACAAAAGAAAATATGCAAACTCCTAAAGAGAAAACAACTCAAGGAAGAGATTACATACATGATTGACAACAATGGAGTGGAATGCAATTCAATTCATGAAAATATGGAATTCATTGCTAGCCACTTAACTCAGCTTCTAGGAACATCCACTCGGATGTCCTCTCAAAGACGTGAACAACATGACTGCCATCTCTAACATCTAGACTAAGAAAATTTTGCTTAATTTGTGTTACCTTCTTGATTCCCCTATTTCAAATGATGAAACTAAGGAGGTTATTGACTCCCTTCCCAATGGGGAAATCCCATGTTTGCATGGTTTCACTAATAAGTCCTTCAAGATATTTAAGAACATGTTGATGGTGAAGTAATTCGATGGCGATACACCATAGTGCACTCTTCTTCTTGAGAGCTTCATGAAGATATCCTCGGAGTAGAAAATTGAGATCCTAGGGCCACACACAGTACTCCGCACAGAGGCTACAAAATAGGAAGGAAAAAACATAGTACACAGTGGGCATGAAGATACACTTCTTAGATATTACAAATGCGATCGAACTTATAGTTTGTGACTGACCAAGCCACTATATGTTTTATTAAGGAGACATATACAAAGAAGTGTCCAATGGCCATTTGGCCATTCACATGGACACTAACGGTAACAGATGAGACCATTGTATATGGTTTGCTAGGAATCCCTATAGTTGCCGCTTAACCTAATTGTCTCAATGAAGGTCTTATAAAATTGATTCACAAAAAAAGACAAAAAAACAAGATTGAAAACTCGAGGGGCGATCACGATGTTGCAAACAAGATATAAGATTTTTATGAAGGTCCTAGGTAATAGGATTGCATGCCATCTTTGATATTGTATCAATGAGGATAAAAAAGGCTCCATTAATGGTTGATCCGTCCTAGAGGCAATTATTGACATGTGGGAATGCATGGAATTTGCTTATGAGTCATCCCAAGTTGTTCTTTTCATCAAGATTGATTTTGAAAAGGCCTACAATCGTCTGGAATGGGACTTCATTTTGCACTCCTTGAAGGATATGAGATGCAAGCCCATATACATCAAGATGATCTCAACACTATTGGGAAACACCTCTGTGTGTATTGACATAAATGGGAAAATCTCCCGTGCAATCATATTAAAGAGGTTTATTAGCGAGGGCTCCACTTGGCTCCTCTTTTGTTTGCTATAGAAACTCATGACCTTAGCTATCTGGTTAATCATCAAGCTCAACTTGGGAAGATCTAGGGGTTGTTTCTTGTTGGAGCAAGTCTATGACAAGCCTAATTATTGGCTTGAGTCTCACAAAGTCTTAGAAGAAGCTTTAAAAAGAAGACTATGTAAAGTTCACTTGTGAACTACCTCTTGTAACTTTTGAAGAGTTTACTTAATGTAAAAGTAAGAGAATCTTAAGTGGTTGAGTCCACTTGATCAAGAATGGAAAGAGGAGCCACGAATTTGTGATTTGTGGTAGGTAGAGAATCAAATCAATCATTGATTGATTGGAGAGTGATTGAGGGAAGTTAGCCTCCCAAACTCAACTATAAATAGATGGCAGTTTTAGTCGTGGTTAGAGAGACCTATGTGAAGACCTCCAAGAGCTGAGCTTTATGCCATATCAAGGTGTGATTACAAGGCACACATATGTATCAGTAATTCATTGTATTGTACAAGCAATATACTTTCATTTTCATGATTATTTGAGTTCATCTTTCCAATGTTCTTGTGAAGTGTACTACTCACTGCCATTACTCTCAGTTTTCTCAGTCAGCTTGCAGAGATGTTTTCTCTGAGCTTGGTGCATCATTTTCAGTGATATAACTTGGTAAAGTTAGCTCTATAAGTCTAATATATGCTCAAAAATTTTCATGTCATTTGGATGTTGCAATCTTCAGTTATGTTCATTTGAAGTCAACAGGGTGTGTTCATCTTCACTTCTCTGTCAGGTACCCGACTTTTTCACTCATCTTGGCAGAGCCATTTATCAGTGGTTACTTATCCAAATTCAGTGATTTAAAGCTTGTTGGATTCAACTTACTGTATAGTATAACCATACAAATTTTCATAATCATTGGATTTCGACATTTTGAGTTATGTTGATTTTTCTGCTCACTGGTCTATTTCTGTAGCAGCCCATGAAAATCGGGATGATGTCATCAGTTGTTAAAACTCATTCTCAGTGTGTGGTTCATTATTTTTGATGAGATTACTCTCGAAAGTTAGCTCTTTAAGTTACCTAGACTTCCCCAAGAGGAATTAAGCTAATTGCTGCTGTGCTCAGAGAATTATGTAAAACACTGGACAGGTGTATGAACCAAGAATAGCAAGTTTTCACCTTTGAGCTAACTCCAACTTATCTGTTTTGATTTATCTTTTTGAGAGTGATCTTCCAAGGTACATAGGGTGTCTAATACATCCATTGGCAAGCTAAAAGGGCCCACCATATACTCCTGGAGTTCATTTGGCTGGTGTAGATCAAGGATTTTGCAACACCTCTTCATCTTCAAGCACATACCTATCCATCTCTTCACAGTGGTATCAGAGCAAGGTTGGACAACATGGCAGATGGATTTCCTTCATCAATTGACAAATTGGATAGAGGTAATTACTCAGCTTGGTCATTAAGAATGGAAGCCTATCTCCAAGGTAGAAGTTTATATGGTTATGTGACTGGAGATGAAGTTATGCCAAGTTTCAGGAACAAAAGTCAACCAACACAAGAAGAGAAAGAAAGATTGAGCACATGGTGCTCCAAGGATGCACTTGCAAGGTCTTATCTCCTCAACTCTATCTCAGATTTTTTGTTGCCTCACATTAGGAGTTGTAAGAAATCTCAGGAAGTGTGGGATGCACTTGAAGCTTTCTTTTCTTCAAGTACTAAAGCTAGGAAGCATCAACTATGGCTGGATTTCACAACTCTCAAGAAGGCTCCCAAACAAAATGTGACTGATTTTGTCACAAAGCTCAAGGACATAGCGGATCAGTTGGGAAGCATTGGAGAGGTAATAGATGAAGAGCTAATTGTAAGGCAGGTTATCAATGGCTTGAAGGCAGATGACAAGTGGGAAGCATTCACCACAGCTATGGATTTGTACATGGACATGCATGTACCTGATTTCAACACACTCATTGGACAACTACTTACTCAAGAGGCAAAGCTTATCAAAAATGGAGAAAGCTCTAGAGGTAATCAATCTTCAGCTTTATACATGGATAAAAGCAAGTCTAAAGATAACAAAGGAAAGGCAAAGAAAGTGGATGATGAAGCAGGTACATATCAAGCTAACTATGTAGGTAGAGGAAGACATGGTAGAGGTAGAGGAAGAGGAGGTAGACAAGGTAGGGGGAGATCCCAAGACTCCAACTCATGTTCTATTTGTGGATTAACTAATCATACAACTGAAAATTGCTTTAGGAATTCTAGGAATCAAAGAGGAAGAGGATACAATAGAGGAAGTTATGGCTACTCAAGAGGAAGGTTCAACAACTACCATGGCAACTACAACAACTACAATCATTCAAACTATCAAGGAGGCTACAAAGGAAGGAGAGACTACAATAACTACACAGAAGACTCAAACAAAGAGGATTCATTATTGATTGTGAACATGGCTATGCCACAAGGTAAATCTGATGAGCATGTTTTCTACATAGATTCAGGTTGTTCAAATCATGTGGAAGGAAATGTGGCACTCCTATCAGATTTAGAAGATCCAAGGAATAAGCATGAGGTACAAACAGGAGATGATACAAAACATCCTGTGGAGAAAATAGGTAATGTCAAAGCACCTGATGGAAACATCAACCTACTCAGTAAGGTACTCTATGTTCCTACCATTACAAAGAATTTGATAAGTGTTGGGCAGATAGTAGAGAAAAGGTTGCAAGTCAGGTTCACAAAAGCAGGAGCATTTGTTGAAGATCCAAGTCAAGGATTCAGAAGAATTGCAAAAGGTGAAAAGACAGGTAGATTGTTCACATTTGAATTACATGACACTAGAAACATTGCTCTCTTTAATTATGGTAGTCAGACACTCACATAATTGGAAGTATGGCACAAAAGGTTAGCACATATTGGTGAAAGGTCATTAAAGCAAATCTGCAGGGACCAAAGTGTACTTGGACTTCCTAATTTGTCAAAACAACATATGATTTATAAGTGTAGTGCATGTCAATTTGGAAAGTCTCACAGGTTACCATTCATGAAGAAAGGTTATATGCATGGAGATCTCTTGGAGTTGGTTCATACAGATGTATGGGGACCTAGCAAGGAAGCTTCAATATCTGGATCAAGGTATTATGTTTCCTTTATTGATGATTGCAGCAGATGGACTATCCTATTCTTTATGAAACACAAAGATGTAGTTTTTTCATGTTTCAAAAGATATTTGGCTCTTGTGGAGAATCAAACAGGTAAATCACTAAAAAGGCTAAGGTCAGATGGAGGGGGAGAATACTTCTCCCATGATTTTGATTCTTTTCTTCAAGAAAGAGGAATCAAAAGAGAGGTAACTACAAGGTACACTCCTGAGCAAAATGGAGTGGCAGAAAGGAGGAATAGGACAATTGTTGAAGCTGCAAGGTCTATGTTAAATGAAAAGCATTTACCTAATTACTTATGGGCTGAGGCTGTATCTACAACCACTTACTTGATTAACAGGTTGCCTTCAAAATCCCTTGATGGGATGACTCCATATGAGGCTTGGAATGGAAGAAGACCAAGCTTAGATCATTGTAAAATTTTTGGATGTATTGCTTTTGCTCATGTTCCTTCACAGGTTAGAGGCAAGATGGATCCAAAGGCAGAAAGGTGTGTATTTATTGGATATGACAACAATCAAAAGGGCTACAGGTTATACAACCCTACCAACAAAGGATTCTTGGTAAGCAGAGATGTAGTTTTTGATGAGAACAATTCATGGTATGAAGATTCATGCAGGAAGATCAATTTACCATATGATCTTGAAGAAGATTTTCCAAAGCTTGGTAGAGAACAATCAAAGATTGAAGAACAAGACACCTCAGAGGATGATGAAGAATCTCACATGGAAAAGATCAAAGCATGGAAGTCTAAAGGTAAAGCAAAATTGCAGGAACTTGGACATGAGGCAGAATCATCACATCATGGCCTAAGAACATCTATGAGGGAAAAGAAAAAACCAGAAAGGTATGGGTTTGACACCTCATTAGTAACTAAACATTCTATCTACATAGCACATGACATAAACCAAGAGGAGCCATCATCATTTGAAGAGGCCAAAGCAAAAACAGAATGGAAGCATGCAATGAAGGAAGAGATTGAAGCACTTGAGGAAAACAACACTTGGGATTTGGTGCCCAAGACTTCATCCATGAAGGTAATAGGCTCAAGATGGGTCTATAAACTCAAGAAGAATTCTGATGGTTCCATTAACAGGTATAAGGCAAGGCTTGTAGCAAAAGGCTTTGCACAAACTCAGGGAATTGATTATAAGGAGACCTTCTCTCCTGTGGCAAAGATGCCTACTATTAGGGTTTTGCTTAGTATTTCCTCTTCCAAGAATTGGAAGATACTTCAACTAGATGTAAAGAATGCATTTTTGAATGGTTGGATAACAGAAGAGGTATATATGGCACAACCACCTGGTTTTGAGAATCAAGTTTATCCTGATTATGTGTGTAAACTTAACAAAGCATTGTATGGTCTCAAGCAAGCTCCAAGAGCTTGGAATTTCAGGCTTGTTTCATTCTTGCAGGACAAAGGCTTTCAACCAAGCAAGGCAGATCCTTCACTCTTTATTAAAAAGAGTAAATAATTCTGAGGTCATCTACCTATGTGTATATGTAGATGATATTATATTGACAGGAAATGATGCAGATGGTATGAAGAAGATCAAAGATCAGATGAGAGAAGAGTTCAAGATAAGTGATTTGGGTTCACTTACCTACTTCCTAGGTTTGGAAGTTGTCTACAAAGATCATGGTTTGTTTCTCACTCAAAGAAAGTACATTAAGGACATGTTGGCAAAATTCAAGATGCAAGATTGTAAGATTGCAGGTACTCCAATGGAGGTCAATCACAAATTGAGCTCACATGAAGGTGAACTCATAGAGGACATCACATCATATCAAAGTCTAGTGGGTAGTCTCAACTATGCCACATTGACAAGAGTAGATATATGTTACTGTGTGAGTGTGCTAAGCCAATTTATGCACACACCAAGGAAACCACATATGGATGCTGCCAAAAGGATTCTCAAGTATCTCAAAGGAACCATAAATGAAGGACTTTATTATCCTTATGTATCTGATTTAGGTTTGAAGCTATTTTTTGATGCAGATTGGGCTGGCTCCAAGGAAGATAGAAGGAGCACTTCAGGTTATCTTACCTTTGCAGGTTCAAAGCTCATGAAAATGAAAGTATATTGCTTGTACAATACAATGAGTTATTGATACATATGTGTGCCTTGTAATCACACCTTGATATGGCATAAAGCTCAGCTCTTGGAGGTCTTCACATAGGTCTCTCTAACCACGACTAAAACTACCATCTATTTATAGTTGAGTTTGGGAGGCTAACTTCCCTCAATCACTCTCCAATCAATCAATGATTGATTTGATTCTCTACCTACCACAAATCACGAATTCGTGGCTCCTCTTTCCATTCTTGATCAAGTGGACTCAACCACTTAAGATTCTCTTACTTTTACATTAAGTAAACTCTTCAAAAGTTACAAGAGGTAGTTCACAAGTGAACTTTACATAGTCTTCTTTTTAAAGCTTCTTCTAAGACTTTGTGAGACTCAAGCCAATACTTAGGCTTGTCATAGACTTGCTCCAACAGCTCCCCCTCAAGCCAAGTATGCTTGAGGTCTTCAATCTTCCAAGATTACCTGCAAACCAATCATAGCCTTGAATTTGCAAAGCTTTGTACCATCCAATGCTTATGTTAGAATATCTGCACATTGTTGATGAGTGGACACATATGATATTTGAATCTCTTTGCTTAGAACCTTTTCTCGTACATAGTGATAATGAACTTCAATATGTTTAGTTCTTGCATGAAAAATAGGATTAGCAGCCAAATGAATAGCACTCATATTGTCACAAAAAATAGTTGGAGTTCCAAACTCCAATCCAAGATCTTTGAACAATGTCTTCATCCACATAGCTTCTTGAGTAGCTATGGCAAGACCTCTGTATTCAGCTTCAGTAGAAGAGAGAGCAACTGTGGGTTTCTTCTTGGATGACCATGAATTGAGTTCATCTTTCCATGTTCTTGTGAAGTGTACTACTCACTGCCATTACTCTCAGTTTTCTCAGTCAGCTTGCAGAGATGTTTTCTTTGAGCTTGGTGCATCATTTTCAGTGATTTAACTTGGTAAAGTTAGCTCTATAAGTCTAATATATGCTCACAAATTTTCATGTCATTTGGATGTTGCAATCTTCAGTTATTTTCATTTGAAGTCAACAGGGTCTGTTCATCTTCACTTCTCTGTCAGGTACCCGACTTTTTCACTCATCTTGTCAGAGCCATTTCTCAGGGTTACTTATCCAAATTCAGTGATTTAAAACTTGTTGGATTCAGCTTACTGTTTAGTATAACCATACAAATTTTCATAATCATTGGAGTTCTACATTTTGAGTTATGTTGATTTTTCTGCTCACTGGTCTATTTCTGTAGCAGCCCATGAAAATCGGGATGATGTCATCAGTTGTTAAAACTCATTCTCAGTGTGTGGTTCATTATTTTTGATGAGATTACTCTTGAAAGTTAGCTCTTTAAGTTACATAGACTTCCCCAAGAGGAATTAAGCTAATTGCTGCTGTGCTCAGAGAATTATGTAAAACACTGGACATGTGTATGAACCAAGAATAGCAAGTTTTCACCTCTGAGCTAACTCCAACTTATCTGTTTTGATCTATCTTTTTGAGAGTGATCTTCCAAGGTACATAGGGTGTCTAATACATCCATTGGCAAGCTAAAAGGGCCCACCATATACTCCTGGAGTTCATTTGGCTGGTGTAGATCAAGGATTTTGCAACACCTCTTCATCTTCAAGCACATACCTATCCATCTCTTCACATTTCTTCCCCATAGCCAGAACCCGATGTTATTGAGACTCTCTGCAGCTGACATGAATCCTTTTGTTCAAAATGATAACAACAACATTGAGACCTTCTAGCAATATCTTATCATCTTTTGCATTGCCTCTAACTCTAGAATAAAACACTTAAGACCTCTTTCAAGGCCATCATGGGACCCAACCCAAAATTATTGACTAATCAAGGTTGTTCCATGCTTCCTAGAGAACAAATCTTCATATTGTTGGGAATATTGATAGGTTTTGATGTATCTCTAGGGTGGATATGGAATTGGGCTCTCACAAAACTTGAATGTAAATTTGCTTCCTAGAAAGGGATGCAGATTATTGGCGGAGCACGCTATGGTGATTTGCACCTTTTTGCTTTCATCAATTATTTACTTTTTGGTAGATTGGAGGATGAAAGGCAAAGAGTGATCAAAATTAGAAAGTATTTTGGATGGGGGATCCCAATAGAAGAGGTATGACCAAGGTCAAATGAGATTTGTGCACAACCCAAAAGACAACAATGGCATGAGCATTATGGACATTGTGGGGACGTGTCACATAATCCTAGTAGGAGATGGTTGAACCATGCCTGAAGAGAGAGGATTAGGAAGTAATCCTCAACCATGGCTTTTGGGGCAAGTGGTTAGCCCATCGTACTCCTAACTGGGAGGTTGTGAGTTCAATTCCCAACATTGGTATCAGAGCCTAGTTGAGAAATTGGGCGAGACGGAGGTTTGCACCTCATCCATGGGCACTTGGAAAAAGCGCTTATCTGTGGTGAGTGTGAAACTGGCCTTGGATGAAGGCGCATGGGCATTTGGGCACCCATGGAGGGTGGGATAGGTCCAAAATTGGTCTATGTGCTGGAGTTTGAGGTTGGTGGAAGCGCTCATGCATGGAAAGTGGGTCCAAGAGTTAGAAGGGTCCACAAGTGAGCATTGAGGATAATGCTCAGTCTAAGGGGGAAGGAATGTCACATAATCCTAGTAGGAGATGGTTGAACCATGCCTGAAGAGAGAGGATTAGGAAGTAATCCTCAACCATGGCTTTTGGGGCAAGTGGTTAGCCCATCGTACTCCTAACTGGGAGGTTGTGAGTTCAATTCCCAACAGGACGGTTGATAAGATGGCCGCCAAATGGGTGATCAAAGCGTGGTGCAACTCAAAAGGGTTGTGGGCTAAGTTGATTCTCAAAAAAAAATGTGCACTTACTTTAATAGGCCTCTGTAGATAGAAGGATCTTGACCTTCTCACATTGATCTTTTTCCCTATTGTAGTGACGCCCAGAGGGTGAGACTTGGTTTGCTCTTTATGGAAAGCTGGAGCAAAATGGAATTACACATCAAGGTGAATGAGGACTAGAATGTCACCCCCTCATTGAGAACAAAAAGTTGGTTCTAATGTGGTAAATTCTCCAGCATGGAATTTGGACGAATGTCAAAGCTAAAAAATTTGTGGGGCCCCCCTTGGTGTAAGCATTGGTAGGGCTAAAGAAGACATTTTCCACCTTTTATTCTCTTGCCCCCAAATCCACATGGTGTGGAAAGACCTTCCAAGGGTTTTGGAGCTCAAAAATCAAGTCAATTCAAAGCAAGTGACACTAGGTGAAATGATTGGTTGGTCCTCTGCCTTGTGGAACACCATCAAAGGGGAAGCTCTGTGGAAGATATCGAAAGAAGGATTTACAACCAATTTCGATGAAGCTGTGAAAGAATGGTCAATTGTTAAGTCCCTAGCCCTACTTCGCAGATGAGTACATAATTTTAAGAAATCCCCTCCCTTTAAACACCATAGAATCTTCATCTTGGAAAATAACAAGTTGAAAAGTAGTTGGACTTCCCATGAGGGTGATGAAAACTCATTGAACTTATCTATAACATGATATAAAACCTTGTTGTTCCTCGTATGGCTTGCTCTTAAGCTTCTTGCTATTGTTCCTAGTCCAATCCTTCCCATGCTTTGTGGGATATGCGGGATCCCATGGGCGCTTGGCCTCTCCACTGTATGACTGAGTTCTTTTATGAATAATACATGGGAGAAGATGCCCTCAACTAAACTTCCTTTTGGACAAAAGAAACTCTAGAGGTGAAGGGCATAGTATCCATAGGACTCTAATCGGTATCCCACAAAGCAACAATTAGACTATTGTAGCATCACAAGGAAAAGGTTGTTAAAAAATAAAGAAGCAAGGTCGTATATATTTTGCAAAAAGGATTTTCTTCAAATACAAGGAAAATATAAAAATGAAAAATGGAACCATTTACTTCAGCAAGTAGTGGAGGCCAAAAGAGAATCAATCCAAAAAATTGAAACAAACGTGAAGAGTGGCTACTCAAAGTTGTGGAGGAGTTATGGAGAAGAGCTCATGAAGTAATCATGAGAGGTCATGGTCACTTGGATACAAAAGAGGCAAGGGAGGACACTCAAGTATAGAGGAAGAAGGCGATGAAGTCCCCTTGTACGTAGTTCATTTGGTTTCAGTCATTTCATTTTCTACAGTCTCATAGACTATTTCTAGCTGCTCACCATTTCTATGTAGCCTGATTGTGAGTGTCATACCTCTCAATGTATGTATCCATTTTTAGAATTTAAATATTCATTGGAAAGATATCTTGTGCACTTCCTCTATCTAAAATAGTTTTGCAAATTCGTCATGCTCTATGAGTTATTGAGTTTTTAGTGAACACCAATTTTTAGCCTAACTAAGTGGACATGCCGCCTGTTTTGAGGCAAAGAGTTGCCAAATCAAAACTACTCCAAATTGAGTGTTTCATAGCTCATTTCAAAGCTATTAGTGTCTAATTTGAGCGACCAGAGCTCCAAGTCCATTGTCTTCTTCAATTGACACTAGTTTGCATTCTAAGGTTCATCTATAGCTAAAAGTCTTGATCCTCAGAAGGTCTTCTACACTTTCTGCTATGCATAGGAGAGGAATTCTCCAATAGTCCATATCAGAGCTTAGCAATAGACCATTGGATCTTGAGGAGGCAAAGCATTGAAACTAAAGTAAAGCAAAGGAGAAGCTACAAATCAAGGGGGATCTTTGTAAAGTAAAGAAAGAGTGCCACAACATATTTGAGGTAAACTCCAAACTTGAAAGTTTTCAATGGCTAATTTAGGATAGCAAGTTGAGAAGTTAGATAAAGATAATTTTCAATCCTGGAGGTATAGAATGAAAAATTACCTTAGAGGTACAGGCTTATGGAGTCTAGTTACTGGATATGATCCACAATGAGTGGACCTTCAAGATCCCAACATCACTCCGGTACAAAGGAGACAATTTGCAGATTGGGAAGAGAGGAATCGAAGGGTGATGTTCCTCATTTAACTAGTTATTTCTAACACTATGATTGGTCATGTGCAAAGCCTAGAGGCAACAAAGGAAGTTTGGGAAGCATTGGAGAAGGTGTATGCTACCTCAACAAGTTCTCGAAAGATGCAACTCAAGAACACCCTCAAGAGCATGAAGAAACGCTCAAACCATAGCATTAGTGAGTATACGTTGAAGATCAAGGAGCTTCAAGATCATCTAGCATCAGTTGGATGCAAGATAGCAGAGGAAGACATCGTAAAAATAGCCCTCAATGGCTTGATGAGTGAAGAGAAGTGGAAGCCTCTCATCACAAACATTCTTTATACAGAACCTCTACCAACATTCGATGAGATTATACCAAATCTTGTGGCTGAAGAGGTTTCTTAACAAGGAGAAGACAACAAAGGTAAGGACAACCATAGCTAAATGTTATGTGGAGGTCGAGGTAGAGGAAGGAAATCAAGAGGAGGCTTGAGAGGAAAAGGAAGAAGCTATAACAACACAAATTCTAGCCAACACAACTCAGAAGACAACAATGACAACTCAAATGACAACACATATGGAAGAGGTCGACAAAGAAATAGAGAAAGAGGTCGAGGTTCATCCAATCCTCATAAAGCTATACCATGTTATCATTGTGGTAAAATAGGACATTATGTGAATGATTGATAGAAAAAGAATGGAAGGCTGAATGGAGGCAATCGAAGGAGCCAAAATAACTATGCAATGACATTAAGCAAAGGAGACAAGCAAACCATGCTTGCCATAAAGCATGAGTACAACAGCCCCAGAAGTGATGATAAAAAATGGTTTATGGATTCACGTTGCAACAATCATATGATGTGCCAAGGAGATTTATTCACAAATCTACAAGCTCGAAGTGAAAAAGGATGTGTAGAGACCGGTGATGAAACTCAACACATAATCGAGCATGTTGAAGAAATCAAGCTCGGAGAAAAGAAGGTATTGATTGGTGTTCTTCATGTTCCTACTATTGCAAAGAATTTGATTTTATAGGACAAATGGTAGAGAAATTATATCATGTTATCTTCGATGAAAAAAGGCTGATTTATAAAGAATACAAAAGAAGGATTCAAGGTTGTTGCTCAAGGAAGGAAAGAAGGTAAGATTTTAACTTTGGACATTCAACAACCACATGGAAAGGTGATGTATGTTCAGTTTGGAAACAAGAGTATAGCTGAAATCGATTTGTGGCACAAAAGCTTTGGACATTTCAACATTCCCAAGCTCAAGGACATAGCAACCATGAAGTGGTAAGAGGTCTTCCAAGATTCGATGATGCTGGACTGCATGAGTTTTGTGAAGCATGCAAACTAGGAAAGAAAACCCGACAACCATTCAAGAAGAGCAATTATGTGGCAAGGAATGTCCTCGACTTAATACACATGAATGTATGGGGACCATCACAACAACCGTCCATTATTGTTAATAAATATTTTGTCAGTTTTATTGATGGTCATTCAAGAAAAGTATGGATGTTCGGCATAAAACAAAAATCAGATGTGTTCTCTATGTTCAAGAGATTTAAAGCACAGGTACAAAAGTAAACATGACATTCCATAAAGACCTTGAGGTTTGATGGAGGAGGAGAATATTTCTCCAAAGAACTTTTAGATTTTCTTTATGAAAATGGCATCAAACGACAATTTGCATGTAGGAACAAATGGAATTATTGAAATGAAAAATAGACATATCACAGAAGTTGCAAGAATATGCATGCTCAACGAGCAGCTAGTACAGTTGTTTATTTGATGAACAAATGCACAACAACTAAAGTGCATAACTTAACTCCCAAGGAGGTTTATTTCGGTAAGAAACTTGACCTTACACATCTCAAAGTTTTTGGATGTGTGTGTTATGTTTACATTCCTCAAGATATAAGGACAAAGATGGAGCCTAAGTGAGAAAAATGTATTTTCATTGGATATTCATCGGATCAAAAAGGATGTAGATGCTACAATCTGGTGACCAAGGACCTACGAGTCTCAGGAGATGTGGTATTTGATGAGCTAAGACCATGGTTTGGAGACAAAGGGAAAGCGAAGATTCTTGAAGAAGATTATGAAGATGATGGAGGTGTTGTCCAAGAAGAATTTCAGCAAACAAGCACTCAAATGCTAGGTCCAGAAGCTTCTACATCACATGGAGAAAGCCCAACATGGAAGGGGAGACAAACGAGTCATTCCTCATCACCAAAATCAGGTTATGAAATAATTGAAGCTAAAAGTGTTGCCCAAAATAGTGATTCAAATGCAAGTGAAGAAGAGTATGAAAGAGGTGATTGCATCAAAGGTAAAGTTGAACCAATTGAAGAAACAATATTCAAAAGGAAATGAAAGGAGGTTTTCAAGAGCAGGGTATTCAATTCAAAGGCTGCGCTATGATAGTCTTATTGCAAAGCATTTTGCATATATGATAGAGGTGGTCAAAGACAAAGAACTGGATGCATATGAAGAAGCATGTAGACAAAAAGAATGGAAGCAAGCTATGCAAGAAAAGATAAAAGCTCTCAAGGACAATCACACATGGGAGCTAGTTCCAAAGGCTGAAGGTATGAAGATTGTTCCAAATAAATGGGTGTTTAAAATAAAGATAAATGTTGATGGTGCTCTAGCTAGGCATAAAGCTAGTCTAGTAGCAAAAGGATTCAAGCAAACTCATGGCATCAACTATGAAGAGACTTTCAGCTCAGTTGCAAAGATGGGAACAGTTAGAACCTTGATTGCAGTGAGTGTAGCAAGGACATGGCCATTGTACCAACTTGACATAAAAAATGATTTTCTCAATGGTGACTTCAAGAAAAGGTTTACATGATTCAACTGATGCAGATTTGCATGATGCACTTGTTGCTGAGAGAGCTAATATTGAGGAGGTAAAAACTATGAAAAAACGGCTAGTGCAAACTTTGCATGATAACAAATAAGATGCACCTCTGTCATACCATACTCGATCATGCTCTCATAGTGCCTCTTTTCCATCAGATTGCTATGCTATGGCTGCCTGTAGTCTCTGTTATGAGACTCAACCTATTTTGTTTGATGAAGCACACAATTTTGAACATTGGATGACTGCAATGCATTTGATGCTATCCTAAAAGATAGACCCTGGTCTTTATGTGACTTGCCTCCTTGCAAGAAGGCCATTGGCACTAAGTGGGTATACAAGCTAAAGCATAAACCTGATGGAACAATTGACAGGTATAAGGCTAGGCTTTTTGCAAAGGGTTATGCACAGGAAAGAGGCATTGATTTTGATGAAACATTTGCACCTACATGTCAAATGACTATTGTTCGTAGCATCTTTGTGCTTATAGCTGATCATGGTTGGAATGTACCTCAGTTGGACATTAAAGCAGCATTTCTAAATGGTGAGTTGCATGAAGACGTGTATGTTTTTCAGCCCTATGGTTGTTGGAATTTGGGGCCCCAGGATCATTCCAATACTAAAACCTTTTGAGCATACACACTTAATTAATTACGATGATAAGTGAGAGATAGAAAGAAAGAGATCTTGAGACAAGGATAGAGAACGTGAGCCAAATCTTACTCACTAAAAAATAGATGTCCAAATTACAACATGGGAGAACTACTCAACCATATAAATTGGTGCACTCACTAATGAAAGAATATCCAAGAAGATGATGATACAAAATTTAGATTATGTTGAAATAATCTAAGTGTGTGAAGTGAATGAGCAACAAAGCTAACCTTATTCTCACAAAATAGTGTAACAAAATTGTAAATCAACCAACCCTAATTTTGAGATTAGGGTAGAGAAACTGTTGACAGCATACGGGAAGAAGCAAGTACGAACACACATGCAGATCTAGCACTAAGGCAACCCTTCATTTTTTTTCAAAACCCTTACATCATTTTCAAGTGATTCTCATCACTAAAAAACCTTGTAAATATCATTTCACCTTTTTGTAGCTCCATTTTGTACAAGCCGAGGAGTCCTCGAGCTTGGGGAGCATTAGAAGTAGTTGCCTGCCAATTTTCATAATTTTTAGATCTCGTTTGAGCCCTCAAATAAGCCCTGGAACCTAATTTTTAACTAGGCCGGACACTAGGTCTGGACAGGGCCAAAGCTAGTCAAAAACTATAAATAGAGCTAGAGAGCTCATTTTTGGGGGAGCTTCTTGTAGTTTGAGCTTGTATGATAACTTTCTTGCAATAGAAGTGATTCCATTGTCTTACTCTCTTTGTTCTTGCCGTGTGTGCGCGTGTGCGTGTATGTGTGTGCATGCTTGTGTGCTTCTCACTCACGCACTTGTGCTTCCACTTGCTCGTGGTCTTCATACCATCCTCACGTCTTCCCGGATTGACATTAAAGGAGGTGCTACTCATCACTGAGCCACACCAAATTTTGGCGCCGTTGCCGGGGATCGAGCTTTGAGGACGAGCGTGTGATGGTAAGACGTAGAGAGGACGCGTTGGAATGGTAAGTAGTAGGTAAATTTCTGATTTGTTTTCCATCTCCATCTTCATCTTCACCTCCTTCTCCATTTCCACCTCCACCTCCTTCTCCACTACATATTCCCTCTTCCCTATCATTCCCTCATTTGTTGTGTGCGAGTTTGAGAGAGAGCGATTGTGCGTGCTTGTCTTTTGTGTGTTTTTGCATGTTTCTTGCAGGTGGCAGCTCCATCATCATCTCCAGCAAGCTCAGCATGTACAGAAATTGTCTGCACAGTCCTCGAGGCGTTGAGCTCGAGCTATCGCGACACTCCGAAAATTTCACCCAATCACGATTCTGAGTGCACCACGACACTGCGCAGGCCTAGAGCTCCCATGAACACTAGATAGAACAGAAAAATTCACCATATCCCGAGCTATCGCGACACCTCGAGGTATGGTGACACCTCACGACCTATCGCGACACCTCACAAGCTATCGCGACACCCCGACCTATCGCGACACTTCACGAGCTATCGCGACACCTCACGAGCTATCGCGACACCCCGACCTATCGCGACACTTCACGAGCTATCGCGACACCCCGACCTATCGCGACACTTCGACCTATCGCGACACCTCACGAGCTATCGTGACACCCCGACCTATCGCGACACTTCACGAGCTATCGCGACACCCCGACCTATCGCGACACCCCGACCTATCGCGACACCTCACGAGCTATCGCAACACCCCGACCTATCGCGACACTTCGACCTATCGCGACACCTCACGAGCTATCGCGACACCCCGACCTATCGCGACACTTCACGAGCTATCGCGACACCCCGACCTATCGCGACACCTCACAAGCTATCGTGACACCCCGACCTATCGCGACACCTCACGAGCTATCGCGACACCCCGACCTATCGCGACACCTCACGAGCTATCGCGACACCTCGACCTATCGCGACACTTCGACCCGACCTATCGCGATACACGGCCTTTGACGCATGAAAATTTAGGGTTAATTTTTTGAGTGATTGGAAGGGTAGTTGAGCTTAATTTTAGGCACCTTGGTATAACTTTAGAACCTTGGAAGTGGGCAAAAGGCCTAGAAACCAGAGAGGGATCTCCTGAACCCTGAGTGCCTGTTTTGACCCTTTAGTGCCTGAATGGTCATAACTTGACCATACGAACTCCGATTGATGAGATTTTGGTCTCGTTGGAAAGCTCATTGAGAATCCTACGTGGACCTCGACTAGTTTTTGTAAGAATCATACGCGGAGTTTTAGAACATGCATTTTTAAGTTGACCTTTAGGTGGAACTAAGTGGTTCTCAGATTCAGGGGGTACAGTGAGTTACTCCAGGGGGACTGAAAATATTGATGTGTGTCTTTCAATTACTTGTGGTAATAGAGCTATACTAATTGGTGAGATTTTGCAGGAACTTTGTGTGCGCTCAAGGCAATCCAAAGCAAGCTAGCAAGGGTGATTACCAAGCTTGGGAGAAGGCTTCCTGGGCTTGTGTAGCAGTCTGATCAACCAGCTAATTGAGGTTGGAAGATCTCTCAACCCTCCTTTGTCAATTCCTAGCCTAGGCTAAATACGACTTAGGTGTGGTAATTAATTAGGGCACGCCACGCACGAATCAAGTCCAAGAGTATTAATCAACCAAGTGCAAGAAGTAAATAGGTCTTAAGTGCGAAAACCCTAAGGGATAAAAGGTAAATGGAAATCGATCACTTATCAAGTGCGGAAATTCACTTAAGTACTCCTGACGACGCAATTTCAGACAAGACCATAACCATAATATTCAACTAAAAAGAACAAAGTGATTGGTGCAAAATCAACCAGCAACGAGAGTGTGCTTGGGTTCCAAGGGGGTAGATAAATCAGGCATATGAACCTTAGATCAGGCAGACACTTAGGCCGAGACAGACAAAGCCTCAGATCTTCTGAAGCTAGTGTCAATCACACTGCCAAGTCTTGGGCCCAGCAGTTGAGTGATTACCCATACACTCCCAGATTAGAAACAAGTGATTCTGAGATGTCCTATCACATGGAGAGACCAGTAGGTAGTTCAGGGTTGGCTTACCTAGAAAAGCCAGAGGGACCTTACAAGACTCAGCTGGAATACATCAGGACGAATTGTCTAGGTGCTCGCATCTACGAAGACGGACTGAGAAGATCGGTGGTCCAGATTAAGAACCTCGATCAACCCCATGGATTAGACCACCCGGTATTCAAGTTTGAGAATGGAGCATACCTAGATAAAGAGGGGACTATATATGTAGTCACCACTCTTCCTGATAGAACTGATGAGTTTGGAAATGTGATTGCGGAGACCGACATGGGTGATATAGAGCAAGGGAACTTAGAGAGAGAGCCAAGAACTCCCCGTGGTAAATCTGTCTTGACCAGAATCATGACTCCAGAGTGGATTCCACAGGATAATAAAAGCATAGATCTGCTTTTAAACCGAGAAACCGATGAGGCTTTTTGGAGGTATAAATCTTTCTCAACCTCAGGAAGTGAGTGCCCTCACAATCTATGAGTTTAAAGACCCTGATAGCCCAGGCCAAGTAACCTACCTAGACAATGCATCAGAGAGAATCTTCGTGGTCACTGAGCATGGCAGACATGCCTACACATGGAAGGGTGAATTTGTTTTTCCCCAACCTCCTCGGACTAATGTGTCATACAGTCACCAAGGAGCTGGGACCTCCCAAGCTCATGGGGCTCAAAGAGACAGAAGAAGAGACAAACCTGAGGTAAGTTTTGCCAACTCCCTAGGAAGAGAAAGAACGGGAACAGAAAGAAATAGAGCGGAACCTGAGAGACATAGAACCCCATGGAATCAAAGGAATATTGATGATTTTCCTTTGCCAAGGCCGAGAGAACACACTAGGACCCTGCGACCAACTCAACTGGTGAAGTCCATGAAGAATTATTTCGATGGCACGGGAGACCCTTATGACCATGTGGCAGAATTTCGGCAAGTATTGAAAGCTGAACAGGTAGAGGACCTATTCACACAATATAATGCTTTCGGTCTAACACTTAGGAACACTGACCTTACGTGGTTTCAACCACTGAGTGAGAGGCATTTCAGAAACATAGACCAACTCTTAGAGGCATTTATTGTTGAGTTTTCTAAGAGTGGAATCAGGCATAACACCTCCTCACTAATTCATAACTTCAAACAAACACCTCAAGAGACGGTCAGACTAGCTGGAAGAAGATTTAGACAGTACCTGGAGAGATGCCCGATGCCGGAGTTACCCACACCAGCCAAACAAGTGGCCTTGTTCCTAGATGGATTGTTGAGCACTAAGCTCAGGTCATATGTGTACCTGAAGGACCCTAGAACGATAGAAGAGTGCGTGCGCATGTGCGTAGACATTGAGGACAATCTAGGTGAGGAATTAGAACTATCAAAAATCTATAAGGATTCTGATAGCTCTAGTAACGTGACATCTGGTCAATCCACATCCATCGAGGAACTTGCAGAGAAGGTAGCCCAAAAACTAGGTGTCTCTAGCAAGCAAATTCCGAGATTTGCTCCAGTTAAGCGGTGTTACAATTGTGGCGGTGAACATATGGCAAGTGTATGCCCCATTATGGCCCAACCCCAGGCGAATCCTAGTAGCCAGTACTGCACCATAGAGCGCAGGTACACCAACCACACTGCACAAGACTGCCCATATAACAAGCAAACTGTTAGGCAAAATTACCCTCAGCCATATCCACAACATGGTAGATACCAGAATCAGTACCCATCACCACAATACAACAGACCACAGCAAACTTATCAGCCACCCTATCAAGGGCAGCAAAGACCTCAACCAGTCCTAGTGCAGCAACCCCCTGCTCCAACCAACGTGATCCCAGTGAAATACGCATCTACTGAAGAAAATCCTAATAGAGCCATAGTCCCAGTCACCCCATTGCTATCAGACAGTGATCCAAGTGACCATAGTTTTGACTCCGCACATATTGATAGCCCACAAGCTTACTACATGCAGTCACCCGAGCATAACGAGTCATACTATTATGAGGACCCAAGTGAAAATAGTGGGGAACCTGAGTATTCTAATGTCATGTACACAAACCCCAACTCTAGACCTCAACCTAGGCAGGTACAACCCCCATTTCCTAGAGGACCCTGCTTCAGATGTCAGGGAGATCACCTTATACGTGATTGTCCACTACCTGCCCCGACACAACCTCAACCAGTAACCATTCAGGGTTTCTGTCAAGACTGCGGGAAAGAGCATCTCCTACGAGATTGCCCAAAGAACCCTAATAACATGCCTAAAATCACTCCTATCAATGTTGTTGGGTTAGTTGTAGACTCCACAGGGAGTGTGACTTCCACTGCACCTGTGCAGGTGATCACAAGAGCCCAGGCACTTCAACAACACCAAGGTGTTGGTCGGGAAAAGAGCCCCGAGGTGAGTGAAACAGAGAGCATAACCAAAAAGAGGACTAGAGCCTGGAAGGATAGTCGTGAAAGAATGAAGAGGCAATGGGCAAAAAAGATAAACGAACTTGAAGAAAGCTTGAGAGAAACCAAGGCAAAAATCACAGAGATCACATCTCAACCGCACTCCCACACACTCCCACCACTACCATCCCCATCACCCTCCATTCCTCCACCCTCTAATACACCCCACGTAACCCACCCACCACCCCGAGTAGGATCAGTATTAGCTGACCCCACTCCTGAAGGCTTGGACATGATGTTCAAGGCCTACCAGGCTCGACTTCAAGAAGGGCCAACAGCTGTAAACCTAGACAAGAGTTACCCTAGAGCAGATTTAGAGATTGAACGGATGAAAATGTGCATGAAAATGGTAGAACAAGCTCAAGCTATACTTGAGACTAGTCAAAAGTTCAATCAGACAAACTCTGTCAAGCCGGATTTGCATTTCCAAGGCTTACTAGAAAGATTAGAGCAGTTGGTAAACAAATCACAAGTGTCTTTACCTCCACAGGCTCAACCAGTTGTTGAAAGAGGAAGCTCACCACCAATGGGAGCTTATGTTCCTAATTCCACGGATGCTGGAATACCTCCTTCAATTCAACAGTACTCTCAAGAGTTCTTGCGGGAAATACAAGAAGAGAAATGGGCCAAGGAGAAGGGTGATTCCCCTCCTATTCCTGAGATTAATGATCTTCATGATCAATTTCCCCAAGACATTCCGTCTATCTATGGAGATCCAACAGAGCAACAAGAGGATGAGAGATTAGATTTTGAATCTAATTCTTTACAAGAGTTGCCTCATTTCACAGGCCCATGGGAATCTGAATCTCTCCAGATCAGAGCTCCCACAATATTGGTGAGAAATGAAGACTCCGTGATTCCTAGGAACACTGATGTTGTGAAGAACACTAAGGTTCAATGTCATCTCACTGTAGAGGAGCTCCTCAAGGCAAAACCGGAGCTCTGGAATCATGTGAAGGATCAGGTTCCAGAACTTGAATCCAATATACCAAAAGTAGGCTCTAAGCAAAAAGTTCCTGAGATACCTCTCGACAAGATAGGAGACATGAGCGAAGGTGAAGAAGGTAACACTTATCTTCCGATCACCTACCAAGGTTACACAACCAAAGCAATTGTGGATTTGGGTGTTGGTGTTGCTATTGCGACCACCTCCTTGTGGAAGCGATGGGGCAAACCCACCTTAAGACCAACGAGAATGAAACTTCAAATGGCAGATGGTCATTTTGAAAGACCTCTCGGATTGCTTGAAGGGATAACTCTAACCACGTGTGGTGTAGAGTTTGAACATACATTTGCTATATGTGACTTTGAGAAGAATAATGTTTACGAGATGATCCTAGGAAGACCTTTCCTACGACAATTGCAAATAGTACAGGATTGGGGAACCAACTCCTTGTACTTACAGCACTTAGGGGTCACCACCAAGGTCAATCTGAAGGATTACACCTTCAGAGATGTACCACCCTTACAGTGGAATCCTATCCACAAAGCGAAAGAAGATTCTATCTCCGTGCATTCAGGAAGTTCACTTGAACCATCCTGGCTGCACGAAGATACTCACTTGTGGATGTGCAAGGTCGCGGAGGAAGAGGAAAAGCGCCTAAAAGCGAGAGAAGAAGGAACTCCCCCAGGAGATAGACCAATAAAAGACCCAGCCTATACACCAATGATATTTCCAGATGAGGAATTTGAGCCTCATGGTTGGGCAGAAATCTTAGCTACCATGGACATTGCAGTCAATGAGGAACAATGGACACCCCATTGTGATGAGGAGGGGTATGATATTTCAGTGTTCATGTGTCAGCCCTTGTTGGAAGAGTGTGATCCCAGTGAGTTCATAGAAGAAGAAGAGAATGACGATGATCTAGAATCCATTGTGATGGATACATACTTCGACTCAGAGGAACACTACTTAGAAGACCTAGGAGTGTTAATCCAAAAAGAAGAAGAACCCCTTGCGAGTATTAAAACGATAAATTCAAAGGAAGGAAGTGAAGGAGATCAAAAGAAAAAGAAAAGAAAAGCAGTGAAACAAGAAGAGGAAGAATCATTGTTTGAAGTACCAGAAAATTTCAAGAAATATGAAGTGGAAGATCGAAAAATTTTGGTACGAATGCCTAAGAGAGAGGCCATTATAGGAGAAGCATATGACAATAAAGAAAAGACCAAAAAAATTGTAGTGACCATTGAAGGGGACGAAGAGCGATGTACGTACATAGGAGACGACCTAAGTGCAGAAGAAGAAGCAGAGCTTGTAGCTCTATTAAGGGAATATAGGGATGTGTTCGCATGGCACTATAGAGACTTGAAGGGAGTAGATCCAGAGATTTGCTCTCATATGATTCCGATGACCGCTGATGCCAAGCCCACCAAACAAAAGCCCTACACATATAATGACAATTATGCAGCCAAAATAAAAGAGGAAATTGACAGGCTGATTGAAGCTGGATTCATCTATGAGATTGAGCACACTGAATGGGTGTCCCCCATTGTAGTGGTGCCCAAGAAGAATGGGAAATTGCGAGTGTGCATTAACCTTAAAAAAGTTAATGCCGCTACGATCAGAGATAGTTATCCACTTCCAATCACCGAACATCTATTGGAGCGTGGAGCGTGTTGCAGGCAAGGAAGTTTATAGCTTCCTTGATGGATTTTCAGGTTACAACCAAGTAGCCATTGCCCCCGAAGATCAACACAAAACGGCCTTTGCCACAGAATGGGGAATCTTTGCATTTCGTGTGATGCCATTTGGGCTCACCAATGCACCTGCAACATTCCAAAGACTCATGTGTCATGTCTTCAAAGAGTTCTTGCGAAAGAGCTTAGAAGTATATGTGGATGATTTGTGCGCTCATTCCCAAGAGAGAAGTTACCACATTCCTGAGCTCAGGCAAATCTTCAACAAGTGTAGAGATTATCGAGTGTGTCTGAATCCAGAGAAGTGTGTGTTTATGGTACGACAAGGTAAGATCTTAGGTCACATTGTTTCTAAGAATGGAATATCAACAGATGAAGACAAGGTAAGAGCAATAGCAGAATTGCCCAGACCAAGGAATGTTAAAGAGGTACAAGCCTTTATGGGCCATTGTGGATATTACCGTAGGTTTATCCACATGTATGCCATCATAGCTAAACCTCTTTATGGGTTGTTAACAAATTTTGAGTGGAGCGAGGAATGCGAGACTTCCTTCAACGAGCTGAAGAGACGTTTGTGCACAACACCAATATTGACGACTCTGGATTGGAGCAAACCCTTTCATGTCCATGTAGATGCCTCCAATCATGCAATAGGATGTGTGCTAGCACAACCCACAGGTGAAGGAAACCTAGATTTGCCGATAGCATATGCTAGTAGGCAATTAAATGCAGCTGAACGAAATTACACCACAACGGAGAGAGAAGGCCTAGGTATGGTATATGCTGTGAAGAAGTTTAGACACTATCTATTGGCCAATAAGTTCAAGTTTTTCACTGATCATCAAGCTTTACTATATTTGGTCAATAAACCTTGCAATACAGGCCGCTTAGTAAGATGGTTCCTCTTACTAATGGAATACGACTTTGAAGTTGTTGTCAGGAAAGGTAGAACCCATCTTAGGGCTGACCATCTTTCTCGCATCACTTCAGGAGAGCCACCGCAAGGAGTGTCTGATGAATTGCCCGATGCTTATCTGTTCAATTTAGAAGTTGTTCCTAAATGGGCAAATAAGTTGGTACCAGTCCTAACCTTCGGGCCTGCAAATAAGAATGTGAAAACAAGCAAAGAGGAAATTGTAAAATCACTAAAGTATCAAATATTGGCCGGAAGTATGTACAAGCAAGATGCCGAGGGCGTATTAGCTTGTTGTGTCGAGGACGATGAACATACTAGTTGGTTGCAACAAGCCCATGAGGGATTGCTAGGGAATCACTACTCTAAACAACGAACATTGCAGAATCTAAAACGCTTAGGAGTGTATTGGCCTAGCATGGACAAAGAAATACAAGAGTGGATTCACAATTGTTCAGTGTGCCAGAAAAGAACCCCAATGGAACATGCCACTCTTTATCACGTGTCATTAATCCCAGATTGGAGTGCTCCATTGGTCGAGTTCATGAGATCGGGAACATTACCCAATCAGGCTAGTCTTGCACGAAAACGGAGCATGGAGCAAGAGGCTCAAGACTATGCCTTAGTAGGAGACAACCTATACCGAAGAGGCAAGGATGCTTACCTAAGACTGTGCATTCATGAATCAGACTATTTGAAAGTCTTAGAAGCTGCACACAGCGGTACTGCAGGTGGACACTTTGGGCCTGACAGGGTAATTAAGACCATTCTATTTTCAGGACTTTGGTGGCCCACTCTTCATATGGATGCACATACTTATGTGAAGAGTTGTGACACATGCCAACGTGCCCAATATCCGATAAGAAAAGATGAAATGCCTTTAAGGCCAATGATGGGAGGACGTGCATTTTCAAAGTGGGGTATAGACTTTGTAGGTCCCATCAACCCCCCAGCTAGAAACTCCCATGCAGAATACATTATTGTAGCCACAGATTACCTTACAAAGTGGGTGGAAGTAAAAGCCACGACGAAGAATGATGCTCAAACGACGGCTAAATTCTTATTCGAAAATGTGTTCACTAGATATGGGTTACCAATAGAGTTGGTTAGTGATAGAGGTACGCACTTCTTGAATGAGGTCATTGAAAATCTCCTTCAAGAATTCATGGTGATACATAAGAAGTCTGCACCCTATCACCCACAAGCTAACGGACAAGCCGAGAGCACGAATAAGATCCTATGTAACGTATTGACGAAACTTGTAAATAATAAACGCTCGGATTGGGACAAACAACTTCATCATGCTGTTTGGGCATACCGAGTTGCTTACAAAACAGTACTCAATGCCACCCCATTTTAGATGGTCTTCGGACAAAATGCGGTGCTACCATTAGAATTCCTAATTCCAGCTTTAAGGGTAGCACAAGAGCATGAGTGGAATGGACATGAGTTGTCCTCTAGAATCTTTGATCTAGAACGTTTAGGTGAGACGAGGTTACGAGCAGCAGCAGGCATCTATGCTGCAAAGAAACGGCAAAAGGCATACTTTGATGCCCATGTGAAGGATAAGGGCTTGAAAGCAGGAGATCTAGTTTTAGTCTACACATTGAAACAACACGCAAGAAAGCTAGAAAAGAGAGGCTACGGACCTATGATCATCAATAAGATCTCCACGAGTGGAGCAGTACAACTAGCCACTTTAGAGGGGGATGTCCTCCCAAACTATATTAGCGGATGCAGAGTCAAGCTGTATCAGGAACCCCTCACAGAGGAAATGCTAAGTCGACTCAATACTGCTAAGCAACGTAAAGAGGAGGAAAAGCGAATTCGAGAAGAAGCACAGGCAGAGGCCTTAGAGCGTATCAGACGAATGAAGTTGAGGAGACAAGGGAGGGATCAGCCTATGACTGACACTCAAGAGTCTCCAGGCTACCACATGGCCATGTGTGAGACTGCAGGTGAACGTACCCATATGATAGTGGACCGACGACCTTTTGTGACCCTAGAAATAGGACAAAGAGACAGCAGCACAAGCGTGAGAGCATTAATTGACTCAGGAGCAGCCACGAGTGCAGTTCGGCTTTCTTATTGCCAGCAGTTGCAATTGGAGGTAAAACCCCTAGAAGCATATCTGATAGGATTAGGAGGTGTTGAAACCCCTTGCATGGGAGAGGTGGATCTTCCCCTCTACATACAAGAAGTCCTCATGCCAGCAAAAGTGCTAGTGTGTGAAGACGAGGATCTGACCGAACCTCTTGTCTTAGGCCAAGACTGGATCTATGATCACGCAGTCAACCTCAACCTAAAAAGTGGACTTCTTCAGGCTTGGGTAGGCCAAAGCCGTCTCACGATTGAATTAGAAAATCAAGCACTCAAACCAATAGAACAGGCACCAACTCCTGGTCCCTCCAGGAATCCACATGAAGATAACAATGTTGTTCTTGAACAAACTTCTATGGTGCAGAGGAATGTCAATCTTACTAAAGGTTCAGGAGCCAATGAGGAGTTCCTAACTGATCCAATGAAGATTCTAAACGAGCAGACCGAACATCACTCTACACGAAGGAGGCCGCTGATCAAGAGGCAGGAGCGCCAACCCGTGCTACATAGAGCATCTCGTGGCGTGAAGCAGATCTGGATACGCAAGGATGGAAAACCCACAGCTCTAATAGCAGACTCTCAAGGAGACAAGAAACGTGCCTCACCCTCAAGGAACGAAGTTAATAAGCCCCCTAGGATAACCCCTAGGCATACCATTTCTATTTGGGTCCCTAAGCGGTCAATGAAGGCTACCCCTAATGCTAGACAGATTTGGGTGCCCAAGGCCTGCTTACAAGCCCAAATTACTTCACCTTCTGGCACTAGGATGAAGCAACTTTCACAAGCACTCTTGGCCAACAACTCAGAAAATGACAAGATATCTACACCTCTCACTGTCCCCACTCCCATCAACCCTAAAAATGTCTGGAAACGGGTACCCAAAAGGTCCCAAATACATCACACTCTCATACAGAAATCTTCACCTGTCTTTAGCTCTAAGAGCTACGACTCCTCTATCAAAGTGTGGAGAATTAAACTGTGTACTAAACCCCCTGACCCCATTCTGTAAATCCGTCCACACTAACACAGGAGCATTTCGAGCCCATTGCATAACCAAAGTATGCATCTAGGATGACACTGATCTTTAATCACCACTCACACCTGTCATAAACACTTCTCCACTAACCACTGACCTCCGGAATTGTCATGTTAGTATTGTGAAGGGAACACCATTACATCTTGTTTCCTATGCAACACTAATGTGCCTTTCTTCTTCCAGCAGATAAGCACCCTACTCTCATGGCAACAGCGGCAAGCACAAGCTCTCAAGCAGGTGCCCATGCTCCAATCAATTGGGATGCCATGCCAGTGGAAGCTCCACCAACAGCCCGGCCGGAAGAATTCTTGAATGTGCGAAGGATTCCTATTCCAGATCCACCCAGTGGACTAACCGAAAGAGTAAAAGGGCACTCCCATTGGTTCAATGAAATGCCAGGAGATTTGGGAGACGCAGATCACATCTGGGAGTCCAAGATGGAGTGTGGAGGGGTTTGGTGGACCTTCCAATTCTTTTCAAGAGAATTTGAGACCTTACAGAATGCAGCTCCACTTCAGGATATCTAGCAAAAGGCAGGACTACAAGCTTACTTCAGTGCAGCTCTACCTAAACCCGACTTCCTCAGGTGCTACTACTTGATTGCTACGCTGAAACCTACCGGGGATAAAGATCATTCAGGCACATTCTGGGTGCCCTCCTTATCCAATCTGGAGGAGATGAGGAAGTTTGAATTAAATGTAACGTTAATCAGGGAAGCCCTTCAAATGTATGACACTCATGTGCCTTCAGATCGTGACCCCTTGATACCAGAATCAATGAAAAGCAATAGAGTCAAGAAGCTCAAAGAAATGTGCGCCCTCACCCCCAGCATCGCCATACCTCTGCGGATGTGCCTCCAGCACTTCGCATTTCCCGCTCAGGACCGTTTCACTCAGCCTCACAAGAAAATATGGTACGAGCTGTATTTAGCAGAGACCGGAAGCTTGCCCATTAAGATGCCGGTATGGATCTTAGATCAAGTATATGAGGCTGGCAAGCGGGGGGCGAGGAAGCCCACTTTACATGGTTGTTGTGCGCTGACAAGAATCATCTACAGATGTCTTGCATATGATGTGCCAGTTGCTCGAGCCCTAAAGTATGCACACCTGGAGCTGTTCAAAGGGCAAAAGTCAGGGAATCAACCGGAAAAAAGAATGCGTGGATCCCTTTCGCAGGTCCTGATCCCTCCAGAAGCCACCGCCGAAGTCTCCACTAGAGAAGAAACCCAAGTGGCATCTTTCACGATCCATCTCCAAGAGTCTCAACCAAGAGAGGTGGTACAACCCGTTCCATCTGCCCCTCCACTACCTACCGATGCAGAGTTTGCATCTATGGCCACCTTCACAGAAGATCCAAATTTCGATTTTGAAAGACGGTCCCCCTATCCGACAGTGAAGATTCCCTTGACAATGTGGGTCCGGGTGCATCAGCCCAAAGAGAACAGCCACGGGGCGAGACGAGCAGAGTACATGGGGAAGAAGTGGCACAACATCCTCATGACCCAAACACACAAGTGCAGGAAGGCGCACACAGAAATGACCCGGAAGACAGTGAAGAGGAGGCCCCTGCCTACACAGCACAACTCAGACGGCTGTACAAGACAATCAAGCAGGTACAGAGAAGACATAAGATGACAGAAGCGGCGAATAGAGCTCTAGTGAACCAGATGCTTCAAGCCGAGAATGTTGACTCCAACTTTGTGGAATCATTGAATTTATTGGCAGAGACATGTGGGATCGGGGAGGCATTGAGGACAATGGTATATCAAGAAAACCCTGTCTACGATCAACGAAGGATTGATACACGACCACGACGCGGGAAAATGATTCAAATGGAAACCTCTACCGCCTTGCCTACTATAATTTCAGAAGATGTTCACATGACGAGCCCGAGTCCCACCGACGAACATGAGGTAATTACACACGTACCATCTCCACAGCCACCTTCCTTCCACCTTTCAGAACCCCTCTCCACTATTCCTCCTGAACAACCGATATCCACCCATCACGAAACCATTGTACACACCTCCGTTTTTACATCCTTTCCTTTACCCACGTCCCACACTTCCACCCAAATTTTGGAACCTCACACCGGTCATCCGGCCACCGATCAAACCATAATAGGTCACCCTTCCTATCTCCCCGCCCTTGGACAACCACTTGCCAATAGCCAGACCTCATCCCATCCTTTTCCATTCACTCACACCCAAACCCTATCCGCCACTCCCCTAGCAACTGACTCACACTCAACCCAAGTCACACAACCCTCATTCTGGACAAACCTTGTAAATATACTCCAACAGGTGGATACTTATAATAAAAAGTCCCTTCCCCAAACCCACTCCCCCACATTCACTGCCACCACTATCACACCACCCACCATTCCTGTATTCACAGTGCACGAATCACACACTCTCACGTCCGACCCCATGGACATCTCACCATCCACAGGATCACCCACCACCACTGTTATCCCAACATTACCACATATCATTTCACTCACGTCGCCATTTCCAAGCACTGTAGGCACAACATCCACTTTTCCCATTCCCACTTCCCAACCCCCTGCATCTTCCATCCTTACCCCTACATCCACCTCATTTAGTCTTGCACTCGACACCATGCTCGAAGCTGCCACTCAGCTTAAGCAGGAATATAAATTATTGGAAGAAAATAACAAAGAGCTTTGCACCCTCTCGGCAACACTCCAAGAGCGTGTCAATGCTTTGGAGTCCAGTCATACGGAGTCACAAAGCGAAATATCTGCCCTCGAACATGCAAATGCGCAACTGGAAGCGAGCAAAGCCATGGAGGAACAGCTGCGAGATCAAATGGGCCGCAATGCAAGGCTTCAACGAAACATGGCCTTGCTACGACGACATCTTGCAGCAGCTCAAGAAGAGAACAGACGGCTTCAACAACAAAACCAAGAGAACCTCGAGGCTGCCATGGAGAACACCCCGGGAGCACCCATAGAGCCGACTAAATTTCAAGCTATTCCCTCGGAGAATATACAACAAATATTAGAAACCTATGCCACTCTCCTGGAGGCTCATGATCAGCTTGCTGACCAAGTCAAAGACCTACAGAAAGCCCAAGTGCCTACACCACACCAACAAGAACACAAGGAGATGGCCAACGCTGCAACCTCACCAGAGCCGGAATTATCAGTAGCTAGTGAAGTACTAGAGCTACGTCAGCAGGTGGCCGAGTTAAAAATCAAGTTGTTATAATATGAACGACCTCCTTCCCCACCTAAGCAACCCATGGAAGAAGAGGAAGTTATTATTCCAGTGGAGGAAGCATATGACGAGAACTATGAGCCTCAACCTTTTCCAGGAGGCACAATCACTGAGGAGGGACAGGACACTTATGAGGAACCCCCATCGGCATGGATGAAACAGGTAGAAGAAATGGGGCAGACTCATGAAGAACGTATCTCCTACCAGATGTTGGCCATGAAGACCATTGAAGAAACCATACTTCAATCAGAATACTTCAGACAGCTGGCCCCTAGAAGACTAATCACCAGCTCAGAATTACAATATAAGCCATACTTTGTACTGTTGGCAGACTACAACGCCGAGATCAAACGTAAGACCAACAAGTACCCAACTTTCGCAACGCAATTTGAACCTGAGGACATTCCAGAGGAGGCGCGCAAAGGGAGAATACATCAACCCATCTGGAGGCAAAAGCTATTGGAGACCTATCCTGAGATGCTACGAACATGGGACCACGCACCCATGCATTTAAAGTATAACAATTGCTATGGACCAGTACAACGGAGAAGGACATGGAAGTCATTTGCAATCAAAGTCAAGAACAATGCCAATTGCAAAGAATGGCTCAATTACCCTGCCATTGCACCCCCCAACGGCACGCCTACGGTAGCCTACATGATGGCTACCATCAGACATTGGCTTCCCCGCCTCCACCCTATGCCAGATGTGGCTGCCCAGATGATGCTCAAGATCTTCGATATGATGCAGGTTGTGCTCAAAACTTTCCGAAATGTCTGTCATATTCAACCTCCGATTCCCGGATATCTCCCTGCCTGCTACAAGCAAACGTTCGATGAAATGTTCACCACGGGGTTCTGGGAAGCACACTCAGAGGTGTTCGCGCCACGGCCCACCCATTTGTTACACCTCTTTGCATGCGAACAAACGATGCACTCAGAACTCTACACAACGCCACATACGGACATACCGGGCCCAGTCAATTGGGATACCCTGCAGAGAGACCTGATCCGAGGGCTGCGAATCAAAGAACATGAGGTGGGAGCTGACATTCTCCAGGACTATATTGATCAACCCGCAGAGCAAAGGTCTATCAGAGGCGACAGACGCTAGGGGGGGAGAGTGTTGACAGCATACGGGAAGAAGCAAGTACGAACACACATGCAGATCTAGCACTAAGGCAACCCTTCATTTTTTTTCAAAACCCTTACATCATTTTCAAGTGATTCTCATCACTAAAAAACCTTGTAAATATCATTTCACCTTTTTGTAGCTCCATTTTGTACAAGCCGAGGAGTCCTCGAGCTTGGGGAGCATTAGAAGTAGTTGCCTGCCAATTTTCATAATTTTTAGATCTCGTTTGAGCCCTCAAATAAGCCCTGGAACCTAATTTTTAACTAGGCCGGACACTAGGTCTGGACAGGGCCAAAGCTAGTCAAAAACTATAAATAGAGCTAGAGAGCTCATTTTTGGGGGAGCTTCTTGTAGTTTGAGCTTGTATGAGAACTTTCTTGCAATAGAAGTGATTCCATTGTCTTACTCTCTTTGTTCTTGCCGTGTGTGCGCGTGTGCGTGTATGTGTGTGCATGCTTGTGTGCTTCTCACTCACGCACTTGTGCTTCCACTTGCTCGTGGTCTTCATACCATCCTCACGTCTTCCCGGATTGACATTAAAGGAGGTGCTACTCATCACTGAGCCACATAAACCCTAAAAACAAAATATAAGGTTAACTTACAAAAGATAGTTACCACCACCTTGTAGAAGACTTCTTGCTCCAAGAGAGTAGCCTCTCCTTCACCAAATCTTCACTTCCAAAGCTTCAGAATCTTCAAACTCTAGCTTGAGATCTTTGAGCGATGATACATGATGAGCCAAGGGCTCTTCTTATATAGTTTGTATACTCCAATGAAAAGCACAACTAAAAGCCAATATCGTAAAACTCATACACTCTCCAAAAAAAGACAATCGCTCGTGAAACGCATCCATCATCTTTAGTTCCAAAAGGAGATAGCTTTCCAAAAATTCCACGTTGCGGCTGACGGGAATTGAACTCGAGCCAATGTGATGTGCTTTTTAATGTCTTCTCATAGACCAAGGTGCCTGCCTCTTTTGCTTATCAAAGAGTTCTAATAAAACAAAAAACATCAATTGCTATCACGCTCGTGTGCGGCTTCAAGAGACTCAAAGAGCTACTAATGAAGTTATTGTTGCACCATATTGACATTGATTCCAACAATCCCTCCTTCAATGTCATATTGGTACAAGCTTCAGTAACCTGCAAATCTTCTCATGACTATCTCTAGTCAATGCTTTGGTAAATATATATGCAACATTTTCACTAGAAGGAACATAAACCAGCTCAATGTGCTTCTTAGCTATCTGCTCTCAAATATAGTGGTAGTGTACCTCTATATGCTTTGTCCTTGCATGACGCACTGGATTCTTTGCTATAGCTATCGCACTCTGGCTATCTGAAAATATCTGAATGGGTTCATGTACTCTCACATCAAGATAACTGAAAATCTTCTGCAACCAAACTGACTCTAGAGTAGTTGTAAATGTTGCACGATATTCAACTTCACATGATGAAGTGGCAATAGTGGGTTGTCTCTTCGAAAGCCATGAGATAAGACAATCTCCAAGATAAAAACAAAATCCAATAGTACTTCTTCTTGTGTCTCTATCACCTGCCCAATCAAAATCTGAAAATCCCTTTAGTAACAGATGTGTAGATTTCAAAAATACCATAGCAAAATTGGAGTTCCCTTCAAATATTGAAAGATTCGCTTTACTGTTTTCCAATGTAACACTGTCAGTATCTGCATGAACCTTGATACTTGAGAAATTGCAAACTGTATATCAGGACGTGTATTACAAAGATATATTAAGCATCCAATTGCTTGACTATATAAAGTAGCATCAAATGGCTCTGCATCTGCTACCATTTGTAAAGACATGTTCTGATCCATAGGTGTTTGCATAGGTTTAGAATCACTCATTTGAAACCTCTCCAAAATTTTCTCAATGTACTTGTGTTGTGTCATATAGATATACTCATCTTGAAACAGAAACTGAATCCCAAGATAATAGTGCAAAATGCCTAAATCATTCACATCAAATGTTTGCTTCAATTGTTCTTTGAACATTTGCAAATCTTCATCTCTGGGACCTGTGACCATAATATCATCCACATAAATGATTGCTATAATCATCATACCTGGTTTAGCTTTAACATAAAGATTTGGAGCTACATTTGAGTTATGGAAATCAATGGACAAAAGATATGTATGTATCTTTTCATACCATGCTCTAGGTGCCTGTTTTAAACCATATAAAAATTTTATAAGCTTACACACTAAGTGTCCTTTACCTATCTCTTCAAAACCTTTTGGTTGCTGAATATACACATCCTCATGTAAATCACCATTTAGAAAAGCAGTCTTAATGTCAAGTTGATATATATGCCAACCAAAATGTGCTGCTAGAGCAAGTATTGACCTAATAACAGTCATGCTAGATGTAGGAGCAAATGTATCATCATAATCAATACCTTTTTGTTGTGCATATCCTTTGACAACTAACCTGGCCTTGTATCTATTAATAATACCATCTGCTTTTCTTTTGATTTTGAAGATCCATTTTACACCTATAGCCATCTTTCCCTCTGGTAACTCACATAGCTGCCAAGTTTGATTCTTATGAATAGAATCAATCTCTTCTTGCATAGCTTTTCTTCAAATAGGAATGTTAAGTGCATCTTTAACACATGCAAGTTCATCTTCAATAGTCGTAAGTGCCAAAATATCATGAATCTCAAAGTCTTCAGCAAAACTTACATGATCTTTTTGTTGTTGTTGTCTAGTCTGACTTCTTGTTCTTATATGATCTTGTTATTGTTGTCTAGTCTGACTCCTTGTTCTTCCTCTAAAAGTCTTTATACCACTATCTTTCGAAGTCTGATATAACCATGTAGGTGTATCCTTAAATAGTGGTGAAACTCTTTCTGAACTTTTAGCTTCCACAGGTTCTGGAACTTGTCCTACCGAGGTGCTAGGACTTTTTGGAACTCTAACTTCTTCCATTTCTGGAATCAAAGTCTCTTCTAGAACTCACTCTGTAGAAGGTTTTGAAATTCCTCTTTCTTCAACTCTTTCTTGAATCCTAGGAATTTTAATTCCCTCCTGATATGGTTGAACATGTACATCCAGAATCTTTCTAAAAAATCCATAGTCATTTTCACTAATGAACTCTGGAATTTCTGCTTCTTTATCATAAACCTTATTTTCAGCAATATAAGCATTACGTGAAAGAATAACTTCCCCTCTCTCTAGAACATAAAACATGTATCCTTTGCTCTCAACAGGATATCCAATAAAAACAGCTTTCTTCGCCTTTACATCTAGTTTGCCTCGGTCCTTTTTCTCAATATGTACATAAGAAAGTGATCCAAACACTCTGAAGTAACTCACATTAGGTTTTCTACCATAATAAGCTTCATACGGTGTGATTACCTTTAAAGCTTTTGTAGATGACCTATTTAAAATGTGGTTAGCTGTATGTACTGCATCAAACTAGAATTTCAGTGAAAGTCTCTTGGATGCCATCATGATCCGCATCATTTCAACAAGTACTCTATTCTTTCTTTTTGTAGCCCCATTCTGCTGAGGAGTATAAGCAATATTAAGGTGTTGAGTGATAGCTTTCTCATCAAGAAATGTTTGAAACTCCTTTGACAAGTATTCTCCACCTCTATCACTTCTGAGAATCTGGATAGTTTCCTGACTTTCATTTTCAACCATAGCTATAAACTTCTTGAAAATAGGAAAGACTTTTGACTTCAACATAAGACTATAGATCCATGCGTATCTTGTAAAATCATCAACAAATAGAACAAAATATCTGAAGCCTTGAATAGATTTTGCTCTCATAGGTCCATTCACATTTGAATGAATAATCTGCAATTTCTTGGTAGATGTAATATGACCATGTTGCTTGAAAGGTAGTTTATGCATCTTACCTTCAAGACAACCTTCACATATATGTGAATCATCTGGTAGCTTGAATGAGGGTAAACTCTCAACCATACCTCTTTCTTTGATACTCTTGAGAGCTCCAAAACTAATATGTCCAAATCTCTCATGCCATAGCTTCATATCTTCCATCGATGACGAAGATTTGACTACATATGCTTGATTGATTTTTGACAAAACAAAGATTCCTCCTCTATGCTCACCTTGTAAAATACACTTGTCTTCTTTATGTGATAAGATCTTACAAAGATATCTCTCAAAGACCATCACCTAAAAATGCAGATATAGATAGCAGATTCTTCTTCATTTTAGGTACATAAAGAACATCTGAAATCTAAAAATTACCACATTCTCTTGACTTTAGGGTTATTGTACCTATTCCTACAACATCCAAATCATTGCCATCTGCAATAGTAACTCTTCTACCTAAAGAATAGGAAAGAGAAGAAAATACATCTCTACAACCTGTCATATGCTTTGTAGCACCTGAGTCAAATATCCAAGGACTTGTTGAAAGAACAGTTACTTGTAAAGCTGCCTGATCAAAAGCTACTTCCTTAATGGTGATACAGGCATAAGAATCACCTTGAGATTTCCCTTTTTTATCATCTTCTGCAACATTACCTGATGCCTTTTTCTTTTCTGCTGCAATCCTTTTATAACATGCTGACTTAAAATGTCCAGGTTTCTTGCAATAAAAACATATTACTTCCTTCTCCTTAGAAGACTTCTCTTTAGATGTAGTAGATACAGAATCTGAAGTAGAAGGTGAAAGGGACTTACTTTGCTTTATGGATTGTTTTTCCTTCTTCTCCTTCTTCTTCTTTTTCCCCTTTGATGAAGATAAAAGTGCTTCTTCATTCTCTTCCATTCCCTTCAGTTGATCTTCATCGTGAAGCAACAAGAATTCTAAGTCTTCAAATGTAACCTCTCTATCTCTTGTGGTAAGGGTAAGAGTGGTTATGAAAGACCCATATGACATTGGAAGTGATTTAATCAGCGTATTTACCATTTCTTCATCAGATACCTCAACTCCTACATTTAGAAGTTGATCTCTCAAGTCAACGAATCTTGTAATGTGAGTTTGAATTGACTCACCAACTTTCATCCTTGTATTTGCTAGTTGTCTCCTCAAATGAGCTTTCCTAGGAGGATTTTTTCTCTGAAAAAGATTCTCAAGCTTCAGCCAAGCTTGTCTCAAACTTCTGCAAGATCTGATTTGTGGTAGAATATGCTTTTTGACACTCATTGCTATGAATGAAAGTGCTAAAGCATCTCTAGCATCCCACCTTGCCTGATCTTCAATAGGAGGAACTGTGGGAAAAGACTTACCTGTGACTCTGGATGTAGAAGTGGTTACCTCTTCTTCAGTTGGTTCTGTAATAGTAACTCCAGTACCTCTTGAAGCTGCTGTAGCCCCTTCTTCGCCTTCTCGTCTAGGTCTTGTTAAGGATCCATTGACAATAATCCATAAATCCTTTGTCACTAAAATATTCATCATCATGAAACTCCACATGGGATAATTAGAAGATCCATCCAACTTGTCTTCAATCTCAATTCTAATCTCACTCATCTTAACTTAAGTGTGTATGTCAATTATGCTCTGATACCAAATGTTGGAATTTGGGGCCCCACGATCGTTCCAATACTAAAACCTTTTGAGCATACACACTTAATTAATTAAGATGATAAGTGAGAGATAGAAAGAAAGAGATCTTGAGACAAGCATAGAGAACGTAAGCCAATGCTTACTCACTAAAAAATAGATGTCCAAATTACAACATGGGAGTACTACTCAACCATATAAAGTGGTGCACTCACTAATGGAAGAATATCCAAGAAGATGATGTTACAAAATTTAGATTATGTTGAAATAATCTAAGTGTGTGAAGTGAATGAGCAACGAAGCTAACCTTATTCTCACAAAATAGTGTAACAAAATTGTAATAGAGAAACCCTAAAAACAAAATATAAGGTTAACTTACAAAAGATAGTTACCATCACCTTGTAGAAGACTTCTTGCTCCAAGAGAGTAGAACCTCCTTCACCAAATCTTCACCTCCAAAGCTTCAAAATCTTCAAACTCTAGCTTGAGATCTTTGAGTGATGATACATAATGAGACAAGGGCTCTTCTTATATATTTTGTGTACTCCAATGAAAAGCACAACTAAAAGCCAAGATCGTAAAACTCATACGATCTCTAAAAAAAACAATCGCTCGTGAAACGCGTCCATCGTCTTTAGTTCCAAAAGAAAATAGCTTTCCAAAAATTCCGCGTTGTAGCTGATGGGAATTGAACTCGAGCCAATGTGATGCGCTTTTTAATGTCTTCTCATAGACCAAGATGCCCGCCACTTTTGCTTATCAAAGAGTTCTAATAAAACAAAAAACATCAATTGCTATTGCACTCATGTGGGGCTTCAAGAGACTCAAAGAGCTACTAATGAAGCTATTGTTGGACCATATTGACATTGATTCCAACAGTGGCTTTGTGCAAAAGGGCATGAAAACCAGGTGCTTAGGTTAAAGAAGGCATTATATGGTTTAAAGCAAGCACCACGTGCTTGGTATGAAAAGACACAAGCATATCTGATTACACATGGTTTTGAGAACAATCCAACTAAAAGCACCTTATAAATTAAGCATGCTAACGATGTGCTTCTGATCATTGTTGTGTATGTTGATGACATGCTGCTCACTGGTCCTCATGAGAAGCATATTGCTGATTTCAAGGCTGATTTGCATGCCTCATTTGAGATGTCTGATTTGGGGTATTTACATCATTATTTGGGAATTCAGTTTATACAAGTTGATGGCAAAATAGCTTTGTGTCAAATGAAATATATTGACACATTATTGCAATGTTTTGGCCTTGAGGAGTGTAGAACTATTGCCATTCCTATGGAGACAGGTTTACGGTGTTGAGTCTTCATGATGCGGGAGATGCATTTGATGTTGTTCTCTATCAACAGGTTGTTTGATGCTTGATTTACTTATGCATTACTTGGCTTGATATTTAGTTTTCTATCTCATAGAGAGTAGGCTTATGCATTGCCTAAGTGTCAAGAATTGGTAGGTAGTTAAGCACATCTTTCGCTACTTGAGTGGTACCCGTCTACTTGGGTTGTTTTATCCCAAGGGGGGATCACTACTGCCAGATTTGCATGCTTTTTCTAACTCTTATTGGGTTGGTTGCTATTACACTCGTGTGTCCACTAGTGGTTTTTGATTCATGCTTGGTAGCTTAGCTGCGGAAACATCAGCTTGACAAAAGAGTTGTCAGGTATAAGGCTAGACTTTTTGCCAAAGCTTATGTTCAAGAGAGAGGCATTGATTTTGATGAGATGTTTGCTCCAACATGCCCAATGACCATTGTTCAAAGCATTTTTGCACTTGTAGATCATCATGGTTGAAATGTCATCAGTTGGACATTAAAAGTGCATTTTTAAATGGTGATTTACACAAAGAAGTGTGTCTTTTTCAACCACATGGTTTTGTAAAAAAGGGCATGAAAAGAAAGTGCGCAATTTGAAAAAGGGATTATATGGTTTGAAGCAAGCAACACATGCTTGGTATGAGAAGATACATGCCTACTTGCAAGCACATGGTTTTGATAGCAGTCCATGTGATATCACCTTATACATTAAGTGTGTAGATGATGTACTTCTTATCATTGTTGTATATGATGATGATATGTAGCTCATTTGTCCTAATGAGAAGCATATTGCTGAGTTTAAGGCTGATTTACATGTCTCTTTTGAGATGTCAAATATGGGGCATTTGCATCATTACTTGGGCATTCATTATGTGCAACTTTATGGGGACATATATTTTGTCAAGCCAAATATATTGATACATTATTGCAACGTGTTGGGGTTCAAGATTGCAAACAAGTTGCCACTACCAAGGAAAAAAGTTTACAATTGAGTCTTCATGATGTTGGAGATGCATTTGATGTTGTGCTCTATCAATAGCTTTTTGGATGCTTGATTTATTTATGCATAACCTCTCTTGATATTTTGTTTGATGTCTCTCATATGAGAAGTTTTTGCATTGCCCATGTGTCAAGCATTGATAGGCAATTAAGTGCATCTTTTCGTGCTTGAGTGGTACCTAGGTACTTAAATTTGTTTTATCCCAAAGGGGGGGATCATTACCACTAGATCTACATGCCTTTTCTGACTCAGAATGGGCTAGTTTCTATGACACTTGTGTGTCCACCAATAGTTTTTGCTTCATGCTTGGTAGCTCATGCATATCTTGGTTGAGCAAGAAGTAGCCTACTATGGCCAACTCTAGATGTGAAAATAAGTATAGGCCAACTTTCACAATGATTTTTGAGTGTGTGTGGCTGAAATGCCTTTCGGTTGATTTGGGTGTTGGTCAATCTTCTACCACCACCATCTTCAATAATAGCCACCACATTGACAGTTTTGAGGAATCCTATGTTTCATGCTCATGCAAAGTACATTGAGGTTCAATATCATTATGTCAAGGAGAGGCTCTCTATTGGAGAGAACAGTTTGGCTTATGTGCCCACATAAGATAATGTTGTAGACCTTTTCGCAAAGGCTTTGCATGGGGAGATGTTTGAAGTTTTTCCCAAAGCTTTCGACATACTTCCTTTTGTGGATTGATCTCTTTCCACATAGCTTGGCACTTCCTTATACATGTGTTGCACCTCCGGGTTCATTACATCACTCCAGGGGGGATCTGTTGATATATTCCAATTGTGATGTGTGTGAACCTACCTAGGACTATCGAGGCACTTTTTTCCCTCCTTAGGAGTTTTTTTCCCTGGCTTGTGTATACACATATGATGCTAATGATTGACTTATACTTATACATTCACATGGTAATACCTATTGTATTGTGTTGTGCTTCAAGCTTCTTCATCTTCCTTGTGTTATTTGTGTGCTTCCATAGACCTTGAACTCCAACATCCATGCATGGGCCAATCACATAAAAATCTAACATCACTATGTGTGTGAGTTGATCCAACATGGGGTCTTGGATATTATAAATTTCCACTAATGATCCTTTATTCCCTAACATGTAAGGAACCCCTTATGAGGAGAATCCTATTTGTGAGTCTAGACATTTCTAGAACACTAACTTCCAAATCAGAAGACGTCTAATTGTAATCATGGATGGTTGTGGATGATCTTTTTGACCCTAGCCATTAGTTTAGGTGCGGAATGAGCTTCAAAGCCACTATTTAGACATTCCATGGCAAAATAAATACCATATGGCATCATGTGGTTTTCCAAAAGAACCTTAATGGGGGGAATGTAGAGGAGGCCTTGCCCATTTTATGAGGTTTGAGAGACATATTCCCTTTGTTCAAACAGATAATACTATAGCACCTTTAGTTGTAGGGCTATTGTAAAAAATCTATAACATATTATGTTTTATGACTATTTGATGCCTTGTATGATCCTCTCAAAATTGAGAACTTAATTTAGAATCTATCTAAAGGGCCATATATGCTTTCCTTTGGGACCCCATGAGTCGACAATGCCATCTTTGTGAATATATCTTTTAAAAAATTGAGCTATATTTTTGTATCTCCATTTGCATTATTCTCATGTCTCTCTATTGCTATATGCTATTGCATCATGTTTTTCTTACATAGTATACTTGAAGAATTTAATAACCTATTTCTATATTGAATCGAGGTCAATGCACTATCAACACAAATATTGAATAACACAAAAAGTGCATCTACATTCATTCTTCTCAAAGGTAGTAGAAAGACTACATTTTGAAGGGTTGACATACTTAGATTTACTAGATAGATTGTAGTTTTGGATCACTTCCCATCACCATATCCAAAAGCTCACAAGAATAAAAGATAGTTGTAATATTTAAGTTTCAAACTATATGGTTTGTATCATCTAACTTACCTTAGATAAAGGTGGGTGGAAAAATCCTTGAAAATTGCATATTTAGTGCCATTGAACAACTCCCACTTCCACTTTCACTTCCATATGTTGACATTTACATAGTATTGAAGACTTTTTCTCCCTTGAAATCTAGCATTGAAGCCTTTAACTCCCACAAACTCTAGCATTTAAGATTTTTCTTCCACAAAATCTGGCATTGAAGGCTTTTTCTCCACAAGACATACCATTCAAGCCTTTGCCTTCACAAGCTCTATTATTGAATTCTTTAACTCCAAGAGCTCTACAATATCCTTGATCATTTTGAGCTCTAATAGCATGTAGAAATTAATAAAACTCTAGAGCCCTAAAAGAAAGGGAAGGGGAGACCTCTCTAAAGAATTCGTAGTCAAGTAGATTAATTGATGAAACAGAGTTAAGAGAGATCATACATATATAGGATCTAGGAAAGGTAGAAAGAGAGAACTCTATATGAAATAAATAGTAGATATGTTGGACACAATGACTCGAAATGGACTCAGATTAATATGTACTCACCATGTCAAACCCCATCAACTCCTTCAAAACTTAAAATCCTTATTTACATAATACAATATAACCTCATTCTTCATTAATTCTCACTAAGATCTTCAAATTATTCATCTAAAATGATCCATCAAACCACATTATTTTCTAAATTTGAGCCCTATCCATGCAATCATACCCTAAATATCAATTTGCATATCAAATACCAGATCCATTACTCGATTGTCCTTCCTAATACTTTTATTCAGCTAGTAAAAGGAACATAAATTGAGTCTTGAAAGGATTAAATTAACCAAAAATTGAGGAACTATTGAACTTATAGAAAAAAAACATACACCCGAATTTAAGCATTCAAATACAAGGGGCCTAAATGAGTAGATTGTCACCATTATTGACCAAAGACGGAGGCCAAAATCAGCCCAAAACTAGTTTTGGGACTCATCATTGTACCAAAGAATATTTCATAAGATTAGGAAGGACTCTTTGAGTTGAAGTGAAATACTCCTTGATAAAAAAAAATAGTGACTCTTCAATCATGTTAGAGATTTGTAAATTATCTAAATTAAACATTATATCTCCTTCAATGTCTCACTCATTCAAGATTTCACCACTCAAATAAGGTGTGTGTGATTTCATAACACTCTCTTTTGTTGATATCCGAGTTTTCAAGGACCTTCCTAGGCTCACAACAATGCTTCCGCTCAAGTGCATATGTTTTGTGTCCACTTATCTTGTCTCTCAAGACCTTACTTTCATGATCCTTTATTAACAAAACTAACTCAATCAATAACCTAAAAATTGCATGTAGAAAGAAAAAAGACACAAATTTTGAAAGCACATGATGAAGTTTCTGAGGTCTAAATAGCTTAAAAAGATCCTAGCTTCCAAAAATTTCCATGTGTTTTTTATACTTTTCTCCTAATTACTATGTGTTTCATAAGCTAAAAAGATCACCAATCATGTAAGACTAAAATCCAGTTAGTTGGAAACCAAGTTTTTTGATAGCTTATGGATTTGGCCTCTTTTGGTTTTCCTTGCTCCGATTAATCAATTCCTTTGTTCCTTCGATACATGTTAGTCAATCCACTAGGAGCAATCATACATTTAGAAAAGCTAAGTAGGCATGGTGTCATGCTAAGAGGCACTAAAGGAGAGGCCATCCTCTTAAGACCTATAATAAAATTCTAAGGAGTCACAAGTGCTTACATACATAGTCCATCAAAGAAAACAAGGTATAGCACCTCAACAAATAAACCATGTAGCCAAGAACCACAAAAGATTGGCCTATAGATAATTGAACATTTAAGGTTTTAATTCCACCCCTCCTCCTAGAATAGATCATTTGAGATGGCTTCATCTTTTTAAGTGGAAAAGTGTATGAAAGAGCACTATGAAGGATTTGGAGATCCACAAGTAGACGCCATGAGCAAAACAAGTGGATATTACTTTATATTTTTGGATTAATCTTGAGAGAAACCACATTTTCTTGGTCACAACAATTATACAAAGAGAAATTCATAGACATAGACAATCTGATTGGACCCATATGTGAATTCTCCAAAAGGGGGATTAGGCATAATCTATAATTGAAAGCTTCAAACAAGTTATGAATAAAACTATCAGTGTGTTTGTATGCATGCATGTATGTATGTCTATATGCATGCATTTATGTACTTATGTGTGTATGTATGTATGTATGTATGTATTTATGTATGTATGTATGTATGTATGTATGTATGTATGTATGAATGTATGTATGTATGCATGCATGCATGCATGCATGCATGTATGTATGTATGTATGTATGTATGTATGTATGTATGTATGTATGCGTGCATGCATGCATGCATGCATGCATGTATGTATGTATGTATGTATGCATGCATGCATGCATGCATGCATGTATGTATGTATGTATGTATGTATGTATGTATGTATCTATGCATGTATGTATGCATCTATGTATGTATGTTTGTATGTGTGTATGTATGTATGTATGCATGCATGCATGCATGTATTGCTGGATCTTCTATTGATGATGGTAACAAACACAAGGAAAAGGTAACACTCTTTAATCAAGAAATGTGAACATGAAAAGGTAGATGTCTTTGTTTGTCTTTTGGGGAAAGAAAGCAATAGACCATCTTTTAGAATTGGAAGTGCTGAAATTTTTGTAAATTGATAGTTGCTCATTACATTGTTGAAGTACAAGTGCAGGTGTGTGGAAAAGTTGAATCAAGAAAGCTGAAGATGAGGTAACATGTGTCTATTCTTGCATTTTTAGAGTTCTTTTTGACCAAGTACTAGGCAATATTGTAGATCTTGGGAAGATAACATGGTTGCACTAAGGAAAAGTCAGGTAAAGTAGCTAGATGCAAGTAGAAAAGATTCATTTGTGAACCAAATCAAAGCATAAATCTTGAGAAACAAAGATGATCTGTATTTTGAAAAGAAATGTGTGATTGAGTTTATCTTTGCAAAAATGGATACTTGCATTTCATAGCACATTTTCTTTGGAAAGTTTTTCTCATGAACTGTTTTGATAGCTAAGCCATAAGAAATCATAACCAATCAAGGAACATAGGATCAGTAGATCACCAAACAAGAAACCCTAATTGAAGTGTTTACCTTTATTTAGGGCAAAATACTAAAAAAATTCATAAAATTCATCAAAAACAATCAAACAAATTTCTTTTCTTCTTAGGAAGTTGGACTGGAGCTTTGTGGATAAGAGTAATAGGGACCAAGTAAGAGAAAAGCAAAAAATTTGTCAAAAAATTAGCAGATTTGAAAAAACACGATTTTCAATACAACATCGCAATTTTCTGATTAATGTTGTGACTTTGAGGTAAAATTGTAGGTGATTATGGAATTGGAGTTGGTAAAGGGTACTGAAGGGGAACAAGAGAGAAAAATACTCAAATTTAGATGAAATCAGAAGTATAGAAAAAACACAATTTTTTGCACAAAATCACGATTTTCTGAGTAAGGTTGTGATTTTGATGCAAAAGTACAAGAGTCTGGTGAATTGCAATTGGTAGAGGGTATTGAAAGAGAACAAGAGAAAAGAATACTCAAATTTGCACAAGATAATATCTACAGAAAAAACACGCTTTTCTGCACAAAATCACGATTTTCTGTAAGGAAAATTTTTTGGAATTTCTAGCATATTTGGGTTTTTTGAGAAAGATAATTGCAAAGAGATGTCATCAAGATTGGGTAAGTAAAGATTGGACACGTGGAAGAGTGAAGAACAGTGGAAAGCACACAAAATTGCGATTCTGTGGACACTATAAAAACCTGGAATTCAAAGAAAAATTCATTTGAGTGAGTGAGAGAGAGAGAGCAGGAAAAATCGCAACTTTTTGCAAATACAGGTCTCGAGGAGCTTCTTTGAGTCAAGCAAGCAAGGTGAGTGGTTTCTATATCACCTCAATTACATGACTTTAAATTTTTATGATCAATAAGTACAAAAAAGTAGGAAAATAGCAAAACTACAAAATCGCGATTTTCTGAGTTTTGAATTTTTAGTGAGAAAATATTATTTTTTTGGTTAAGATGTTTCATTGCATGTTAAAAACTTAATAAAGCGATTCTATTAGAAGAAAGAAAAATTTGAAAATCAACACTTCAAAAAATTCAAAAAAGTGTTCAAAATCGCGATTCTGTAGTCAAACATAAAATCGCGATTTTCTGAACTAAGGACAACATCGCGATTCCCAGAACGCGATTTTCATAAGAAAATCGTGTTATTTACGATTGTGAGCAATCACGATTGTATGGGAATAAAATCGTGAAAAAACACGATTTTAGTCACAAAATCGTGAAAAACACGATTTTGGGCACAAAATCGTGAAAAACACGATTTTGGGCACAAAATCGTGAAAAACACGATTTTGAGCACAAAATCGTGAAAAACACGATTTTCAGCACAAAATCGTGAACAAACACGATTTTGAGCACAAAATCGTGAAAAACATGATTTTGAGCATAGAATCGTGAAAAACACGATTTTGAGCACAGAATCGTGGAAAACACGATTTTGGACACAGAATCGTGGAAAACACGATTTTGAGCACAAAATCGTGGAAAACACGATTTTGAGCACAAAATCTTGGAAAACACGATTTTGAGCACAAAATTGTGAAAAAACACGATTTTCAACACAAAATCGTGAAAAAACACGATTTTGGGCACAGAATCGTGAAAAACACAATTTTGAGCACAGAATCGTGAAAATCACAATTTTGAGTAGAAAATCATGAAAAACGCGATTTTGGGCACAGAATCGTGAAAAACACGATTTTGAGCACAAAGTCGTGAAAAACACGATTTTAGTCATAAAGTCGTGAAAAACACGATTTTCAGCAGAAAATCGTGAAAAAACACTAATTTGAACACAGAATCGTGAAAAACACGATTTTGAGTTCAAAATCGTGGAAAACACGATTTTATTCATAAAATCGTGAAAAAACACTAGCTTAGTTAGAAAATCGTGAAAAACACGATTTTGGGCACAGAATCGTGAAAAACACGATTTTGGGCACAGAATCGTGAAAAACACGATTTTGGGCACAGAATCGCGAAAAACACGATTTTAGTCATAAAGACGTGAAAAACACGATTTTCAACAGAAAATCGTGAAAAAACACTAATTTGAACAAAAAATCGTGAAAAACACGATTTTGAATTCAAAATCATGGAAAACATGATTTTATTCATAAAATCGTGAAAAAACACTAGCTTAGTTAGAAAATCGTGAAAAACACGATTTTAGTCATAACATTGTGAAAAAACACTAAGTTAGAAAAGCGTGAGAAACACGATTTTGAGCACAAAATCGTGAAAAACACGATTCTGACCACAAAATCGTGAAAATTAGGTGAATGATCCTTAGGTCTGGGAACAAACTAAATTCACATACTAAGCAATACCTAGGTAGGAAGGAGATAGAGTCAGTAGTAGGGGAAGTGCAAAAAAGAAATTTAGGGCAAGAAAACAACATGGAAAATTTAAATGAAACAAATGAGCCCATTGAAACTGGGGATTATAGAAATATCCTCAAATACATGTATACAAATAGATTTGACACCTATGTATATCAGGATGGAATGCATAAGTTTCTCATTAGATTGAGAAACTTAGAAGTTCCCCTAAACATAACACTAATAGCTCAGTTCAAAGATGGTAGGTATGAGGATAGGCAAGGGTGTGCGTACATCTTCTCCCTAGACCCAGAAAATTCAAATGACTTAGGGCAATGTGCTGACAAAGGACCTTGGGAACATAACATGGGACAACCAGATTTACCTACACCACATGAGAACTACACTAGTACTGAGCAACAACAAGGGAGGAGGACACATGCTTCTCCAAATCCCTTTGACAAAGAACCACAAGGATATAATGAATTTTCACTCAGAAGAAGACATCATTGGCAAACTCAGGGTAGAATGCTTAGACCATATCAAGTAGCCAAATGCATGAAAAATCAATTTGAAGGGTATTCTGATCCTCATGCTCATGCTGCAGAGTTTAGACAATTAATTAGAGCTGAGGAGGTGGAAGATTACAAAGTTCAATTTGAGGCATTTGGTCTAACCCTAACAGGACCAACATTATCTTGGTTCATCCCTTTGAGAAAAGAAATGTACCTAGATATTGAATCCTTCCTAGAAGCCTTTATTGGGGAATTCTCAAAGACGGAATAAAACATAGCACAGCCACTCTGATACACAGTTTTAAACAACAAAAAGATGAAAATGTCAGAGAGGCAGCCAGGATATTTAAGCAATATATTGACAGATGTCCTAGAGAGGAAGTACCTTCCATGGCCAGACAAGTATCCCTATTCATAGAAGAGTTAAGAAGTGCTCAATTAAGAACCCTAGTGTACTACAGGAGATGCCCTGACCTAGGAGCTTGTGTAAAAGAAGCAATAGATTTGGAAGATAACAGAGGCCAAGATCTGTTAGCATTTGATCAACACAGATCAAATGAAGATAAAATTCCTCCAGCAGAAGAATTGGCTCAGGCCATTGCTAAAGCCCTAGAGGTAAACACTAAAACCAATTTGATAAACTCCAGGATAAACACAAATAAAAAATGCTACAATTGTGGAGAAAGTCATCTGGTACAACATTGCCCATATCAAAAACCTCCACATTTGCAAGATAGAAAAACACTCAAATATTGTACACTAGAGAGGAAATGGATAAATCATACCAGGGAGGAATGCTTCTATAATAAACAACCCATAAAAGAGAGAGACTATGGGAGCCAAAGAGAATCAATGTATATTGAGCAACCAAGACCTGTGCTTGGGCAACAACCTCCTATACCAACAAATGTGGTACCAATAAAATACACACCAATAGAGGAGGGAAACTCAAGAACAAAGTCACCATACAAGGAAGATTATCAATGGAATGAAGGATATCAAGAACAATGGGAAGGTTATGAATCAAGAGAACCAGAATTACAAGCCCTAGACTTGGGAAATGGAAGAATTGAGATGGACACTTCCACTTTCATGTATATAACCAATAATTATATGTCCAATCAAAAACCTCAGTTCAAAGGAGGACCAAAGATAACCTGTTATAGGTGTGGAGGAGATCATTTCATTAGAGACTGTCCACAACCTCCTACATTAAGAATAGAAGGAGCATATTGCAAGGATTGTGGCAGGGAGCATTTGATTAAGGATTGCCCGAAGAATCCTCAAAAACAACAAAACACACCTAATAACATACCACTAAAAGCAGTCAGTATCATGGAACAGGAAGAATTGAGTGACATTGAGCAAGTAAATGTAAATGCTATAACAAGGTCACAAACAAAACAACAAAGAACAACTAAGGAACAAAATGAAGGTTCAATCTCAAAGGTAAAGAAGAATAGACAAAAAGGGAAATGGGAGAGGAAACAAAAAATGAGTAAAATATTGAAGAAGAAAATAGGGAACAATCAAACAATACTTCTCCTCAAAAGACACAAACCCAGTTGGAAATAGGAAATTCACAAAGTCTAGATACTCTGATAAAAGCATACAAAGGAAGAATTCAAGAGGGACCAAGCCCTGCTGATCATACAATGGCTTATCCTATGCCAGATTTAGAACATGAAGAATGCAGAAGTGTAAACAAATCATACGGGAAGTGCAACTCAAAATGGGGGAAGAAGACAATTCTCAAAAAACAGTTGAAGAATCTGAGACCACAAAAACAAGAGGAAATAGTATCAAGGAAGAAAACCCACAAGTAACACTCCAGGTGAATATAGATAAACGATGCACAATTTTGTATCATACCACATGGGAAGAGTTAATGAAACAAAATCCTCACTTACAGAACCAAATGAAGAAATGGGAAACAACACCAGAAAAGCTTCACCCACAACTACAGGAAATGGAGCAGTTGTGGTATATTCCCATTGAGGATAGGAGGATATTGTGAAGGACAAGAGGGAAACTCAACCTTAAAAATACAATTTGGTGAAAACCAGGCCAAAGCTATTCTGGATAGTGGATCAGGAGTGGCCATCATGACTAAACAAATTTGGGAGAAATGGGGAAAAAATGAATTAATACCCACAAAAATGAGATTGCAACTTGCAGATGGACACATAGAAAAACCCCTAGGAATATGGGAAAAAGTGATTGTGGACATATGTGGGATAGAGATAGAACATACCTTTGCTATAGTAGAATTCCCACAATCCACTTCATATGAAATTATCCTAGGAAGACCCTTCATGAGGCAAATGCAAATTGTACAAGATTGGGGTAATGATTGCTTATACCTACAGAGCAAAGGAAGAATAACCAAAGTAAATCTAATAAATGGGCACTACTGTGACATATCTCCTCAAGAATGGTATAAAATTCATCAGAATCAAGAGTTGAGTGAGGAATCAGAAATAGAAGACCAGGATGAGACTGAATCATCAGTATGGAAGTGCAATATGATAAGAAATCTGACCAGCACGAAAAGGAGATTGAGAAGAGAGGATTGTGTGGAAGGAAGGAAGTTACAAGATGTGAATTATGTACCACAACAATTCAAGGATGGGGAATTTGAGCCCTATGGTTGGAATCAAATCTTGGCTACCATGGATCTAGCCAGTGATGAATATGAAGGAGTGGAATTTCAAAATGAAGAAGGATATGATGTTTTTCACATTGGAATACAAATGATAAAGTATCCAGAACAGAAGAGGACATAGAAGAAGAAATGATATTAGAAAAAGGGAAGACACAATTTTTGGAGGAAGTAAAAGCTGAAGATGCTATTAATGATAAAATCTCAGGCAAATACAAGAAAAACAAACACAAGGAATTAGAAGAAAATCAAGAGGATGAGAAGAAGACAAGGGAAATGAACAAAGATCAACAGTTTGATGTACCATAAAATTTCAAGACTTATGAAGTAGAAAACAGACTACTTCTCAAGAGGAAACTGAAGAGGGAAAAGAAGAAAGGAGAGGCTTATGATAATGAGGAAGAAACCAAAAAGATCATGATCACTCAGGAGGAGGGAGAAGAAACACATTGTAGTGGCTGATGACATGACCACTCAAGAAGAGGAGGCACTAAGAAACTTGGCAAGAAACTATAGGGATGTGTTTGCTTATAGCTATAAGGATTTGAAAGGTATTGATCCTAAAATCTGTGAGCATAAGATTCCTATTACACCTGAAGCAAAACCTAGTAAATAGAGACATTACACATTCAATGATAAATACTCTGCTAAAATAAAGGAGGAAATTGACAAGCTATTAGCTGCCAATTTCATATATGAAATTGAGTATACAGAATGGATATCTCCTATAGTTGTGGTACCAAAAAAGAATGGGAAACTTAGGGTATGCATTAACTTGAAAAAGGTAAATGCAGCAACTATAAGAGATAATTATCCACTGCTTATAACAAATCATCTTCTAGAAAGAGTTGCAGGGAAGGAGGTTTATAGTTTTTTAGATGGTTTTTCAGGATACAACCAAGTTCCTATAGCATTGGAAGACCAACATAAAACTACCTTCTCCACAGAATGGGGAATTTATGCCTTTAGGGTTATGCCCTTTGGGTTAACCAATGCTCCAACAACTTTTCAGAGATTGTTGTGTCATATCTTCAAAGAATTCCTGAGAAAGGTAATGGAAATCTATGTAGATGATCTTTGTACTTTTTCATTAAAAAGACAAGATCACTTGCAGGATTTAGAAAATATATTCAGGAAATGCAGAACCTACAGAGTATGTTTAAATCTAGAAAAATGTGTATTCTTTGTGAGACAAGGAAGAATGCTAGGTCGTATAGTCTCTAAAAATGGAGTTTCAACTGATGAAATAAAGGCCATAATAGAGCTTCCAAGACCAACAAGTGTAAAAGAACTTCAAACTTTCATGGGACATTGTGGGTACTATAGGAAATTTGTACACAAATTTGCTGACATAGCAAAACCCTTATATGCCCTAATTACAAAGTTTGAGTGGACTAAGGAGTGTGACCAAGCCTTTAAAACTCTAAAAACTTGTTTGGTAACAGCCCCAATTCTGAAAACACCTCAATGGAACGAAATTTTTCATGTGCATGTGGATGCTTCAAATTATGCTTTGGGATGTGTGTTAGCACAACCAATAGAAGGAAGCAAGTTAGATTTTCCAGTGGCCTATGCTAGTAGACAACTGAATCTAGCAGAGAAAAATTACACAACCACTGAAAGAGAGGGATTGGGCATGGTATTTGTTGTAAAAAAATACAGACATTACCTTTTGGCCAACAAGTTTAAGTTCTTTGTAGACCATCAAGCTTTGTTATATTTGGTAAATAAACCTTGTCACACAGGGAGAATAGTCAGATGGTTTCTTTTGCTAATGGAATTTGAGTTTCAGGTGGTGGTCAGACAAGGGAAAACACACTTGAGAGCAGATCATTTATCTCGAATCCGGTCTGATGAACCTAGTTCACCTTTAGATGACAATCTGTCAGACACTTATCTGTTTAAGGTAGAGAGTGTTCCTGAGTGGGCCATGACTTTAGTACCATTATTAACCATGGGACCTTGCAGAACAATTGGAAACAATGCACACTTAGTATTACAAAGCAGAAACTTTATGTTACTAGCTGGGCATTTGTACCATCTCAACCACACAGGCATATTAGAATATTGCACTCCTGAGGAGGAGCAACAAGAATATCTGAGGAGAGATCATCATTGGAACCCATGCACTCATGCTTCTAGGGTAGTCACCCTAAGTAATCTCAATAGGATGGGGGTACATTGGCCTAATAAAATTCAAGATGTAACAAAATACATTGCCAATTGTAGGAAGTGCCAAATATTGCAAGATTCAGAATTCATAACTCTAAATTGGTTCTAGAAAAATCCAGATTGGAGTGAAAATATCATTGAAGAATTGAGAAGGAAGAAGAAAGGAAAACAAGTGATAGTTGGTACAGATTCAAAGAATTTACAAGTAATTTTTGAAGAATATCAATTGATAGGAGAACAATTGTGTTGGTGCAAACAAGCCTTCACACTTGGCTTTGATTTGTGCCTTGAAGACTCAACATAAAAGCTTGGACAATTGGAACCTTGGAAAGCTAAAGTTTGGACCCTTGAAGGAAGTATTCACATGAACCTTGAACCATAGGAACCAATGCCTAATTTGGTTATTACTTTTTTATCCAATGTAAAAGTCAATATGACTTAACTCACTTCTTGTAATCTCACCCACCTTCAAAAGTCGTGAAATTTGGAAGGTATGAATGGAGAGAATATCTCCATATGTTAGTTGAGAGATTTGAGGGAGCCTACATTTGAATTTGAAATTCAAATCTTCTTCAAACTTCTATAAAAGACTATGAAAAAAGTCGCGGATGTGTTACACTCTACCCGAGGCTAATCCAAGCAGATCATTGAGTGTGTGAGAGCTACTATTGAGCCTACACCTCTGAGTACCATTGGGCATTTCATATCTTGCCAATGGGAATGTACATTTGATAGATTCAATACATATACTCATAGTTATTATCTCTGTTTTTTTCTCTGAGTGATCATCTTCAAGTCTGTCAACTTCAACAGGGCATATCTCAAGATCTACTGAACCAAATTGGATGATTCAAAGCTCATTGGAACCAGCTCAAAGCATTCTACAACTCTACAAAATTTCAAGTCATTCTATTCAGCCAATTGGGAGAAATCGCAGTCGAGGCAGACACTGGTATTTTTCTGAGTAGTTCCTAAAAAATCGGGGGTGTCTCTGATTTTGCTAAAGATCATTCTCAGTGCATAGTTTGTTAATTGGAGTGATTTAACTTGCTAATGGTAGCTTGTTAAGTTAATTTAATACTCCCAGAAGGATTTAATCCAATTGCAAGTGTGCTGGTCACACTGAGCTTAGGACTGAGCAGGTATCATTACAGGAATAGAAAGTTTTTTGGAGTTGTGAAGGTTCAAAATCATCTGTTTTTGATTTGGTCATTAATCAATCACTTTGTAAAGCACCTATATAGTTTCTTGGTGTCATTTGGAAGCTCAAGGAGTCTCCTAACCATATCTGAAGAGAAAAGAGGGAAGGTGTGAAGCAGGTCTAGCAGCACCAACTTGATCTTCTGATTGTACCCAGCCATCACATCCAACAAATTGTATAAGAGAGGAATGGATGGATACCTAAGAATTTGTGTTCCTGAGAATAAATATCTGGAAATGTTGGAAACGGCACACTCTGAAGTGGCAGGAGGACACTTTTCAAGTGACAGAACTGCCAAACTCATTTTATATTCTAGCTTTTGGTGGCCAACGCTATTTCCTGATGCAAGAACCTATGTAAAAAGGTGTGATGTCTGTCAAAGGGTAAGTCAACCAAATAGAAGAAATGATATGCCATTGGTTCCGTTAATTTCAGCCAGATCCTTTAGTAAATGGGGATTGGATTTCATTGGACCTATACATCCTCCAGCAAAACAATCCCATGCTGAATACATCATAGTGGCTACAGACTACCTGACAAAGTGGGCTGAGGCCAAAGCCACAAAAAGGAATAATGCTCATACTACTGCCAGATTCCTATATGAAAACATTATCACCAGATTTGGACTTCCAATTGAACTAGTAAGTGATAGGGGGACCCATTTTGTAAACCAAATCATAGAAAACATCACTGAATATTTTCTGATCAGTCATAGAAAGTCAGCCCCATATCACCCACAAGCCAATGGGTTAGCAGAAAGTACCAATAAAGTACTTTGTACTGTACTATCAAAGTTAGTAAACACAAACAGGAATGATTGGGATCTACAACTTAATCATGTCCTATGGGCTTATAGAGTGGCTTATAAAACTGCAATAGGGAGCACACCATTCAATCTAGTATATGGACAAAATGCAGTTTTACCTATGGAATTCCTTATTCCAACATTAAAAGTAGGAAGTCACTACAATTGGACTGGACATGAACTATCAGAAAGAGTAATGGAATTGGAAAAGTTGGGAGCATCTAGACTCCAAGCCACTATGAGTTTATATGTGGACAAGAAAATGCAAAAAGCTTATCATGATGTTCACATAAAAGAGAAAGATCTACAGGTAGGAGATCTAGTGTTGGCTTACACAGTCAGAGAACATCAGAAAAAGTTCCAGAAAAAAGGGCATGGACCATATATTATACATCAGATAAACAACAGTGGAGCCATTCAACTAGCTAACATAGACGGAGAAATCATGCCAGACTTTATAAGTGGATGTAGAGTTAAGAGGTATGATTGCCCATTAAGTGTTGATGAACGGAGAAGGTTGCAACAATCTCAAAACAGAAAAAGAGAAGAGAAAGACATTAGAAAAGAAGCTCAACAGGAAGCTATGGAAAGGATAAGAAAAATCAAAGAGCTTAGGGAAGTCTGTCTGTGTGAAACTCCTCTCAAACCAAAAGAACATATTCCTGTGATAATAATGGAGTTTCAAAATGAAAACATTAGGGTTTTGATAGATTCTGGAGCACAAGTAAATCTGATTAGTTCAACTTTGGTAAGTAAATTCAACATAAAAAGAACTAAAAGCAGAACCCTAATCAAAACTTTGGAAGGTCATGTAGTACAGAGCATGTCTTCACTGTCTATTGAAGTAAAGTTCAATGAAGAATATATGAAAATAGACTGTGAAGAATGGCCAGATCATTTGATGGCTGAAAAAGTGATTTTAGGACAACCATGGCTTCAAAAAGGTAAAGTGATCTTGGATTTTGAAAAAATGAGGCTTAAATTGAACATAAATGACAAAAGGCTTTTAATATTTTTATTGAGTAATGAAAAGCAGGGAATTCAATCATATGTTCATGATATACACATGGGAGGATTCACGTTTGCATTTGAAGATACACAGATATTACCAATACAAATGTTAAATAATCAAGCTTCATGTAATCAAAATCAGCAAAACATTGGAAGAACAAAGAAGGGTGGAGAGATAGGAAGAAGATGGCAATCATGGCATTGTTCCAAGAATCAAAGCATCAGAACAAGAAGCACATGGAATCAAAGGCTACAGGAGGTCTGCTCATCGAAACAGAAATCAAGGACAAGATGGATATGGAGACCAAAAACTCCTACAAAATGCTTATCCAAAGGAAATGGTTGTTTGCCTGAAACTAGAACAATTGGAGTCAGGAAGTATTGGGTTAAAAAATCAGAGTTGTTCTAGTGGAAAAAAGATCATCCAGATTTGATCTATATCTAGAAAATCATAACATGTTGAAAAATTATGAAAAAATATATATTAGACCTGATTTTCTTTTCTAAAAAAGAGAATTAGGAGGGGAAGAAAAGCAATAGAAAAAAAAATCATTGTTGAAAAAAAGAAGAGAGAAAAATTGAGAAAAATTGTTTATTTTTTGTTTTTACAAAAATTATATAGCACAAAGCAAGATCTAGGTAGAAGAATAGTAGAGATCTATTTATTTTTTATTTTTTATTAATTAATTTTTGTTTCTATCATTGATAAATGATTTGTTCTTCTCCAAAAGAGTGGTTAGGAAAATGAACTGCACTAGACATCTTGCTACACCTGTAATGATCACTTTTTGAGTCTTTCTGAAGAAACAGAATTTATTTGGGATTTTATTTTCATTCTTATGTCATGACATCTCAAAATAAATATTACTCTTTGATTTCTTGTGACTTATGTGGGTGGAGTTTTTCTTTGTACATTTTGTTTTCTTCAGAATGGTGAATACAAAGGAGTTATCAATTCATGACTTCAAAGCAGAATCAGTAACTCTGTCAAGAGGCCATTGGTTCCTAGACAGTGAAGCTGTGGAAGAACAGGTGGACCTAGAGTCAGATGAAGAATCAGAAATTCCAGAAGCTGAGAAGGTGGTGAAGGAACTTAAGGAGACCCTAAACATAATTGGCCAACACATATTCACAGTGGGAGTAGGAGGGTATAAATATACAATGTTGTGTCAAGAGTTCTACAGGTTTCAAAGAGTGGCAGCCAGTATGAAAAGATGGAAGGCAGTAGGACTGCACAGAATATTGGAGGAGCCTATCTTTTTCATTGATTTTGAGAGAGTAGCACAAGTAATGAGCAGTTTGATGGAAATAGGAAGAGGGAATGATGCCTATTTCAGGTGCAAAGTCAAAAACAAGGATAATCAGGAAGTAGGTATCACTATCAAGGCGGAACATATCAGAGCAGCATTGCAATTCTACACAATGGGAACCAAACTTGACCCGAGCTTTGTCAAAAAGAATAAGGAAACTTATATAGGATATGCAAGATTCACTGACTTTAAAGGAAGGGAGAATGAAGAATATGCCATAAGGATGTTCTTACAGTACTTTTGCTTTCCAAAACTACCAAGGTATACCATGCCACATAAGTCAGTGACACTATTGATGTTCAACAACAAGGATAGAACCAAACCCTTTGGAGTAATGGATGTCTCACCATACATCCATGAACAACTGAAAGAAGAAGCAAAACACTGGGAACAGAAGAAGTTCATGAATGGAGCCCAGTTCTTAACAAGAATCATTTATCATGTTCTAGGGATGGAAGATCAATTGAAATTGGCTCCAGAGGCACAGTATTTCAGAAGCCTTATGTCTGGAATCAAGAGTCCTCCAAGGAAAATGGCTGAAAGGGATATAGAGGGACAAGCACGCATGAGGGGAACAAGAATGAAAAGAAAGATGATATCTGAGGAAGTGATTCCTGTAAAGAAAAGGAGGTTGGACCCCAGGAAGGTTGAACTAGAAATAGTGGAAGCTACAAAAGAAGAACACGAAGAGGCACAAAAGCAGGTTCAATCCTCCAGTGAACTTCATCCACCCCAGACAAGCAAAGAGCAATTGTACACTTATTTAACCCAAGGAAATAACAAAAGAGCTATGTATGAGGCACAATATGAGAAAATGGTGGAAGATTATTCATGCAAAGCTACAGATTGGGTTCAGGAGGAGGTGGAGCACTATGAAGCACTCCATGATCAAATGATGACAACCGAAACAGAAGAAGTTTTTGTCAGAAAAGAGGTTGAGTTGCTAGCCTACTTCAAGGAATTGCAAGGACCTCCAGAGACCAGAACCACTATTGTGGTGAAAAAGAAGGTTCCAAAGAAACCAGTACAAAAGAAGAAGTTGACCAAGAAGGGGAAGGGCAAATCAGTGGTTGAAGCTGTTATCACCAAAGAAAGGGAGGAAGTAATAATGGAAGAAACACAGAAGCCATCCACTATGGAAGAAGTATCAAGACCCACAGAACCAGAAAGAGGAGGACCTTCACATTTTTCATCTGATTCTGAAAGTGATATTGAGAGCTTTTTGCTAAAGAGTCTAAATTTGTCAATACCAAATACTCCTAATGTAATTACACAGGCCTCTAAGAAACAGAAAACACCTGAAGAATTGAAGAAGAAGTCTCAGGAGAAGCTGATTCAGGAACAAGCAGGAAAACAGCTCAGTATTGAAGATGAAAGAAGGTTGATGAAGGGAAAAGCAGTTACGATAGAACAGGCAAGTGAAATGAGGGAAGAAGTTAGTTGTGGACTAGTGCATACTGGGATGAAATCCATATGGACAAAACCCTCACAAACCTACTTCAAACTAGATGAGAGCATAGAAGAAATAGCCAAGAAGGCACAAATAAGCAGCTCAGTCATAAATAAAAAAGGTACAGATCAAGATCCAATTCAAGAAGAAGAGGAAATAGTTGTGAAAGGCAATATTCAAGAAGTCACAGGGGGAGTAGTGGAAAAGGAGATCATCCAGAGTATAAAGGATGTACTGCATGATTTGAAGAACAATGAAGAATTTACATCCAATGAGGATCAAGAACAAGAGGTAGCAATGGACCTCATGAACATTGATGAGCAGGAAGAAGAACACAAAGAGGAAAGAAGTAATGATCAGGTCAAAGATTTTGAAGTAACTGAATCAGTTCTAGCCCAGGAAAAGGAAAGACGGGAAGAACAAACAGGTGAATGTCAAGGAAACTCTGGTAGGGAAACTGAATATACTCTATTCCAGGAAACTTTAAGCCAAGAAAAGGAGATACAAATGAAGGAAGGACACCTCTCCGAAGAGAAGCAACAGGTGATGGAGAAGGAAAAGATACATGAAATAAAATTGATTTCAGATGTTCTGGAGCAAAAGAATTCAGGTGTTCAAGAAGACATGGTAGATTCAGAAACATTGGACACTCATCCAAGCAGTGAAGAAAACAAGGCCAAGATTATAGAATATGAAGAGGAAGAGGAGACTGAATGCAAAGAGGACAAACAACTAGAAACTAAACAAATGGAAATGGAAGGGGGATTGGAAAGAATACCAAAGAGTATAAGATCAGCATGTCAGATCATTATGAATAACATTGAACAGTTCAGACCTTCTAGCCGGAACATGATCATTTCAGGAATGGTAGCAGAGTCAGAATTTGAGAAAAGTAGTATGATTATTAAAGAGCATAAAAGGGAGAAGGAGCAGATGTCAGAGCAACTGAGGAAGGTACAAGAGAAAAATGAGGAATTTACCAACAAAATAATTGCTTTGGAAGAACTAGAAGTGTAGAAGCAAAATAAGATTCAATATCTAGAAGAAAAAAGTGTAAAACTAGTAGAACAGAATACTAAATTGGAAAAGGAGTTGAGAAAGATTGAGGGAAGATATAGAACTTTGCAAACCTCTTCTCAAATTTTGACTAAAGCAAATGAAGAAATTAACAAGCTACTATTGGAGGAAGGGCAGTTGAAGGAGGAAAGTCAGACAACCTAGATGACAGAGGAAGAAAAGGAAGGATTACTCAAAGAGATTCAGAAATTACAAAAAGAATTGAAAGAAGCCAAAGAATTAGAAAAGCAGGCTAGTATACATGTTGCTACATCTATGAGAGGATATAATAAGTTACACATGGATATGGAAAAGGAAAAAAGTGATTGGCAGACAAGGAGAGAAAAGGAACAGGGAATGGAAAAAAGAAAGGGAGCTATGGGCAAAACAAAATGGAAGTCTGATGATGACGATAGAGGAATTACAGAAAAAATTGGATAAGCCACAAATTCAGGAAGAAACACATGTGGAAACCACGTATATAGAAGAATATGGGGTAGAAAATAATGAGGGAATACAACATGATAGTGAACCGGTAGACAAAAGATCAGAAGGAGAATATTCAGAAGATTTTGTGAAAAAATTGCTGACAATTAGAGATTCCAGAATGGAGTTTATCAAGAAGATGCATGCTGAATATGAAGAACAGATTGTCACATTTGCATTAAATAAGGGGATTAATCCAGATCAGCATCACTGGGCCGTAGATGGATTGGGAATACCATTGTGTATGATTATGGAGAGTATAAAGAACTATCAGTTGGCCAGAGTTGGGCTACCTCCAAACAAATATCTTGAGTATGAAGAGGATATCAATGTAACTAAAGAACTATTTGAAAGAGCCAATCCAAAGTGGAGAAACAAATGGTTGGATGCCAACAAAGAATGTAGGAAAATTTGGAAGGAGGCACCTCTTCATCTAAAAATCAATCCAGCTTACTGTCCAGTGGCAAGGAGAGAATGGACAATTTTTTGGGAAAGACAAAGAGAAGGTCAAATTCCACCTAAGTGGTTGAATTTCTCGAAAATAGCAGGTCCCTAGGCAGGCACATGGCCTACAAAGAGTTACATGGTGAATACAGCTGAGTCCGTAATAGCTACATACAAAGATGTAAATGACCCTGCATGCATTCTACTTATCAGAATAATGAGATTAATTTTGGCCTGTATAGAAACATACACCGACACAGATATCAGAACATTGAATTATATTGGCTTTAATCAGATGCATTATTATTTGATTTGAGGGAAACACCTGATAGAATCTGCTTAATGGCATACTACAGCAGAGCGATATTTTTGGGCAGTCATTACTTACAAATTTTTTAAGACGCCTTTGATTACGGGTTTTTTGGTCAGAGATTTTTGGAAATCTGTCAGTTGTTACTAAGTCCAGACTCACAGCATATGAAGCTGCCTATACAGAGTACTTAAAAAAGGAAGTCATTTATAAACCAGAAGCTGCAGTACAGTGGAGAAAGGCATTATTTGAAATGGTCAATAATCTAAATGTTACAGAAAGGAAAAGTCATGATTTGCTGTCACAAGTATATCAAAGAAAGAAGAAATGAAGAAAAGTGATCAGTGCAGAAGAGCAGGAAAGTCTCTTGTCAGGAGCCAAAAGGTTTAGGAGGGGAAGGATGTTAGAGGATGTATTTTTGGAAGCCTTTTTGAAGAAAAATAATTGTAAAATGATAGAAATTTGTAAAAATATTTATGCAATTGTTGTAAAAATAAGGAAGAATCTTCCTTATGTAGGATAGAATCTCATGTAATTTTTCTAGAATTTTTGGAAACTCCTAGATAGCATATTTTTAGAATAATAGAGGAAAGGACCAAAATTCAAGTGTGAAAAGGGACACTTGAAAATGTATATAAGCTAATTTCCTCTATTATGAGGGGGTTGGTTAATAATTTGTTTGCATGCTATCCAAGTGAATAGAGAAGGAGTTTTCTGTTGAAAATCGTGTTTTCTCCTCTTTGTGTGGTTTCTTTGATTTGTGAGTCTAGAGCTTGTGTATCCATGGAGATTTGTGAGCTTCTATTGTGTAAATCTGTTGAATGTGTATGAAGAGAGCTGAATATTGATGTTTTGAGTGATGAGTTGATGAAGAATGGTGCTGGAGATGAAAATTGTCTGTTTTCACAAAATCGCGATTATCTCATCTGTATGGTGCAGGTGATATTTTTTTATTTTGACTTCATAATGGTGTTCTGCTGATAAAATAGCATGCAATAGACACCAAGATTCTAGAAAATGGTGAAGATTTGCTCAAGATAATCCAAACCCTAGAAATTCCTCTTCATTTTCACTATTCTCAGGAATCCAGCCATTATTCTCTTATTTCTTGGATTCTATCATCTTGAAGGGGTTGTGGTCTCAAGAATACTTCCAGGATTGACAAAATAAAGATGTCTTGTTGATTCTTTATGCTAAATGATTGGAGAGGACAACTCCAAAGATCAATAACAAACATAAACCTAAGAACAATTCAGCCCATCTCAAATACAAGTCAAAGTTGAGATGGGAACACATATATGTGTCAAAGTTTCCCTCTAAAATGAGCCTTCTTTCTTGGAATCCCTTAGTAGTATGCTAGGAAATATTATTTATCACATTTTCCCTATTCAACCCAAAGGTAAAACCAATACATAGTCAGCCCCACTATCCCCTTCGTCATATAGAGCTTCATCTACTTAACTTCCAATGCTTACAACATTGCTTCTCCTCAAACTAGGTGACTTAAGACTTTTATCATCAAGCTTTACTACTAGGATCTTATGATTTTGAAGAACGTAACATGTCTAAGAGAAACTTTAGTGCAATTTTCAAGATGCAAATCGAGATTCAAGAGCTAGAAGCAATGATTGCAAGAGCGCAAAATGATGATGATGGTGAACACACCACCCAAGATTAAGGAGTACTAGCAAATACATTAATAAAGAGCGGTTAAAGATTGAAATGGTGGTAATACATGTTCTATGGCAACACAATAGGCTCTCCTTAGGGTTATTCTTATACCCATATCCTTCCCTAGTTTGCCTCCCATGATTACAGATGATAAAAAAATATTTAAGATGTATCAGATTAAAACCTAATCCTATGGGTATTCTCTATATGCTAAATGCAAAAAGTGTGTAAGATGTGATTTTAGAGACCATGAACTTGGAGTGGTACAAATTCCTTGTACATAATCATTCATGGGTACATAGAGCATGACAATTAGATCCATGATAAATGAAGGCAAATCCAACATTTTTTGCAATAGATACATGAATGAACTTGTTTTAGCATTAAATACATATAAAAAACATTTTAGCTCAACTTCCCAAAGTTGCAATCTACACCATATAGGGTTCATGCATCCCCATCTTTGCATAATAACAGGGTCACCCTACAAAGCCATGCACAAGGCACACTCCTTCTTTTTTTCCCATGCACTATACTAACTAGTCCTCCCAATGGCTACTTCCATAAACCACTTCAAAAACGAAACCAAAGACATTTTTGTCTCCTTTTTAAGTTCATGGAAGTATTTTCTTTTCTTTCCACACTCTTGAAAACCGTCAATTTGTCATCCTACTTTGTCTTTTTAGTCCATCCTTTCTTTTCTTTTTGAGACTCCACATAATATTAAAAAAATACAAAAGAAAAGTCTCCAAAAACGTTTTGAGATTCTCCAAGTACTAAAGACCACAACTATTTTATACTCAAGACCACATCCTTACAAGCCCACAACAGTATGTTGAGAATGAGAGAAAGCAAGGGGGGAGGATGTTGGAAGTCACAAAAATAAGGGAGTCAAAGGTGGCCATAGGCAATCAAAGAGAAGAATGGAAGTGATTCAAGTATGATGGGAGCACTAAAGGCAAAGCAAAGATAGAGAGAAGCAAGACAAAAGTAAAACACGGAGGCCTACAAATTTTGGCATAGAGAAACCCCTTCAAACACTCTTAATTCCTCCAAAATGCCTATTTTTTATGTAAGAACATTCATTTGTGGCATGAAGACCCTTGTATTTGATGACTATCTTGCACCTTTTAAAGGCCATGGAGTCCTCTAGCATCTAGATCACCTACAAAGGCCTCCTTGAATTTTGTGTAATTTTCACATCTAAAATATGACATTGAAATAGGATTTACGACTATTTTAAGACCAGATCGGACACTTTAGTGTGAATAAGGAACTCAAAACATTCATAAAAGACAATGAGCCCTCATTTTCAAGACTCTTGCTTCTTATTTGTTGGATGAATATAAAAATTTATTGGATCAATACTTGTATCTCTCTACTCTCATGCATGTGCATGTGTGTGTGCATACTTGTGAGTGCATGCTTGCTTGTCATTTTGCATCTCTCCATGTTTCTGTCATGTAGAGATAGCTCAAGGTTTACCTCCATGGGCAAGTGAGTTGCTTTGGATTCCATCATTCCAAATTCTTTGAGCATTTATGTGTCATATTTCTATGTGAAATAAAAATACATTTTCCCTTCCCCAAACTTCAAGTCCAAGGTAAAAATGAAGTAGAACTAAGTCCATCATTTCAAAATCAATTTAGAAATTCAGTCTTTCGCACATAGCTTTTGGCTTGAGGCTCTTATGCATGTAGCATATGTACTTAATAGGTGTCTCACCAAAGCACTACAATCAATCACTCCACATGAAGCTTGGCTTGGTCACAAGGCATCTATTTCTCCTCTATGTGTATTTGGTTGTTTGGCATATGCATTAGGACATGAACAAAAACATAAGAAATTGGATGATAAAGTAATGAAATGTATTTTTTTAGTTAGAGCTCTAAAAGCAAAGGCTATCATCTATATCATCCATAGAATGAATACATTTTGGTTAGCCATTATGTTTTGTTTGTGGAGGATGCAATTCATCCATCACTTTAATGTACGAAGGATACATCACTTAGCTCAAAGGATGTGTATGATAGTTTGTTGCCTCTTTTTATAGATGTAGAGTAAAGTGTTGGTCCAAATGAGACAATTTCTCAACCCTTATAGGTTCCACATGCTATTGCAGATCATTCCATCTCAAATGTAGATTTACATGATGCACTTGTTGAGGGCTAACATAGAACATGCTAAAACTATGCCTAAATGGCTTGTGTAAACTTTGAGGGATATCAAATTAGATTCAACTTTGTCATATTGTACCCGTTTAGGCTCTCATGGTGCTTCATTTGCATCAAATTTCTATGCAATGGTTGCCTCTCGTATTTGTGATAGAATGAGCTCGTTTCTTTTGAAGAAGCATGAAATTCAAATAATTTGATGGCTGCTATGCAATCAAATATGATTCTATTATGAATAATAGTATTTTGTTCTTTATGTGATTCACCTCTAGGAAAAAAGGACATTGGCACTAAATGTGTATACAAGCTAAAATGTAAGCATGATGGAACAATTGACAAGTATAAGGCTAGGCTTGCTTCCAAACGGTATGCTCAAGAGAGAGGCATTGATTTCAATAATGCCTTTGCTCCCACATGTTGAATGATCACTACTCATAGCATTTTTGCATTGTTTACATTTGATGGGTCCATCAAATGCGATCACATATTTGTTCATACCTTGAGTAAAAGACAAATGAATAGTGAACAAATCATGTATGAACTTTTTGTACTTAATCCATGGTCATCCAAAAATTTAGTGATAAATGGCTTGTGCTATAATGAGGTCAAGCATCAAATCATACCCATATGTTATATGTGGAATCGATCTACCATACTAATGATAAAGGGGTAGAGTTGATATTTTTTCAACATAATTGATCACAAATCTCTATAGTAGTGATTTCAACTCCCAAGCCACTATTGACTAGCACTTTGTTAAAGAGTTGATAATTATACCAAACTATAATAAGTGGTACTTCATGATCATCAAAACCTACTCCAATGAGTGTTACATTGTTTATCAAGCTAGGAATAAGGATTTCTTCCAAATGTCATAGTAATTCTCAAGTGTTGAGCATAGCAAAAAATGTCTCCTAATGGTATTTGAAAAGGACCAAGAGACAATCTAAAACATAGGCAAAATAGTTTTGGAAATTTTTGAGGAACTTTGATAGGATTCAGTTTATATGTGAGTGTGTGTGTGTATATGTATGTAAGTGTGTATGTAAATGTGTGTATGCATGCATGCATATGCATGAATATGCATCTGTGTATGTAATATGTATGTGAGTATGTAATATGCATGTATGTATGCAATATATGCATGTGTGTATGTAATATTGTATGTGTATGTATATGTGTATGTGTATGCGTATGTGTATGTGTATGTATATGTGTATATATGTGTGTGTATGTATGTGTGTCAATGTATGTATGTGTATGTTTGTGCATGCATATGTGTGTGTATGTATGTATGCATATGCATGTGTGTATGCATATGTGTGTGTATGTATATGCATGTGTGTATGTAATATGTATGTGTGTGTATAGGTGTGAGTGTGTATGTATATATGTGAGTGTGTCTGTGTACATCTATGTGAGTGGGTATGCATATGTGTGTATGCATGCATGTATATGCATGAATATGCATCTATGTATGTAATATGTGTTTGAGTATGTAATATGCATGTTTGTATGTAATATATGCATGTGTGTATGTAATATTGTATGTGTATGTATATGTGTGTACATATGTATGTGAAGTAGTGATGTCACTTTCAATGAGTCTAAGATGCATAAACAAACCATTAAGGAGGTTGAAGTGAAAAGAGTGGTATTTGAGGATACTAGTCCTCCAGTTAGCATGCATAAAAATGTTGCACATAGGGATGTTCAAGAGAATGTCTGATCAGATCAGTCTGCACATGTTCCAGTTCAGCAACCATTGAGATGCTCTACACGTGTCTCACATCCACCTGATAGATATGTTCCAGGTTTAGATTTTGTTATGCTAACAGATGTTGGTGAGCCTTAATCTTGCTACAAAGAGGCTATGCAGACATAGGATCATGTCAAGTGGGAGCATGCCATGAAGAGTGAGTTGGATTCTATTCACAAGAATGGTACTTGGGATTTAGTACCTTTGCCAAGGGGTAGAAAAGCTTTACCATGTAAATGGGTATATAAGCTAAAATTCACATCAGATAGTGCTTCTCCAAAGTATAAAGCCGACTTGTTGCAAAGGGTTTTACGCAACAACATGGTGTTGATTTTGAGGAAATCTTCTCTCTAGTGGTCAAGATGACCACCTTGCACATGTTGCTTGGATTCGATGCAATGGAGGCCTTAGAGCTAGTCCAAATGGATGTGAAAACTACTTTCTTGCATGGAAATCTTACATATGAAATTTATATGGAACAACCAGAGCGTTATGTAGTTCCTGTCAAGGAAACTCTAGTTTGTAAGCTCAAGAAGAGCTTGTATGGACTTAAACAGTCCCCTAGACAATGGTACCAAAATTTTGATGCCTTTACAAAGTCTCAAGGCTATTCTTGAAGCAATGAAGATCATTGTCTCTACAAAGAGATGCTCAGATGGCAACTTGATATGCTTGATACTTTATGTCGATGATATGTTGATTCTCGGGAAGTCCTCTTATGACTTGTCAATTCTCAAAAAGAAGTTGAGTCAAACATTTGGTATGAAGGATTTGGAGGATGCCAAACACATTCTTGGCATGTGCATTACTCGTGATAGGAGTAAAAGATGCATATACTTGTCTCAAAGTGAGTACATATCCAAAGTACTTCACATGTTCAATATGCAGGGTGGAAAGGCATTGAGTACACCTTTACCCACATATGTGAAATTGAGCAAGGATGATTGCCCCAAATCAGATGAGGAAAAGGAATTCATGACCAAAATTCCTTATCAGTCTGTTGTTGGTAGTCTCACGTATGCTATGGTAGCTACGAGACCAGACATTGCATTTGTAGTGGGAGTTGTGATTAGATATATGTATAATCCTGGCAAGAAACATTGGGAAGCGGTCAAGATGATTTTGACATATCTGTGTGGCACTAAGGAAAAGTGTCTATGCTTAGGTAGAGGGAAAGCATCCATTATTGGTTACACAAATTCTAACTATGTTGGTTGTGCAGACAATCATAAGTCTACATCAGGGCACATTTTTCATTTTGCTAGAGGTGCTATCTCTTGGAGATCTCGTCTTCAAGAATGTACAACTGTTTCCACCACAGAAGCAAAGTATGTTGTAGCAAGTGAGGAATGTAAGGAAGCATTGTGTCTTCATCTTGCTTGTGATATGGGTTTAACTCAGCATGTACCTCATTTTCTCAGTGACAGTCAGAGTGCCATTGCTTTGGCTAAGAATCCGGTCTATCATGCAAAGACAAAGCACATTGAGGTGAGGTATCACTTCATTAGAGATTGCTTAGCCACTTAGCACATTATTCTTGAGAAGGTTCACACTCGAGATAATGCTGCAGATGCTTTGACTAAAGTTCTACCACAGGATAGCTTTCGACAGTATTGTCACTTGATGGGGGTTACTTGATTCTTGATCTTACACACTCACTTGTATACTGTGTAACATGCCCATCATGTGGGAGGTATAGATTGTATACTTACACTCACGTATTCTTTATCATTCTTTATTTTTCTCCCATAGTTACTTTGTCCATATTGGCCATTAGTGGGAGATTGTTACCGTTAGTGTCCATGTGAAAGGCCAAATGAACATCGGATACTTCTTTGTATATGTTCTTTAATAAAACATATTGTGGCTTGGCCAGTCACAGACTGTAAGTTGGACCGCACTTGTAACACCTAAGAAGTTTGTGTTCGTGCTCCCTGTGTATTGTGTTTTTTTGCGTATTCTGCAGCCTCTATGTGAAGTACCGTGTGCAACCCTAGGAGCTCAGTTTTCTACTCTGAGGATATCATCGTGGAGCTCTCAAGAAGGAGAGCACACTGTGGTGCATCACCATCAAAATACTTCAAGCACAACCTACTGGTGAAGGTAATATGGATATTCCAATTGCTTATTGTAGCTCAGTGATGAGTAGCACCTCCTTTAATGTCAATCCGGGAAGACGTGAGGATGGTATGATGACCTCGAGCAAGTGAAGGCACAAGTGCGTGAGTGAGAAGCACACAAACATGCACACACATACACACACATACACACACACGTGCACACACGGAAAGAACAAAGAGAAAGATAATGGAGTTCTTTTAGATTACTTCCAAAATGCTCATACAAGTTCAATTCTATTACAAGCTAACCCCAAAAATGAGCTCTCTATCTCTATTTATAGTTTTTGACTAGTTTTTGACCCTATCCTGACCTAGTGTCCGGCCTAGTTAAAAATTAGGTTCTAGGGCCTATTTGAGGGCTCAAACGGAGTCTAAAAAATATGAAAATGGATAGGCAAGTACTTCTAATGCTCCTCAAGCTCAAGGACTCCTTGGCTTGCACAAAATAGAGCTACAAAAATATGAAATGGTATTCACAGTGGTCTTTAGTGATGAAAATCACTATTTTTGTAGGGAATTCCTCTAACGATTTGACATACACATCTTCAAGCTCCCTACTTGGTCCTTCTCCTGGTGTGTCCACCTCTTTGATATGCTTTAGCTTCATGAAAAAATAATGGCCTACTTGCCAGATCTTCGTTGACTACTCTGTCTGCTTGTGCCTTCTCTTCACTCCGACTCCCTTCGTTGGCTTCCTTGTCTTGTGAGTCCTTCAGTTCCTTGACTCCTGCCAACACCCTCCCCCCTCTCTCGCATCTGTCGTCTCTGACAAACCCTTGTTGAGTGGGTCGTTGGATGTAGTACTCCACAACGTCTGTGGCTAAATGATGTTCTGCTATTCTCAATCCTTTGGCCAAATCAATGAGTAGGGCATCCCAGTCTACTGGCCCTGGACCTTCTGGATGTGGGATACGTAGCTTTTCTGAATGTAGAGCTTGTTCCACCGCAAATAACTGTAATAGATGAGATGGTCTGGGAATGAATATCTCTGAATGATATTCCCAAAACCCTGTGATAAACATTTCTTCGAATGTCTGTTTGAAGCAGGCAGGTAGATACTTTATGCGAGCATGCCACGCATATACGATGTTAATGGATGGTGTGGTGTTCATATCGTAGACAAGGTCCTGATTCCCTTCATTAAATCCAAGAGCCGAAAGATGAGGTTCTTTGATATTCTTAAATGTCTTGAATGTAACCAACATGAGCTCAAAAATTTTGAGGCACATCTATGCCATGACATCTGGAACATTCTTGAACCTGACCCCCCAATGCTGAATCCTCGAAATCCTATATGCTACTGTGGGTTGGCCTTTAGGTGGGGCTAAGTAGACATAAATGAGCCATTTTTCACATCCTTTGACTGTCAGCACTGTTTTTGTGTACTCCGGCCAAGACCTTCTTCGAAAGATAGGGCAGTAGCAGGGATTATACTTGATATATAATGGCATGTTATTCCAAGTATGTACCATCTCAGGGTAGGTTTCAAGCAGATGGATCCTCCAAGTAGGTTGATGTATATTCCCATGCATGGCACTTGTAGGGATGTCATCCGGTGCAAACTGTGTCGCCGAGGTTGGTTCTTTTGTTGTGCGTTGCTTGATTTCAGCATTGTAATCTGCCATTAATACACAGAATGGAACATACAGATCATCGGACATCCAATCCACCTATGATGGGAGAGGTTTTTGAAGTAATCCAATTTTATGACGACTTCTTCCAATCGTGACATAGATGCTATCTGAACTGCAACTCTCTCATCATGGGTTGTAGCAACCTTCTCTAACCTTTGCATCCATTGAGGAGCTTCGATCTCAATCGTGTCCATTCCTTCTTCTGTTGCAAAGGGTGGGTCCATAATGATTGACTCTAGATCTGAGTCACTTGCATCCTCGAATGCATCCGTGCTAGGTTCACACTCTTTAAGAACCTAATCACCCATGATTGGCTCTATTGAGAAGACTGAAATGTCATAGCCATCCTCGTCACAATGGGGTGTCCATTGTTCTTCATTGATGGCTACATCCATTGTTGCTAAAATTTCTGCCCAGCCGTGAGGTTCAAATTCTTCGTCAGGAAAGACTACAGGTGCATAGGCTAGGTCTTGAATTGGTCTATGGGTTTCTTTTGCACCTATTTCTCTGGCCTTTTCTCTCTTCTCTTCTTCTACTGCTACTTTACACATCCATAAGTGAGTGTATTCATGCATCCATGAGGATCCTCATCCTATGGAGTGCACAGACTCCGTGTCATCTCTGGCTCTATGGATGGGGTTCCATTGAATGGGGGGTACATCCCTATGAGAGTAATCTTTGAGATTCACTTTGGTCGTGACACCTAAGTGTTGCAAATACAAGGAATTGGTTCCCTAATCCTGTACCACTTGCAACTGCCGCATAAATGGTCTTCCCAAAATCATCTCATAGGCATGGTTCTTGCTAAAATCACAGATAGCAAATGTGTGCTCAAACTCTACACCACATGTAGTGAGAGTTATTCCTTCAAGCAGTCCTAAGGGTCTTTCTATGTGACCATCAGCCATCTGCAATTTCATTCTCGTTGGCCTAAGTGCTGGCTTGCCCCAACGCTTCCATAAGGACGTGGTAGAAATTGCAACCCCTGCACCTGAGTCGAGAATCGCCTTGGTTGTGTATCCTTGATGGGTGATGGGAAGATAGGTGTTTCCTTCTTCACCTTCACTCATATCTCCTATCTTGTCTAGGGGAATTTCTGGCACTATTCTATGAGAGCCTACCTGGGAACGGGGTTTCGCTACTTCTGGCACTTGCTTAGCTACATGTTTCCAGAGTTCTGGCCTAACCTTGAGTAACTCTTCTAAAGTGAGATTGCACTGCACTTTAGTGTTCTTTACTACCTCCGTGTTCCTAGGTATGACTGAGTCTTTGTTTCTTACCATGACCGTGGGTGCTCTCATACACGTGGACCTTGCCTCCCATGGGCCTGTGAAATGGGGTAGTTCTTGTATGGAATTAGATTCAAAGTCTAATCTCTCCTGAGATTGAGTGCTCTCCTTCTCTTCATAAATGAAAGGGATGTCTTGTGGGAATTGTTCATGTGCATCATCCACAAGTTCAATGGGAGGAGGGACTTTACTTTCTTTAGCCCATTTGTCTTCTTGAATCTCTCGTAGGAATTCTGGTGTGAACCGATTCATAGAAGAAGATGTGGTTGGCTCTGTGGAGTTGGGCACATAAGCTTCCTGGGCAGGAAGGCTTACTCTCTTACTTGCCTTGCCCTTACTTGGACGGGTGGGTTCCTTTTCTGATTGTGCAATCAATCTTTCCAATCTTTCTAGCAGTCCATCAAAGTGCAACTGCGTCTTAGCTGAACTAGAGATGTTAAAGAGGCGATTGACTTCAAACATGGTTTGAGCCAATTCCACCATCTTAGCACAAATCTTGGTTCGTTCAAGCTCTAGTTCTGCTCTCGGGTAACACTTTTCATGATCTGTCACATTTGGCCCTTCTTGGATTCTGGCCTGATATGCCTTAAGCATCATATTTAGGTCCTCGGGAGTGGGATCTGTTAGTACTGATCCTACTCTAGGGGGTGGTGGGGTCGTATGAGGCGGGTTGGAAGGGGTTGGGATGGAGATGGGAATGGTGGTGGTGGCCTAGTGTGAGAGGGAATTTGCGATGTGAGTTCAACTATCCTGGCTTTGGTTTCTCTTAGGCTTTCCTCGAGTTCACTCATCTTCTTAGCCCATTGCCTCTTCATTCTTTCTCAACTATCTCTCCAGGCTCTAGTCCTCTTCTTGGTTATGCTCTAAGTTTCACTAGCCTCAGCACTTTTTTCCTGGCCTAAAGTTTGGTTCTGCTGCAAGGCTTGAGCTCTAGTGACTACCTATACTGGTGCAGTGGAAGTTAGACTTCCTGTAGAGTCTACTACTAACCCAATAACGTTAATAGGAGTGATTTTTGGCATATTATTGGGATTCTTTGGACAATCTTGTAAGAGATGCTCTTTGCCGCAATCTTGACAAAAGCCTTGTATTGCAATTGACTGGGGTTGTGTGGGTGCAGGCATGGGGCAATCACGAATGAGGTGATCTCCTTGACATCTGTAGCATGGCCCTCTAGGGAATGGGGGTCTTACCTGCCTAGGTTGAGGTCTAGAGTTGGGATTTGTGTACATGACATTTGTGTAATCTGGCTCCCAACTAGGTTCACTTGGTTCTTCACTATAGTAGGACTCACCATGTTCAGGAGACTGCATGTAGTAAGCATGTGGACTATCTATGTGAGTGGAATCAAAACTATGATCACTCGGGTCACTCTCTGAAAGCAATGGAGTCACTGGGACTATGGCTCTATTCAAATTTTCCTCAGCAGCTGCATACTTTATAGGAATCACATTAGCTAGGGTTGGAGGTTGTTGAGCTAACACAGGTTGAGGCCTTTGTTGGTTTTGGTAGGGTTGTTGATAGGATTGCTGTGGTCTACCATATTGCTGTGGAGGGTACTGGTTCTGGTATCTTCCCTGTTGTGGATAGGGCTGAGGGTAGGTTTGCCTAACTACTTGCTTATTGTATGGGCAGTCTTGTGCTATGTGATTTGTGCATCTCCGTTCTATGGTGCAATATTGGCTACTAGGGTTCACTTGGGGTTGAGCAATGATGGGACATACGTTCGCCATATGGTCACCACCGCAAGTATAGCACCTCTTTACTGGGGCAAACCTTGGGATTTGTTTGCTAGTGACACCTAGTTTTTGAGCTACTTTCTCCGCGAGTTCCTCAATTGATGTGGATTGCGAGGAAGAGAGGCTAGAGGCACTATCTGAATCTTTGTAGATTTTGGAAAGCTCTAACTCCTCCCCTAGGTTATGCTCGATGTCGATGCACATGCGTACACACTCTTCTATAGTCCTAGGGTCCTTCAAGTACACATATGACCTCAATTTGTTACTTAGCAATCCATCCAAGAATAAAGCCACTTGCTTGGTTGGAGTGGGTAACTAAGGGATAGGACATCTCTCTAGATATTGCCTAAATCTTCTTCCTGCTAGTCTAACTGTCTCTTGGGGGGTCTGCTTGAAGCTATGTATCAATGAGGAAGTATAATGCCTTATCCGAATCTTAGAGAATTCAGTGATAAAAGCCTCTAAGAGTTGGTCCATGCTCCTAAACTGTCTCTCATTCAATGGTTGAAACCATGTAAGGGCTGTGTTCCTAAGGGTTAGACCAAAGGCATTATACTGCGTGAATAGGTCCTCAACTTGTTCAGCTCTCAAGTCTTGCCTAAACTCAGCCACATGATCATATGGATCTCCTGTGCCATCGAAGTAGGTCTTCATGGACTTAACTAGCTGGGTCGGTCTCAAAGTCCTCGTGTGCTCTCTAGGTCTTGGTAGAGGGAATTCATCCGCATTCCTTTGGTTCCTTGGGGCTCTAAGTCCCTCAGGTTCCGCTCTATTTGTTTCCGTTCTCATTCTTTCTCTTCCCACTGGGTTGGCAAAGCTTACCTCAGGTCTATCTCTATATCTGTCTCTTTGAGCTCCATGAGCTTGGAATGTTCTAGCTCCTGGGTGACCAAAGGACACATTCGACCTTGGTTGGGGAAAAATAAATTCACCTTTCCAAGTGTAAGCATGCCTATCATGTTCTGTAACCACAAAGATCCTCTCTGAGGCGTGATCTAAGTAGGTCACTCTGCCTGGGCTATCACGATCTTTGAACTCATATATCATGATTGTTCCTACCTCATTTGGCTAATCAGATTTATACCTCCAAAAGGCTTCATCAGTCTCTCGGTTCAGGAGCAGATCTATGCTCTTATTGTCTTGGGGAATCCACTCTGGTGTGATAATTCTAGTAAGTACTGATTTGCCTCGGGGGGTTCTAGGTTCTACACCCATATTTCCTTGCTCCAGGTCACCTAAGTCCGTTTTTCAGATCACGTTTCCAAATTCGTCTGTCCTATCTGGATGACTAGTGACTACATATATGGTTCCTTCCTTGTCTAGGTATGCTCCATTTTCAAACTTGACAGCTGGGTGCTCTAGTCCAATGGATTGGTCAGGGTTTTTAATGTGGACCACAGATCTTCCTAGGCCATCCTCATAGATGCAAGCACCTATTCGGTTCGTCCTAAGGTATTCGAGTTGCATCTTGTAAGGGCCTTCTACCCTATGTAAATATGGAACTCCTGAACTTCTTGTAGGTCTCTCCATACCATGGGACATCTCAGACTTGCTAGTTTCAGAGCTAGGGTAGTATCAGTGATGGCTCAATTGCTGGGCCCAAGACCTACCAGTGTGATTGACACTAGCATCTGAAGATCTAAGACTTTGTCTATCTCTTCCTAGGTGTCGTCCTGATCTAAGGTTCATATGCCTATTTGAGTAGTCCCTATGTTTACCCAAGGTACAGCCTTGGTGCTGATCAATTTGTATCAATCACTTGGTTCTTTTTTAGTTGATTATCGTGTTTATGATCTTGTCAGGTATCACGTCTCAGGAATACTTAAGTTAATTTCCGCACTTTAATGTTGATCGTCTCACGTTAGGTTCTTTTCCTTTAAAGTTGTCGGTCACACAGAAATTATGTTTCCGCTTGAGCTTAAGTGCTTAGGTAGTCTTCAACTTGATAAATGCCTATCGTCACTTGACTTACTGCTAGTACTATTTGCACTTAGCCTAAGCTAGGAATTGACAAAGGGAGTTGAGAGTATTCCAACCTCACTTGCAGATCCCTTGCTTCGGATGCCTTCTAGTGCTCTCAGTGGACCTGTAAAAGTCCCAAAGTTAGCTCAAGACTTAGATTCAAAGGACACCAAAAAATCACTTTCATTCATGTAATTCAAAGATCAACTGTTCTTTTGACTTTATGGAAAACAATCCTGAAGACCCCTTAGCTTTTCTTCCCCTGGGTATAGTCACTTCAAAATAGTATGTCTAATAATCCTGAGCTTTTCAAAAAAACAAAAATCACAGCAAACAGACTTCGTATGAGAAAGTTATGACTGTTCAGGGATCTAGGATTAAAACAGGGTAAAACAAGTTATCGAGAAAACAAGATTTTCTCTCAAGTTACAAGTGTCGGGACTTCACAAATCACTATTTGCTTGATAAATATGCCTAGAATTTACCCCAAACACATGTAATGAAAACCCTAGAAATTTGGCCAAAAAAGCCTGTCAATCGCGATCGACAGGTCTGTCAATCGCAATTGACAGAGGTGTCCGTCGGGGCCTGTCGGTCGCAATCGACACGTCAGTTGTGATTGACAGTGTCAATCGCGATCGACAGAGTCGGTCGATGAGTCCTATCAATTACGATCGACACTTTTTTCGAGATTTTCGCCATGATTTTCGTCGATTGGGGATGCGTCCATCGTGATGGACATGTGGCAACGCGAGTTTTGGTGTCAATCGTCAAATTTCAATCGATCGTGATCGACAGTGTCAATCGCAATTGACTGAATCCTACGTGGCAACCGATCGGTCGTGGGGTCTATCGATCACGATCGACACGTCTGTCGATCGCGATTGACAGGTCTGTCGGTCGCGATTGACAGAGATACTCGGAATTTTTTTACTGTGTTTAGTGATTTAGGATGTGCTCATCATGTGCATCATTATGGTGTACTTTGTTTTACCAAATAGGCGATTTTTATGTCGCTCGCGATCGACAGAGGTCGACGACACAGAGACAATTTCAAGCTTTTTCGTACCTGCGCAACTTGTTGGAGATGGTGGGATAGCCAGATCCTGCAAGAAAACTCAAGAAACATGCAAAAAGAGTGCACACAAATCACTCTCTCACTCTCTCTCACAAGTGGAATGAGGGAAATGGAGGGGAGAAGGTGATATGATCAAAAACTGAAATTTTCGTGATGATGGAGATGGAGTTTGGACATGGTGAGGATGATGATGGTGATGATGATGATGAAGTAAGAAAGAGAAAAATAAGGAATAGTAAAGAAATTACCTACAACGCCAACGTCACAACTCTACGTCTTACCATCACACACTCGTCCTCAAAGCTTGATCCCCGACAACGGTGCCAAAATTTGGTGTAGCTTAGTGATGAGTAGCACCTCCTTTAATGTCAATCCGGGAAGACGTGAGGATGGTATGATGACCTCGAGCAAGTGAAGGCACAAGTGCGTGAGTGAGAAGCACACAAACATGCACACACATACACACACACACGCACACACGGGAAGAACAAAGAGAAAGATAATGGAGTTCTTTTATATTAGTTCCAAAATGCTCATACAAGTTCAATTCTATTACAAGCTAACCCCAAAAATGAGCTCTCTAGCTCTATTTATAGTTTTTTACTAGTTTTTGGCCCTGTCCAAACCTAGTGTCCGGCCTAGTTAAAAATTAGGTTCTAGGGCCTATTTGAGGGCTCAAACGGAGTCTAAAAAATATGAAAATGGATAGGCAAGTACTTCTAATGCTCCTCAAGCTCAAGGACTCCTTGGCTTGCACAAAATGGAGCTACAAAAATATGAAATGGTATTTACAGTGGTCTTTAGTGATGAAAATCACTATTTTTGTAGGGATTTCCTCTAACGATTTGACATACACATCTCCAAGCTCCCTACTTGGTCCTTCTCCTGGTGTGTCCACCTCTTTGATATGCTTTAGCTTCATGAAAAAATAATGGCCTACTTGTCAGATCTTCGTTGACTACTCTGTCTGCTTGTGCCTTCTCTTCGCTCCGACTCCCTTCGTTGGCTTCCTTGTCTTGTGAGTCCTTCAGTTCCTTGACTGCTGCCAACACATGCAAGTAGACAACTATGTGGTTGAATGAAATTATACCACTACTGAAAGAGAAGGATTAGGCATGGTATATGCAGTTAAAAAGTTTAGACATTATTTGCTTGCAAATAAGATTAAATTTTTTTACTGATCATCAAGAATTACTCTATCTAGTGAACAAACTATGCAACACTGGCCGATTAGTAAGATGGTTCCTCTTACTAATGGAATATGAATTTGAAGTGGTAGTTAGGAAAGGTAGGATTCACCTCAAGGCGGATCACCTTTCTCGACTCATTTTAGGAGAGTCCCCTCAAGGAGTGTCAGATGAACTTCTTGATGCTTACCTCTTCAATCTAGAAGTAGTGCCTAAGTGGGCCAAAATGATAGTGCCTATTCTAACCCTTGGACCTAAACATCCTATATTGAGAGCCAAAGATAAAGAAGTGGTGGGTCTCAAAAATATTTTATAATGGTTGGCAGCATGTACAAGTACACCAATCAAGGCATACTGGATTGTTGTATAGATGAAGAGGAGCATGAAAAGTGGTTGCACTTAGCACATGTAGGTGCACTAAAGCAACATCACTCCAAACATCAAATCATATAGACTCTACAAAGGTTAGGGGTATATTGGCCAATGATAGAAGCAAATGTCCATAGGATGTGCAAAGAATCCCCAATTTGTAGTACTAGACCACCAGTGGAGCATGCTACACTATATCAAGTGTCTCTCATACTAGATTGGAGTGAACCATTGGTAAACTTTTTGAGGACAAGAACATTCCCTCAAGAAATGACATTGGCTAGACAAAGGAGCTTTGAACAAGAAGCACTAGACTATGCGCTCATTGGAGATGATCTATACAGACGAGGAAAAGACAAATATCTTAGATTGTGTTTCCATGAGAGCGAATATCTAAAGATCTTGGAGATTTCTCACCAAGGTATGGAAGGAGGACATTTTGGACGAGACCGTGTGATTAAGGCAATTCTATTTGCAGGTCTTTGGTGGCCAACTCTTCACATGGATGCACATACCTATGTGAAGGGATGTGATATTTTTCAAGGAACTCAATATCCTATACATAAAGACAAGATGCCATCGAAACCTATGATGGGTGGATGTGCATTCTCTAAGTGGGGAATAGACTTTGGTCCTATCAATCCCCTAGCTAAGGGTTCACATGCTAAATACATCATTGTGGCCACCGATTATCTTACTAAATGGGTGGAAGTGAAGGCAACAAGAAAGAATGATGCATAGACCACAGCCAAGTTCCTATTTGAGAATGTATTTACCAGATATGGTTTGCCCATAGAATTGGTGAGTGATCATGGCACCCACTTCTTGAATGAGGTCATTGAACACTTGTTATAGGAATTCATGGTGGTTCATAAGAAGCCGGCTTCATATCACCCAAAAGCCAATGGCCAGGCCAAAAGCATGAATAAGATACTATGTAATCTGTTGAAAAAGTTGGTGAATAATAAATGCTCTGATTGGTACAAACAATTACACCATGTTGTTTGGGCATATCGAGTCGTTTGTAAAACGGTACTCCAAGCCACACCCTTTTAGATGGTATTTGGCCAAAATCCAATGTTACTATTAGACTTCTTGATACCTACATTGAAAGTAGCACAAGAGCATCGATGGATTGGCCATGAGCTCTCATCTAGAATCTTTGATCTAGAACGCTTAGGTGAAACAAGATTGAGAGAAGCAGCATGAATTTATGCAGCTAAGAAAAGACAAAAGGCATACTTCGATGCCCATGTGAAGGATAACGGCTTGAAAGCGGGAGACTTAGTCTTGGTCTACACAATGAAACAACATGCATGGAAATTGGAGAAGAGAGGCTATGGACCTATGATCATCAATAGGATCTCAACGAGTGGAGCAGTTCAATTAGCCACACTAGAAGGCGATATTCTACCTAGTTACATTGGTGGATGTTAAGTGAAATTGTATCAAGAACCCCTCATAGAGGAAATGCTCAGATGACTCAACACTGCAAAGAAGCGTAAGGAAGAGGAAAAATGAGTCCGAGAAGAAGCACATGTAGAAGCCTTACACATGGCCATGTGCAAAGCATCACGTGTACGTTCCCATACGGACAAATTTTTGTGACCCTAGAGGTAGGACAAGGAGAGACTGCAAGGACCGTAAGAGCTTTGATTGACTCAGGAGCATCCACTAGTGCAGTTCAACTTTCTTATTGTCAAAAATTGCAATTAAAAGTCAATCCTGGAAGCATATCTCATAGGATTGGGAGTTGTGGAAACCCCTTGCATGGGCGAGGTGGAGCTTCCCATCTACATCCAAGATGTTCTTGTGATAGTAAAGGTGCTAGTGTGCCAAGATGAGGATCTCACGGAACCTCTTGTCTTGGGTCAAGACTGGATCTATGATCATGCTATCAAATTGAACCTAAGAAGTGGACTTCTTCAGGTTTGGGTGAATCAACACTACGTCAAAGTTGAGTTAGACAATCAAGCACTCAAGGAACTAGGAAAGCCACCCACTCTTGGTCCTTCTAGGAGCTCACAATAAGATAATTATGCTATTCTTGTCCCAAGTTCTATGCTGGAGAAGAAGGTCACTCATGAAGGAGGCGTAGACACCAATGTGGAACTCCCTTGTCTTCCAAAGGCAATCCCAGGAAAACAAGCATTGTAACTCAAGAAGCAGATGAAATGGATGACTTAGATGAATGTTAGACAACTGATGCAGAATAGAACACCTCATGGCATGAAGCAGATTTGGATCCACAAGGGTGACCAACCCTCTGCTTGAGAGATTGAACCCAAACGAGGCAATAAACGAACTGCTCAGGCAAGGACTACAAAGAAAGAGTACTCTAGCAATCTCCTAAAATGGACCATTTCCATTTGGGTCCCAAAGCAGTCAATGAAGACTAACCCTTGTGCTAGACAAATCTGGGTGCCCAAGACCTGCTTATATGCTCAAGTAGCTTCACATAAGCTCAAAAGCTTGAATAGCCACTCACAATCACACATATCATATACTTCATGGCAAACCTTTGCACTCACCACCTCCACACCTCAAATCACACCTCGGATTAGTTGGAAATGAGTACCCAAAAAGTCCAAAATCTAAGATGACCTAGCCTAGAAACCTTTACAGGTCATCACTATAAAAAGATGTATTAATTTATACTGAGTAAAAGATACAGTTATTCTTACTTGCGGGTTCTTGGGATGGTCAGGGGTCTGATAAATCAAAGGCCCTATATATATTTTCCCAATTCACTGCTTAACTTCCGACAATCAACTTCATAAATTAATTCCAGCAATTAGAGAAGGTTCCAATGCACTTCAGCGCATAACGTTTCTAATGATTATCGCAATTTTATACGTAGCACATTCACTTCTTCTTTACAATACCGCCACATTTCACTTAAATATAATTACAGTAACGTAATACTTGATTATTTCACTTCGACTAGAGATTCATACAGACAAATATGATTACTTCACTTCGACTACAGATTCATACAAACAAATCTGCAATTAATATAACCCCAAATCAGAATCAACTCTAGATCATCACCCGGACCGAACAGGCCGACGACTCTTTGTCGTCACTTTAGCGCATGTTCTTTGTATTAGAAAGAAACAATACATGGTTTTGCTACACCCTTTTGGTGCACGACTGTTCTAATTACAAGGATTTGGCTAAATAATACGAAATAATATTCCGACGGCTTACACTGGCATGCACGGTGGACTCAAACCTAGCAGGGAAAATTACAAGGTTTAGGAATCATCAATGATTCCTTGTATGTACATAGAATGGGCTAATTTAAAAGTTTGTGTAATTTTCTGCTTCAGGGAGTCCAACATGTCCTTCAAAATGTGTGGTTCAACCAGATATGCATCAGTTCGCATAGAGCTGGTAGCAATCACTTGGGAAAGGAGGGCATCGGCTTGACTCTGCAAAAAAGCTTCTTGAAGGTAGAACTCATTGGCCAGCCTCGCATCCCGTCGTAACTTCATCTCTGCAATTTTTGCATCGATGCCCAGTAGTCTTTTGTCCTGGACACCCAATTGTCTTCCCTGGTGCTCTAACTCTTGAGACTGGAACTGCATAGTTTTATAAAAGTCCTACCTCTCTTTTTGAACAGCTTTGATATCCTTCTTCAGCTTAATGTTACTGCCAATTTCGTCTTCCAGAGAGCGACTTTTCTAAAAGAACTCTTCGATTACTCTCTTTAAGTTAGTGGTGGCTTGCAAATCTAAGTCCGTCATTTCTTGACCTTTTGCTCCACCAGAGATAGATCAATGCGGGTGGTCTCGAGAAGATTTCTCAAAGCTATCATGGCATCCTCTTTGTCAATCACAGTCTGAGTCAACCAACTAATCTCATCATCGCGAGCTGCAATGATGGCTTCCTTATCTTTCAACTCTGCTTGAAGAGTTTGAATGTGTTCCTCGAAGGAACTAGCTTTGTCTTTCGCTGTAAGAACCTCTTCGTGAAGTGGTGCAATGTCTGCTTCAAGCATGTCCACCATGGATTGGTACTGTTGTCGGAGGGATTGTTGTGCATTTTGGAGGTGATGGGGGGGATGGGTGGAGAGATGAATGAGGTAGTTACCGATCTGAGCTAGTTGGGCCAATGAATTAGATATGATAGAGGTGGAGATTGGCTGAGAAGGGTTAGCGAAAACGGTGGCAGATGACGAGGGAGGGGAATAATCAGGGGAGGAAGGAAGAGGCGGGGCTGCCGAATGACATGGGGAGGAAGGGGGACTAGGCGAGAAAGGCACCTTGGAGGGAGACAGAGGCAAAGGTGGGTTTTGAGATGAAGAGAGCAAAGCAAGAGTTGTTACCATGAGAGACGAGACATCCGGTTGTGCAGGCTCCTCCTCAGGTTGTGTAGTATCTGCAAGTTGGGCAGTTTCCATGGCCGTATCGAGCGCTGGCTCCTATGGATGAGATTGAGGCTGCACAATCGTATTAACAGGGTGAACTTCTTCAATAACGATGTCAGGATTAGCTTGATCTGTAGGGGATGGTGGAGCAGAAAGAATCTGGATAGACGAAGCAGTGTCCTACAACTGCACGGTTGAGGATGATGGTGCTTTACTGTGAGAAGGGCTCAGTTTGCGGCGCTTCCCTTTGAAGAACTACAAAAGATCCTCATCGTCATCGACCTCCATCATTTGTACAGACTCCTCATGGAAGAGAAGGGTATTCAATGGAGGAGGTTGCGCTGCCTGAATCGTCGAGAGGAGGAAGGTCAGTAGATGCGGCAAGCGGGTTCGAGGTATCTCGTTCTTGGCCAATTGTCAAGAAACTGCCTGGCATTCCCGGTGAATGTGCCGGAAGAAGAATGAAGCAAGATTAACTGCTTCTCTCGCTACGGTGTCGATCATAGGATAAAAGGGGCGAGAAATGCCATATGTGCATTTTTGGAGATTAAGGGCAGCAACAAGAAACTAGAGTGCAGTGCGCTCCAGTTCAAGGCGACAAAGGATTGCGAACTCGTTGGACGAGTGGCGTGGAAATAGTTCTTTCATAGTGGACATCGGTAAGAGAGGCCCATCTACCAGACCCTCCTAAGGGAGATGGAATCCCTCAGCGATTGTGTTAAGGGTGACGACTACACGCGGGTTAAGGCAAGCTAGTGGCCAACAAGTTTCAGTAGCAGGCATAGCAGCAATGGTAGATATGATCTGTGCAAAGAAGGGATGGCATTCCACCGTATGCATGGGCAATTCAATGAAGGCTAGAAGGCCACGAACGCGTAGAAACTCGCTCAATTCCGGAGTGAGGCCAACATGGAAGGTTGCAATATTAGCCAGCGCTTCCATGGCAAGTACAAGAGCTCAAAAACAATAGGAAACATAGAACACACAATCACACAAAGAGTCAATAGCGAAAAAAAGAGGGAATGATGGGATTAAGTAAAAACACTGACTGAACATGCGGGAAGAAACATAATCATAATGCAGTGTTGGAAATATACAGACATAATGGCGACATGCATACATTAACAAAATTTTAGACACATAAGGTGGCTACTAATCATGGTTAGGTAAGAAAACGGAATTATTACAGTCAATCGATCAACCAGAACACGTAGAGAGGAAAGGAAGTTGAGTCAGAATAGTGGGAGAAAACGGGTGGAGAATAAAAATACCGATCAAGCATCATGAGGAAGAAGAAAGGGGATAATAGGGATAAAGCTTCGATCCATTGATTGACTTAGGGAGAAGGGTACCAGAGAGCGTGGATAATCGGAACGTAGCAGGCCCAACCTGCGATTCAATATGGTAAGGACCAAACCACCGAAGTTTGAACTTGCCCGCTGATCGATTAGATTTAGCATTATAGAACAGAACTAACTGTCCTTTAGTGAAAACAGGAGTGTGGAGAAATCGATCATGTGTCTTGGCTTGGCGTAATTGGACTTCGTGCAACATTAAAAAACTTTCCCAGCGGTGTTCATCCAAGGACTCCAACACATCCAATCGGAAAGGAAAGGATTCCTCCGGTAAGAGCTTATGTTCTAGTGCCACCCGGAGGCTAGGTACTACCAACTCCATGGGTGCAATAGCCTCGAGCCCATATACCAATTTAAAAGGTGTATTCCCTGCAGCCACTTTGTATGTAGTGTGGTATGCCCAAAGAACTGAAGGAAGGAATTGATCCCAACGCTTCGGACATTCCAGAACTAATTACTTGAGCATGTTCAGTAGAGTTTTATTGGTACTTTCAGCAAGACCATTGGCACGAGGGTAATATGGAGAGCTAAATTTATGAACAATCTGCAGGGTGCGGGTAAGTGCTTGCAGTAAGGAATTAACAAAATGTGTGCCTTGATTCGAAAAAATCTCTAAAGGAAGACCGAACCGAGGGAACACATCAGTCATCAAACATGTAACCACCACAGACGTAGTAGTAGAACGTAAAGCCCAAGATTCAGCCCACTGAGTCGCATAATCCATACAAGTAAGGATATAGCGATGATGAGTCATGGTAGCTGGGGGTGTAATAGGCCCAATGAAATCCAAGGCCCACTTTTAAAAAGGTTCAAGGGGAGCAACCGACTGCAATGGAAAATGATGTCGTTATAAAGGTTGTCCCGAGCGTTGGCAAGCATCACACGTTTTAATAGAAGTAGCAATGTCACGTTGCATAGTGGGCCACCATAAACTGCTGTGCAAAAATTTTTGGTAAGTAAGATTGACCGAAAAATGACCACTAGAGGGAGTAGAATGTGCCATGGGAATAACCGAGGGAACTTCATGGGGTGGAATACACTATAATAGTGCACCAGAAGGATCCATGTAATACAATTGTCCCACAATGAGCCAGAACCGGTGACTATACATTGCCAATTTACGACGAGCTGAAGTAGATGTATGAGTCGGGGGACTTCCGCTGGTGAGGAAGGTCAGTAGAGTATCTTAATACGTAGGTGCCCCTAGGAGCTTCTGACTCTCATATGGGACCGGATCAGTCGCATAGATAGCAGGGGTAGTATCATCAATTCCACCGGGAGGTTCACCGCAATCAAGCCGAGATAAGAAATCAGCTAAGGCATGAGCTGATCTTGGATGATGTACGACCACGTAATCAAATTCTTTCAGTAACAACACCCACCTGGCTAATCTGCCCCCTAATTTTTGTTGACGGACAAGATAAATCAGTGCAACATGATCCACATGGAACGTAAGTTGGCGTGCCAGCAAGTAGTGCCGGAATTTCTTCACTGAATAAACTAAGCCGAGGCATTCTCGCTCAGTGACTGAGTAATTCCGTTCAGCAGCAGCTAACCATCAACTAGCATAATATACAGGATGAAACGACTTATCCTGTTGTTGCATGAGCACACTACCGATGGAACTGTCTAAAGCATCCACGAAGACATGTAATGGGAGCTACCAATTTGGTGCTTGTAGTATAGGAGCTTGGGTTAATAGTGTTTTCAATCGATCAAAGGCAATTTAGCACTCTTCCATCCACACGAACTGTTGGGGAGTACTAGTAATCAACCGATTCAAGGGTATGGCTAAGTGTGCAAGCCACCGAAGATGGCACCCATGCCAGCGTATTTGACCAAGGAATCACATAACCTCCTTGGGTGTCGTCGGGGCAGGTGTGTCTAACACAGCTTGCAGTTTGTGTGGATCCACCTGAATACCTTGCTTTGAAATAATATGACCAAGCAACTTGCCACAGGAAACCGAAAAGACCAGCTTACTGGGATTTAAACACAACCGGAACTCTTGACACTTAGAGAAACAGCACCGAAGGTGGTAAAGATGAGTCGATGTATCACCCAATAACGAAAAATCATCAATACATGCGCATGAAGGTGGTTAAATAGGGGGAGAAAATTTCTTGCATACATCGTTGGAAGGTACTAGGAGCATTGCGAAGACCGAACCACATCACCGTACATGCAAATACACCCCAATTGGTAATAAATGCAATCTTTGATATGTCCATTTCAGCCATGCGCACCTAATTGTAACCGCTGTAACCATCCAAAAAGGAATACATCTCTCGTCCAGCAACATCATCGAGCATTGTATCCAGAAATGGAAGTGGGAAGAGATCCGGTACGGTCGCCGCATTTAGTTTTCGATAATCCACACAGATATGTCGCTGCTTATTTTTCTTTGGGACTATAACAATAGGTGAAATCCATTCTACATGCTCGATGGGAACGATGAACCCGACTTTTAGCAAGCGATCCAACTCAGCTTTCACTTGAGTAGCATAATTTGGGTTCATGCGGTAATTGGGTTGCTTGATTGGGCGTGCATCTGGCTTAAGCATCACGCGGTGTTGATAAATGCGAGGGTCCAACCCTTTCATATCTCGATAGTCCCATGCAAATATGGCTTGGAACTCAGTCAATTAAGTGGAGCGACTGTATTCACTAAGATGGACTTAAGATCTGGATATCACCAAATTAGGATCAAAACAGAGGATATTCCTAAGACAACTTTTCGAACACGATATGGTCACTATGAGTTTACGGTTCTACCTTTTGGATTAACAAATAATCCTGCCACATTTATGTGCTTGATGAATAATATTTTTCACGATTATCTAGATGATTCATCTTAGTATTTCTTGATGTTATATTTGTATACTCTAAAGATGATACCGAGCATGCAGTACATCTCAAGAAGATTTTGCAAACTCTTAGAGAACACAAATTCTATGGAAAAAATGTTTCTTTGCTAAGGATAAACCTGTGTATCTAGGAAGAGTAATATCAAAAGAAGGAATCCTTATAGATGAAGATAAAGTAAAAACAATAGTTGATTGACCAATTCCTAAGACTGTAAGGGATGTTAGAAGTTTTCTTCGGTTGGCACAATATGAAAGAGCACATATTAAGGAATTCTCTAAGATAGCTACTCCCCTCACAGAATAGACTAAAAAAATTGTAGGATTTGCATGGAGTGATGCCTGTCAAAAATCATTTGAAACATTGAAACATAAAGCCATTGAAAATTGTGTTTTGAAAACACCAAAAATGGGAAAGCCTTTTGTGGTTGCATGTGATGCAAGTGGTAGTTAGATAGGATGTGTTCTTTCATAGGATGGTAGGGTGGTTGCATATGAGTCTAGAAAACTACAAAAACATGAACTTAACTATCCTACTCATGATTTAGAAATGCTTGCTATTGTGCATGCACTTAAGCATTGGACACATCTATTGTTAGGGATTAAGTTTGAATTAAAAACAGATCATCAGAGTCTAAAATACATCTTCACACAACCATTGCTTTACAACAGGTAGAAGCCTTGGATTGAATTATTAAGTGAGTATGATTTTGACACTAAGTATCTGGCTGGTAAGGAAAATAAGGTTGTTGATGCATTGAGTCGGTGACCTTTGTGTAATCTTGTTTTTGTAATAAATTTTGATTTTCTCAATCAAATTCAAGAAGAGATAAAATAGGATCCTTTTTATGCACCTATTTTGAATTCTTTGAATGCGAAGAGGGGATGGATGTATGAGGAAAAATTTCATTTGCAAATCGGCTATGCATATCTTCTAAATCTCCATTAAAAGTTAAAATAATGCATGATTGTTATTATGCTTCTTTCTCTGCACATCCAAGTTATTCAAGGACCTATGTTACAACAAAGTATTCTTACTTTTGGCCATGTATGAAGGGGGATATAAGAAAATATATTAGTGAATGTTTGAAGTACCAACACGTGAAATCTGAGTTTAAGAGGATGCCTGAAATGCTTAAACCTTTGGATGTTCCAAATCAGAAGTGGGAGTCTATTTCTATGGACTTTATCACTAAGTTACATATAATGAGAAGTAAGCATGATACCATATTTGTTGTAGTCGATTTGCTTACCAAGATGGCACATTTCTTTCCTATGAAGAAGACCAATACTGCATTGAATGTTGCAAGAATCTTTGTAAAAGAAATTTTTCAATTGCATGGAATGCCTAAAGCATAATTTTTGATAGAGACTCTAGATTTACATCAAAATTCTGGAGAACAACATTTGAATCGATTGGAACTCGACTTCGTATGAGTACAGCTTTCCATCCACAAACTGATGGGGAAACCAAGAGGTTTGGCAGGGTATTTGAAGATATGTTGCATATGTATGTGAATGAAAAGTAGGATAATTGGAGTGAATATTTACCTTTGGTTGAGTTTCATACAATAGTGCATGGCATGCATCTATAAAAATGATTCTGTTTGAAGCTATGTACGGTTATAATTGTTTGACTCCACCTTTGTTTTTGAGTTTTCCAAATAAAGTAGAAGTGTCCAAAGAAATGATTGATAAAATGGATGAAGAACTTGGGAAAATTAAGAATCACATAAAAGAAGCTCAAAAAAGACAAAAGAAATTCTATGATTTAAAGAGAAGAGCACTTGAATTTCAAGTTGATGATATGTTATTTCTTAAAGTTAATCCTCACCGATCTAACTCGTTGCTAGGGAAGGATCATAGACTTTCTCCTCGATATGGAGGTCCTTTTAAAGTTTTGAAAAAGATTGGATCTCTTGCCTATTTGCTGTAATTACCTAAACATTTAAATGTGCATCATGTATTTCATGTTAGCTTACTTAAAAGATATGTATCTAATGTTGCTCATGTTTTGCAGGACAATTATAAGCTGAAATATCATGGTTCTTTTGAGCTTCAACCTGAAATAATATTAGACAAAAAGGAAAGATTTCTTAGAAATAGATCGATAGTATAAATTTTGGTGAAATTGCACTCATACCCAGTAGAAGATTCAAGTTGGGTGAACTTAGACGATTTTCTAACACATTATCCTTCTTTCCAACTGTGAGGACAAAGTTCTTAAAGGGGGGAAGAATTGTAATAGGCCTCTTTTTTAGTGAAATAATTCATTTTGATCTTTTTGAATTTCATTGTGGGGATAATGCTTAGAATGAATATTTAGGTCATTTTATGCATGTAGGAAAAATTTTGGGTTGAAAAGTTTCATATTCTCTCTCTAGACCTTATTTGTTTCATGTTTTCTAGTCAAAAGGTGAAGATGAAAGAATTAAGAAAAACTATGTATGAGAGAAAGGTAGAGCAAGTATAAGAGAATAAAAGTGCCTGTGTGAAATATTTGTGACTCATGTTTTAAGTACCTCGTTCAGGGTCCTACATTTAGTTCATTGTAAGAAAATGCCTTGATTTTACACTCTCTCTCTCTAGAATTTTGAAACTTGCAAGGCTCAAAATTGGGATTTGGAGGTGGATTTGGACTTTGGACGTCTCTTACACTATTGTGTAGATCAGAAAATTGAATAAAAGTGGCTCTTACAAGCTTAAGCTAATTCCTCATCATTTTTGAGTTAAGGCTTTGAAAAGTGCTGTTTTCAAACACTTAAAAAAAACTAGGGCTTATCTAAGTCTATTGGAATCCGTGATTCTGATGCTCACGTGTCACCATGTCTAATTATGGATATTTTTGGATATTTCATTTTGGTGTTTTTCTCCTATTTTTGACAGGTATGCTAAAGAAAGAAAGCACACTACGATCGCATGGCTTTTTGCAAAAATTTTGGAGAAACTCGACTTTTTCTAAATTTGGTGGATCGCACACTTCTTTGGGAGGGCAGTGATCAGACTTTGATATAAGGAGACATGTGCATCAACAAAGGGGATGCACAGAAATCTGAGAATTACCTTGTGATTGAGAGTGAGAGTGTGATTGAGATTGCAAGTGTGAATGCGATTGTGATAGCTCGGGGGTGTTCGGGAGGTAGAGGCTCGTCAAGAAGCTATTGTAACCATTGATTCACATCGATAATATCAGAATTCTTCCTTCTCTGCATCATATTTGTTTCTACTCTTCCGCATCAGATTTTGTCTTACCTTGTGCAATCTCTGCGTTCTTCTCTCCTCTGTTATTTTTGAGTGATCGAAATATTGTGATTGGGGATAGATTGTGATTGAGAAAACGCCACATGGCATGAGCCAATCATGATGGTTCAAAAAATTGCAAATTTTCTAAATGCAACTATGCATTCCTCTATCACTTATGTGGTCTACACCCTCAGCATGACGTATCCAAAAAATTATGAGCTTCTCATACCATCACGATGGTCTGAGGCATTTAGCCAAGATGTTGATTTGTAGTAGATTTTTTCCTCAAGAGTGTTGTAGCTTTGTAATGAAGTTATATCTTGCAAAGAAAACTCACAAACACATGCAAACACACACTCTCTCTTGCTCTCTCCCTCTCTCACTCTCTCGCAAATGAGGGAAATTTGAAGAGAAGGTTGGATATGGTGAATTTTGGTGAAGTTTTGCGATTTGTGGAGAAGAAGTGGGGATGAAGGATGAGTGTAAGGGAGGTGAAATAAGATGAAAACAACACAAAAAAAACAACAAAACACTAATTAAATTCCTTCCAACACTAATCTCCAAACACTCTTACCATCCCGCCTTTGTCCTAGAGCTCGTCCCTGGCAAGGGTGCCAAATTTGGTCTTGTTCTAGAAAATGGCAAGTATCACATCAAGAAGCTCCACCTCCTTAATTGTCAATCCATGAAAGAGGTAGGATGATATGAAGATTGTGAATGAGTGAGGTGCGTGAAGGTGAAGGTGAGAGGCACACAAGTGCACACACACACACACAAGGTAGAGAGAAGAGGAGACACAATGGAAGGTGAAAAATAGCTCTTACACTCACAATCTTACAATGTCACTTTTTCTAATCCTTTTAAACTCTCAAAATGAGCTCTCTAGCTCTCTTTATAGTTTTTTTACTAGTTTTGACTGGTTTCGAACCTAGTGTCTGGCCTAGTTAAAAAATAGGTTCCATGACTTATTTGGAGGTTCAAAAGAAGTCCAAAAATTATGAAACTTGGTATGAGCAATCTATCTAGGCTCATCAAGCTTGAGGACTCCTCAACTTGCACAAAATGGAGCAGTTTGTGACAAAAATTGGTTTTTTATATTACGTATGTTACATGAGTGATTAACATCACTTTTGAGAGTTTCGTTACTTAGAATGAAACAAAGTCTTTTGAAAAAGAATGAACATGACCCCCTGATCTTCATGCAACTTCTTTTGCATGCTTCCTCTATGTCGGGGTCTGTAGCTACTATCACCCATGCTACTGCTAACAAAATTTGCTTGGTCATACACATCTTATCCATGGTGAATATGGAGGAAGAAGTTTTAAAGTCTAAATATTTTCAAAAGCTGACACACAGATGGCTTATCACTAGTTTCAAGCTACACTATAGAATTTATTTTGTGATCCTCATGGATTACAATTTGGAGGTGATGCAAATTATTGGCAAGGCACCTACCTTTGCCATTCAATTCGAGCTTAAGGATTTACTAGTGACAACGATGAGAGGTCCCATCTTCTAGCCCAATTGGCAAAAACACCTATTGGAGGCATATCTAGAAATTTTATGCATGTGGTCCAATGCTCCACTTCACATCTTATACAACCCGTGCTATGGACGAGTCCCAAGGTGAAGATCATTGATAGCATTTTCCATTAAAGTCAACAACAATGCATGTTATGTGGATTGGGTTAACTACCCATATCTTGCACCACTATAGGGACCATTCACAGTCTCATATATGATTGCTACCATTAGACACTAGATACCTCATCTAAAACCAATGCTAGAAGTTACATCCCATATGCCCTTAAAGATCTTTCATTTGATGTTGGTAGTTTTCAAAACTTTCATAAATTTCCAAACTCCACATGTTTCCATGCTAGGATTCAAAAATGGAAATCTTGATTTGGTGTATCATCTCAACCACACCTTCCATCCAAACAATATATGCATGGCATGCTCACATAAAGTAGATCCCATCTTGTTGTAAGCAAACTTTCACAACATGATTTTGGGAGTATTACTCTAAAGTGTTTATTTTGAAATCAATCCACTTGCTTCGACTCTTTGCATGCAAACATGCATTATACTCTAAGCATTATAGAATGCCACATCTTGAAGTCCCAAACACAATTGATTGGGAATGCCTAAAGTTAGATCTCACAAAGGGACTTCTTTTACAAGAACATGAATTAGCCACTAACTTCATTCAGTACTACATTGATCACCCCATTCAACAAAGGACTGTCAGGGATGATAGACTCGAGGGGGGGGAGTGTTAGTGGAAGCAGTGGACAAGGAGGCTTGAGCAGACAAGGGAGCGTGAGGGAAGACAACAAATGAGAAGATCAAGGCTTCAAGATGGGATTGAGTAGGCAAGGTAGTCAATGAAGATATGGTAGGGAATAGCCCTCATCAAATTTTCAAACTTTATTTTCATCCAACAAGTGATCTCTATCACTACATATCATTATAAATATCTATTTTTGGTAATTTCAGGTCCTTTTTGTGCAAGTTGAGGATTCCTTGAGCTTGAGGAGTATTAAAAGATCTTACATTTCAATTTTCATAGTGTTTGGAGCTCATTTGAGCCCTCAAAATAGCATAGGAAAGTATTCTTTTACTAAGCCAAACACTAGGTCTAAAATAGGCCAAAAGTAGTCAAAAACTATAAAAAGATCTAGAGAGATCATTGTTTAGGTTAGCTTGTTAGTTATTTGAGCTTTGTAAGAACTCTATTCTAACTTGAGCTTCAGAAATAGAAGATTCCATTGTTCTACTCTTTGTATGTGTGTGTGTGTATGTGTGTGCTTCCTTCAGAGATTCTCACTTACGCAATTGTGCATTCCTATCACTCATGGTCATCATACCATCCTCATGTCTCCACAAATTGGCATTCATGAGGTGGATCTTAACCACAGTGGTACTCTCGTTGTGCTAGAGTGACAACATACAACTTTGTATAGGCAAGAAAGGAGGCTCATGTTTGTTACCTCCAGAAATAGTTCTAGCATCATGAATACTCAGCCCTAAACCTTTTTCCATGGGAGTGGCAATAGCTTTGAACTTTTCAAGGTAGAAATGTTGCAATAATATGTCACTTTATTTTGTTTGAAGAAAAATTATTCCTCTATCAACTTGCATAAATTGAATGCCCAAATAATGATTCAGATGCCCAAAATCTGATCTCAAAAGAAGCATGCAAATGTGTCTTTAATTTAGTAATATGCTTCTCATTAGGACTAGTGAGTAGATGTCATCACATATAGAACAATGATTAGATTACATCATCCACATGCTTAAAATGCAAGGTGCTCTCAATCGGATTGTTCTCAAAATCATGTGCAATCAAGTAGGCACGTATCTTCTCATATGAAGCATGTGGTGCTTGCTTCAAATTGTGTAATTCCTTTTTTAACATACATACATTGTTTTCATGCCTTTTGTGCACAAAACAATAGGGTTGAAATACATACACTTCTTCATGTAAATAACCATTCAAGAATGCAGTTTTAATGTCCAATTGATGTACATTCCAACCATGATGAGCTAGAAGCGCACAAATGCTATGCAGAGTGGTCATTTGGCAAGTGAGAGCAAAGTTCACATCAAAATAAATGCCTCTCTCTTGAACATAACCTTTGGCAATAAGCCTAGCCTTATACTTGCCACCTGTTCCATCAGGCTTACATTTCAGCTTGTATACCCATTTAGTGCCAATGGACTTATTGTTTGGAGGAAAATCATATAAAGAACAAGTACAATTCTTCATAATAGCATCGTATTCTTATTGCATAGCAGCCATCTAATTTTCTAAACTTTGTAGTTCATCAAAACAAACAGGCTCATTCTCATCACAAAGATTGGAGGTAGCCATTGCATAGCAAAACGAAGCACTGTGTGAGCCTCAATGGGTATGATATGAAAAAGGTGCATCTAATTTGCTATCTATCAAAGTTTACATCAGTCATTTAGGCATAGCTTTAGCCCCTTCTATGTCATCCCTCTCATCAACGATTGCATCATGTAAAACTACATCATCATGTGGAACTTGCAATGTTGTGGTGAACCTAACAATTTGAATCCAATTTGCTACTACCTCATGAAAGAATGCCACCATGTGCTGCTAAAGGCCACCACTAAGAGGGTGGAAGAGTGCAAAAGAGTGGTTGAAAAGGATGGGTTGAGGGTAAATAGCTTTCAAAATGCTCATAAAGCAAAGGGAAGAACATGAATCCAATTTATCACCAAAAAATCCCACCAAGAGCACCTCCACCACCTCCAAAGGCACCACCAATAGAAGAATCACCAAGATCTCCCCCTAATATATTTTTTTTTGTTCTTCTTCTTAAATTTAAGAAATTATAGATGGTTGATTATAAAAATTAATTTGAAAAAGAAAACTAGGTAGGTGCTCAAAATTCCTCTTACTTTGTATACTTTTGCTTCTCCTTATTAACTAGTTTCTTTTCTTTATCTATTTCATGTCCTTTGTAAACCTAAAAATCCATCCTATTCTTTAAAGTTTTCTATTGAACAAGGCGGGGATATTAGAATAGTACTAGAGAAGCATGTTTTTCATCCTTTCATTGAGATTAAACTTGGACAATGACTTGGAATAGAAAAAAGTAAATTATTGGATGTCATCCTAGAAATATTAAAAAGAATAATTCAACTAATATATGAATTTAAGGAAGAAGTATTTTCAAAGGTCTTCAAGTTAGAACAAATAATTATTTTATATAGTTCATGTATTTTTCTAAGATATGCCATGTCACGTCTCAATTTTCTCCATCTCTACACTAAGAAAGATATTATGATGCATTTTTGAAAGGTCCCCTATTCTAAATCCATTATATCAAAGATCATTGGGTAATCTAGATACAACTTAAGAACTAGTGATGATATATCATCACTCGAAGATCGACCTCATGTTGAAGGAACTTTATGAAAAAGGGAATGGCCCATAGATACTTAACATGGACTGTGTATTTCAGCTTCAAAAATGATGTAAATTGTGCTACATTATGGAAGAAGCCTACATCTCATGTCTATAGAGACTAGGATTTTTGAAGTATGTCATCAGAACATGGAACTGTGATGGTTCAAAACACTAATAACTACCATAACACAAGGTTTTTCCTTGTACTCATAGCTTTAACTTCAAAATATTCATATGGTTTTTTATCTTATTTCCTTAATAAGTGGGAAAATGCAATATCTAGTGGATATGAAAAAACAAAATTGTGGATGTGAAGTAGAGTTAATTGTAATGAAATGATTGCAATAATTTTTTAAAATGGTTCTTTTATAGATACCATATATGATTGAAAAAACATCCAAAGAGATGAATCTAAGCTATAAAAATAATAAAAGTGTGTTCTTTTGCCATCCACAAAGTAATATCTAGGTTCACAAAAGATTTGCATGAATTCGAAGCTCTAGACACAAACTATAAGGTCACTGACAAAAGAATGAAATATATAGCAACAAAACTACCTTAGGATAGTGACAAGCTTGATAATGCAGCACATCAACCTCCTCTTTTTTATCCTAAATGTATTGATCATACATTTAAAGCACAATCTCAATCAACTTCACATAGGAAAGGATGACTACCTCAATAAGTAGGAGAAGGAACTCTTCACTTAAGTGCTTCAAAGACATGGTAAAGCTCTCCCCTTGGAAACTCATGAAACTGGACCTTTTGGTCCTTAATTATCATTTTTCCTAAATCAAATACACTTTAAGAATTCCTTCCCAATTCTTATTATAAGTACCCCATTAAATCCTTGTTGATCTCTCAGATGAAAAGATAATAATGGGTACTTATTTTAGATCCATAAAGTCCAGCCTAATCAAATAGGTTCTTTAGAGTGTCTAAGAAGAATGGTTCATTGTGATTTGTCCGATATCAATTTATATAAGGTAATTTTTGGAGTTTGAGGTTTGTAGAAGCATGCCAATAGCACAAGGAAGAGGAAGAATCTTGGAGAACAATGCACAATACTGAATGTATTACGAAAGAGAATGTACAAAGGTAAGTGACCCATTAGGGTTATAGGCATATATACAAGCTGGGGGGAAAAAACCTCCTAAAGAGGGAAAAAAGTACCACGGTGGTCCTAGTGTGTTCACACACATCACTACCTAAATATACCAAAAAATCCCCCTTGGGAGTGATGCATTGAAGGAGGATCTGGCACTCATGTATAAGGAAGTGCCAAGCTATGTGGAATCAATCCGCAAAAGGAAGTTGTCACTCTAGCACAATGGCAAGTACCAATGTGAGGAGATCCACCTCATAAATGTCAATCCATGGAGACATGAGGACTTGTATGACGATTGTGAGCAAGTGAAGGCACAAGTGAGTGAGTGAGAAGCACACAAGCATGCGCACACACACATGCACACTAGACAAGACAAAGAGTGGACCAATGGAATCTTCTATTAGCAAGCTCCAAGAAAGTATACAAAGCTCAAAACTAGCTCCAATCTCCCACCAACTAACCCCAAAAATGATCTCTCTATCTCTTTTTATAGTTTTTGACTAGGTTTTGGCTCTATACAAACCTAGTGTCTGACCTAGTTAAAAATTAAGTTCCTAGGCTATTTTGGAGGCTCAAACGAGCTCTTAAAATTATGAAAATTGGTACATAGACACTTTTAATACTCTTCAACCTTGAGGACTCCTCATCTTGCAAAAAATGTATTAGGAATAATGGAAAATGGTATTTACAATGGTGTGAAGTGATTAAAATCATTGTTTGGGAAATATTTCTCCATGAAAAAGTATGTGGCCTACTTTGCCGGATCTGTGTTGGCTCCTTTGCCTACTTAATCCTTCTTGGCTCTCACTTTGCAGGTTCTCGAATTCTTTGACCTCTTGAGCATCCACATTTGACATTTTGGACTCCATTTCTATGTGAGCTTGTTTTAAGGTTGTGTATTCTGCTAGGAGTGTTTGGTTGTCAGCCTCTAGGGTGGTGACTCTTGCTTGTAATCTCTATGTGTCTCTGCCTAGAAGGCAACATTTTCGCTCTTCCAATTGTTGGTACCCTTTTTGTAGTTGATATGCACACTGAATGATCGTATTGAATGCATTATTTATAGAATGAGATGCAAGGGGAACGGTGTGGAGTGCATAGGGAATAGGAATGGGGATGGGAATGGTGGATGTCATGTCTAACAGAGAGGTGCGTGCAGGTGAAGTTGGTGGTGGGGGAATGGGGATGGTGGAATTGTGGGGGGAGGGGGAGGTGTTGTGGGTGGTGAAATGTCCATGGGGTCGAACAGTATGGTGTGTGCAGGAGCTACCATGTATGTGGGTATGGTCGATGAAGTGAGTGTGGTGTTTGTGTATAGTGAAGTGCTTGTGAGTGTTTGTGAACCTAGAATCTGAGTAGCAAGAACATGAATGCATTGTTCCATGAAGGATATGTAATGGGATGGGGCTACGGTGGTGATTGAGGTATAGGGGAACATGGATGTAGCAGATGGGAAGTATGGATCCCTTGAAAGGGGGATGTGTGAATATGGGTACGTAGGGAAACCTAGATTATCTTCTGTGGGTCATAGATGTCCTTCGACGCTAGGTGTTAGTGGGTGTCCAATGATGGGTTCAATGGGCAAAAATGGTGAAGTGAAAAGAGGGTTAGCAATAGAAGAAAAGAGGGTGGCCTGAGATGTTGGTTCACAAAAGGAAAAGGATGTTGATGAAACTGGGGTTTGGGTCATGGTTGTTATTACTAGAGTGGTTTCATCAATGGTTGGTGGCAGAGGTGGGGGTGGGAGAGGAGAGGGAGGAGATGGGGGTTTTTGGGGTGAAATTGGGGATGTTTGTACAAAATTTTCTATAGTAAGGTTGATGTTGGTGGTTGTTGGTTCTATGGTTGCCTCTGGTTCGGATACTGATATTTGTATGTTCTTGCCTGCCCTTGGTAGTGTGTCAACTCTATGTTTGTCATATCAGACTAACTCGTGGACTATTGTGTGGATGGCCTCCTAGACTCCCAAGGATTTTGACATTAATTTGAGGGTGGTGATGAAATGTTGGTCCATGCCTTCTTCTGCTAACATCTGTTCGATTAGGGCTTGGCTTGATGTGAATGAAAGTATGTGCCTTTCTTGCACTGCTTTGAGCATGTCATATAGCCTTTGCAATTGTGTTGTGTACGCAGGAGCACCTACAAGTTTTGGTACTTCTTGCCACTCATCTTGATGTCTTTCTTCATGCCCCTCCTCGCCTTATTTAGATTCTTCATCTTCCTCATCATCTTCATCCTCTTCTTCATCCACATCAACAGTGGTAACGGGTACTTGTGATGTTGTTGCTTGCAATTGAGCACCTTCCATTCGTTGTTCTTCTTCCACCTCAAGATTCACTTCTTTTAAAATCTGCTCAAATCCTCAGTAGTGAGCTCTTCTAAATGTACTTTGCCAAGGAATTCAATGTATGTGGGAATTGGCAGAAATATCAAGTTTGGGGCCTTTGGTGCTGCATCTTGGGAGGTGCAGTGTAAATGGGCAGACATGGCGAGGTGGGGGAGTGACATCTGGGGTTAATGTGGCTCCACGTGGTTGAGCACATGGTACTTGGACTAGTCCTCTCATCCTCTTGGAAGGGGGTCCGATGGATGTTCGGCCCTTGAATTGTTGTACCCTATTCCACATGAGAGCCCTTTGTATTGGAATGTCATAAGCTAAACATCTGTAATTTGTAGTCGAAGTGAAGTAATTAGATTTGTCTGTATGAATCTGTAGTCGAAGTGAAGTAATCAGGTTTATGTTACTGTTATTATATTGAAGTGAAGTGTGGCATTATTGTAAAGAAGAAGTGAATATTTTGCATATGAAATTGCGATGATCATTAGAAACGTTATGCGCTGAAGTGTATTGGAACCTTCTGTAATTGCTAGAATTGATTTGTGAAGTTGATTGTCAGAAGTTAAGCAGTGAATTGGGAAAATATATATAGGGCCTCTGATTTATCAGACCCCTGACCATCCCAAGAACCTGCAAGTAAGAATAACTGTATCTTTTACTCAGTATAAATTAACACTAGCGCCGGCCATGGGGCATGGAGTAGTCAGTTAGTGCATAGACTAAAAGTTGAGAAGAATCTGATGATATATGCCTGTAACACGTTCCAAAGAATTGTACCTGAAGTACAAAAGGGATCACCATCCCTGGAAAATTCCTAGCGCATTAGGCACACCTCCGAGTAGTAGTGGTGACAGACAAACGTTGGAAGGAAAGTGTGAAATTTGGGCCAGTGGAATACCACCTCAGCATTTCCTTGTGCAAGGATTATAGGGAATACTAGAGGTGCAACCAACCCCATCTGCGGAAAGTAAGGTTGGAGAAGTAAGCACTGGTTCCGGTGATAGTGTGAAAAATTTATAGTAGTTTGTGGAATTTCGGTGGAACCTCGGATAATTTCGGGGCCGGATTGCTGAATTTTGGTGAAAGTTCCATTCTTGGTTCCGATTTTGAGGGGACTTTTGTGTTGTTGGATGAAAGTTTTGGTGAAAAGCACAGTACAGAAGTCCATTACAATGAAGGGCAATTGGGTGTAGGTGTGTGGGAACGACTTAACAATATTCAAAGGGCATGCCAGACGATGGGACAACACAACAGCAATCAGGTGTAATTAGTTCAAATCATTCGATAGTAACATTTCCTATTGATTCAAACACCATGAGTGGTTCGCAATAGCAACAACACCAACAACAACAACAACAACAACAACAAGCCATACCACAATGATCCGTACCTACTGGAGTTACATATACAAAATTTGGCAGGTTCCCTGGTGATGATCCGGATGCACATGTGAGAACTTTTGAAATTAATTATGCAGTACTGAACTACCCAGCAGATCCGGCATATAAAGCTATAGTGTTCAAGTCCACACTGGTTAATGAGGCTGCTCGATGGCTAGCTGAATATGACATTAACCATTTTGGTTAGTACGATGATGTTAAGGATGCTTTCTTACAATGATTTCGGTTGAAGAAAAATGTGGCTAAGATCTTTGATTATCTACAAAACAATAAACAAAAACCGCACCTGAATGTGCAAGAGTACTCATCTACGGCAATTGCCGCCGACGCATGTTAATCTACCAGATGATGTGATCACCCCGTGGTTTATTAATGGGTTAAACCCTCAACTCAAACAATTCATGATCATAGGATGTGTGGGTGGTATGAATCTGGATGCGGTCATAGCTATGGCATTACAGTTGGAACATAAGGTAGGTGGATTCGCTGAAGATTTGGACTGGTTGAATGCAATCAAGGGTACGAGTAAAGATTCATTGGAACAAGTGTATTGCACAAAATGTAAGAACCTGAAACACACTGCTTCCTCATGTGCATTGAACCAAATGTATTGTGCTATTTGTAATACGACGAGTCACTCCACCGAAACATGCCCCTATAATGCCAAAGTGTAGGCCATGCCAACCGTAAATGCTATAATACAAGAGCAAGGACAACCGATTGCTCATTATGTACCACCGCAATTGAGGAATACTTCCTACCAAAGTTATAAAACCTATCGGGCAACACGAGCAAACAATTTTGGCTAGACTCGGTGGAATTCTGGTCAATCAGGTGAAGGCACATCCTTGCCACCACCCCGATGCCATTTCTCTGATGAGATTGGGCATATGCAAAGATATTGTAAAGAGGCGGCCGAGTACGATAAACGAAGAAAAGAGCCATAGAATTCGATGGCCAATATGGTATATATTTCAGCAGTACATACTCTAGCAACAATGATCCGATCCCGTTCTGGAAAACAATTACAACCGACTGCTGAGATTTTTGAGCCTGACATTTGCAAACAACAAAGAGTTTTTACTAAAGCTAGTATGTGGGCCATTCAAGAACCAACAGTTTTTCCCAACCAAGTATTGGTGGTTCAGGACAGTACTGGAAACACCACCGGAAGCACCGAGCCTGGTGAAAGCACCACTAGAGAGTACACCAAATGTGGTAAGGAATCTATCAAATTTTGACTCTGTGTGGAATATTCTCTCGCAGGCCTCCATTACAATACCGTTGGGGCAATTGTTAGCCTTGGTTCCGGGTGTACGACAACAATTTCAGCAACAAGTTTGTCCTGAATCTTCATGTATACCTACTACGGCTACTATTAATCCAGAAACTGATCAGGCGGTGGACCATGTCATCCCTTTTATTATAGTATGGTATAAAAACCATAAAATCAACCAAGTGTTAATTGATGGAGGCTCTGGTGTGAATATTGCGATAGCTGCCCTTTGTAAACGGTTAGGATGGACTCAAATTGAACCTGTTCAATTTTTTGTGAGGATGGCGGATAAGTCCCAGGTCTATCCAGTGGGTCTTTGTTGAAGCTGAAGGTCAAGGACAAAGCACAGGAGCACATCAAAGAGGTGGACACACAAGAAGAAGGAGCAAGTAGGGAGCTCCAAGAAGTGTATGTCAAATTTTCAGAAGAATCCCCTACAACAATAGTGATTTTCATCACTAAAAACCATTGTAAATACCATTTTCTATTTTTCTAACTCCATTTTGTTCAAGCCAAGGAGTCCTTGAGCTTGAGGAGTATTAGAAGTATCATCCTACCAATTTTCATAATTTTTAGACTCCATTTGAGCCCTCAAATAAGCCCTGGAACCTAATTTTTAACTATGCCAGACACTAAGTCTGAACAGGGCCAAAACTAGTCAAAAAACTATAAAAAGATCTAGAGAGCTCATTTTTTAGGGTAGCTTGTTTAGAGAATAGAGCTTTGTAAGAGAACTCTTTTGCAATCGAAGCTTTCCATTGTTCCTCTCTTTGATCTTACTTTGTGCACGTGTGTGTGTATGTGTGTGCATGTTTGTGTGCTTTCACTCACGCACTTATGCCTTCACTTGCTCGTGGTCTTCATACCGGTCCTCACGTCTCCGCGAATTGACAAGTAAAGGAGGTGGTGCTTACGCTTGAGCTACACCAAAATTTGGCACCGTTGTCGGGGAGAGAGCTTCTAGGACGAGCGTTGTGATGGTAAGATCGTAGATTTGCAACGTTGGAAGGTAAAAAAACTATCATTTCTGTTATTTTTCTGATTTTTCTTCTCCATCTTCATCCATATTCTTCTTCATAGAAATTTCTTGTTTTCTTAGTGCATTTTCACCATTTTCATACCAATTTTCATGCATTATTATGTGAGAAGGAGTTAGGAGGTGCAAGGGAGAGCAAGCGCTGTGTTTTTTCATTATTTTTTGCACATACGGAGCTCGCCATTGCTCGGTGCTCAGAAATTCGAAGTTCCCGCCAAAAAACACGATTCTGTGATGAAAATTGCGATTCTGTGAAAAATTCAATTTTTCTTGAAAATCACGATTTTCTATTTCCCGCCTAAAAGCCCTCTGAAGGAAACACGATTCTGAGGTCATTCTCAAAATCGCGATTCTCTAGTTGTGCTCAGAATCGTGATTCTCTATGTTTTCAAAAACACGATTTTGAGATCATTCTCAGAATCGCGATTCTGTGGTTGTGCTCAAAATCGTGATTCTCACAAATCACGATTTTCAGCAAAAAACACGACTGTGATCAAACACGATTCTCTGCTCAAAATCGCAATTCTCTAAATTTTTGAAAACCACGATTCTGAGACAAAATTGCAATTTTCAAAACACGATTCTATGAAAACACAATTTTGTGAAAACACGATTTCTGTGAAAACACGATTCTATGAAAACACGATTCTGTGAAAACACAATTTTCTGCTGGCAATCGCGATTCTCAAAAACACGATTCTCTGCTGGCAATCGCGATTCTTAAAAACACGATTCTCTAATTTCACAGGATCGCGATTTTCTTGGTTTCACAGGATCGCAATTCTCTTGGTTTCATAGCATCACGATTCTCTGATTTCATAGCATCGCGATTCTCTTGGTTTCACAGGATCGCGATTCTCTTGAGATTCATAGGATTGTGATTCTCTTGATTTCACAAAATCGTGATTTTTTCCAAAAGGTCTTGTTTGCATGTTTGGCCCCCAGGAGCCTGATTTGACATAACTTTTTCATCCAAAGTCCATTTTTTGAGCTCTATAGCTCGTTGGAAAGCTCGTTTCAAATTCTACACGCGGGACTAATTTGAAGTTGACCCTCAAGCGGGACTAGGGAACCAAGGGGACTCCAAAGGATTTTGAACCATACCAAGGGGAAATTTTGGACTCTTAACCAAAGCTTATGAACCTGAGATCTGGTATACACCTAGGCAAGGATAGACAAAGCATTAGATCTTCTCAGTCTAGTGTCAACCATACAGCTAAGTCTTGGGCACAACAACTAAGTGGTTGTCCTTGCATATTAAACTCTGACACAAGTGACTCAGAAATGTCTTTTAGCATGGGGAAATTTGTAGGTGGCTCAGGAACTGCCCATCTACAAACACTAGAAGGTCCATATAAGACCCAATTGGAATATATTTGGACCAACCGATTAGGTGCTCGCATCTATGAGGATGGCTTGAGGCGATCAGTGGTCCAACTCAAAAATCCAGATCAATCCTTTGGACGTGAACACCCGGTGGTCAAGTTCGAAGAGGGTTCATACATTGATAAGGAAGGAACCATGTATGTGGTCACCAACCTACTAGATAGGACCGATGAGTTTGGAAATATCATTCATGAGAATGAGATAGGAGACCTAGAACAAGGAAATGTAGGACAAGGACCCTAGACTCCTAGAGGCAAGTCAGTTTTGACTAGAGTGATCACACCAGATTGGATCCCTCAAGACAACAAAAGCATAGAACTATTCTTGAATAGAGAAACAGAGGAAGTCTTTTGGAGATTCAAGCCAGATCAACCTAGCCAATTGGGCATAGTCATCATCTACGTGTTCAAGGATCCAGAGATACCAGGAAAAGTTTTCTACCTGGATAACACATCAGAAAAGGTGTTCTTGGTGACAGAACAGGATAGACATGCATATACTTGGAAGAGTGAATTGATTTTCCCTCCACCAAGATCCAATGTGTCCCATGGCCTCCAAGGTGTAGGATCATCCCAAGCTCATGAAGCCTAGAGAGAAAGAACTAGAGAGAGACGTGAGGTAAGTTTTGCACACACCGTGGGCAGGAATAGATCGGGATTTGAAAATGAAAGACCTGAAAGAGAGAGACATCAAGCACATAGGCAACAAAGAGATGAACAGGATTTTCCATTGCCTAGATCCTGAGAGCACACAAGAACCCTTAGACCCACTCAAGTGATCAAGGCAATGAAGAATTATTTTGACGTGATAGGAGATCCTTATGATCATGTGGCCAAGTTCAAACAAGTGTTAAGAGCTGAACAAGTTGAGGATCTGTTCACCCAGTATGAGGCATTTGGTTTGACTCTTAAAGGCACTGCCTTAGCTTGGTTTCAACCACTAAGTAGTCGCAACTATCATGATATAGGTCAGCTGCTAGACAAATTCATTGTAGAATTTTCCAAGAGTGGTATCAAGCGTAACACATCATCTTTGATCCACAGTTTCAAGCAAACACCCCAAGAAACAGTGCGACTTGTAGGTAGAAGGTTCACACAATACCTAGAAAGATGCCTTGCTCCAGAGCTACCCACACCAGCCAAACAAGTGGCTTTGTTCTTAGATGGCTTACTGAGCACAAAGTTAAGATCATATGTGTACTTGAAAGAGCCTAGATCCATAGAAGAGTGTGTGCGGACCTGCATTGACATAGAAGATAACTTAAGTGAGGAGTTAGGATTATCCAAACTCTATAAGGATTCTGATAGTTCTACTAGTCATACTTCAAAAATCTCCACAGAAATAGATGAGATAGCTGAGCAAGTTGCCAAGAAGCTGGGAGTCCAAAATAGACAAACACAAAGAGTCACCTCATTGAACCGATGTTATACCTGCGGAGGGGACCACATGGCTAACGTATGCCCAATGCAAAACCAAAACATTAGAGAAAGGAATGCTCCATATTGCACTATTGAGAGAAAATACACGAACCACACAGCTCAAGATTGTCCCTACAATAGGTAGGCTGTTAGACAAACTTATCAACAACCTTACCAACAAGGTAGGTATCAGAACCAATACCAACAGCCATATTATCGACCACAAGAGCAATATCAGGCACAATATAGACCACAACCAGTCTTGGGAAACCAACCACCAGCCTCTGCCAATGTGATTCCAATCAAGTATGCTGTGGGAGAGGAAAATCCATATAGAGCATTGGTGCCAGTGACCCCACTGATCTCAGAGAATGACTCTCATGCTCATAGTTCAGACTACTCCCATGAAGGTAGTCCACATGCTTATTACACAGAGTCACCTGAGCATAGTGAGATTTACTCGTATCCATATGAGACACCACCTATGGAACAAAATTGGGAGCCAAAATATTCCAATGTCATGTACACAAAACCTAACCTTCGGCCCCGCAAATAAGAATGTTAAAACATCACAAGAAAAAATTGTAAAATCACAAAAATATCATATATTGGCAGGAAGCATGTACAAACAAGATACAAAAGGTGTATTAGCTTGTTGTGTTGAGGACGATGAACATAGTAGTTGGTTGCAACAAGCTCATGAAGGATTGCTAGGAAATCATTATTCTAAACAGCGCACATTCCAAAATCTAAAACATTTAGGAGTGTATTGGCCTAGCATGGACAAAGAAATACATGAGTGGATTAAGAATTGTCCAATGTGTAGAGAGAGACCACCAGTGGAGCATGCCACCCTTTATCAAGTTTCATTAATTCCTGATTGGAGTGCTCTATTGGTAGAGTTTATGAGATTGAGAACCTTACCCAAAGAGGCTAGTCTAGCAAGAAGACGAAGCATGGAGCAAGAGGCTCAGGACTATGCTTTAGTTGGAGACAACTTATATCAAAGAGGCAAGGATGGTTATCTAAGATTGTGCGTTCACGAATCAGACTATTTGAAAATCTTAGAAACTGAACACAATGGTGTTGCAAGTGGACACTTCGGTCCTGATCGAGTAATCAAGACCATTCTATTCTCAGGACTTTGGTGGCCCACTCTTCATATGGATGCTCACACCTATGTGAAGAAATGTGACACATGCCAACGTGCACAATATCCAGTTAGAAAAGACGAGATGCCTTTGAGGCCAATGATGGGAGGGCGTGCATTTTCAAAGTGGGGCATAGACTTCATAGGTCCTATTAACCCCCCAGCTAGAAACTCCCATGCAGAGTATATTATTGTAGCCACAGATTACCTTACAAAGTGGGTAGAAGTGAAAGCCACAACAAAGAATGATGCTCAGACTACAGCTAAGTTCTTATTCGAGAATGTGTTCACGAGATATGGGCTACCAATAGAGTTAGTGAGCGATAGAGGCACACACTTCCTGAATGAGGTCATTGAAAATCTTCTCCAAGAATTCTTGGTGATACATAAGAAGTCTGCCCCTTATCACCCACAAGCTAACGGACAAGCCAAGAGCACCAATAAGATCCTCTGTAACGTATTGACAAAACTAGTAAATAATAAACGCTCTGATTGGGACAAACAACTTCATCATGTTGTTTGGGCTTATCGAGTTGCCTACAAAATGGTACTCAATGCCACCCCATTTCATATGGTCTTTGGACAGAATGTTGTGCTAACATTAGATTTCTTAATCCCAGCTTTAAAAGTAGCACAAGAGCATGAGTGGAATGGACATGAATTGTCCTCTAGAATCTTTGACCTAGAGCGCTTAGGTGATACGACGCTATGAGTGGCAGCAGGTATCTACGCTGCAAAGAAAAGGCAAAAGGCATACTTCGATGCACACATCAAGGATAAGGGATTGAAAGAGGGAGACCTAGTGCTGGTTTATATGCTAAAGCAACATGCCCATAAGTTGGAAAAAGGAGGATACGGACCCATGATCATTAATAGAATTTCCACTAGCGGTGTAGTTCAGTTGGCCACTTTAGAAGGAGATATCTTGCCAAACTATATTAGTGGATGTAGAGTCAATTTATACCAAGAACCTCTTACAGAGGATATGCTTACGAGACTCAACACTGCTAAGAAGCAAAAAGAAGAGGAGTTAAGGGTGAGGGAAGAAGCACAGGTAGAGGCCAGAGAGCGTATTAGACGAAATAAGTTAAGGTGACTAGGCCTAGATGTCAACTCAAAAGCCCCAAAATATCACATGGATATGTGCCAAAAATCGGGCATAACTACTTCTCAAGTCATTGACCGACGTCCCTTTGTGACCATAGAGATAGGACAAGGAAAGGATGCAAGGACTGTGAAAGCATTGATTGACTCAGGTGCAGCAAGTAGTGCAGTTAGACTGTCCTACTGCCAAGACTTGCAGTTGAACATCAATCCCATAGAAGCTTATCTCATAGGATTGGGAGGTGTGGAAACCCCTTGTTTGGGTGAGGTGGAACTTCCCATCTACCTTCAAGATGTTCCAATGAAAGTCAAAGTGCTAGTGTGTCAAGATGAGAACCTTACAGAACCACTTGTCTTGGGTCAAGATTGGATCTATGACCATGCAGTTAACTTAAACCTAAGAAGTAAAATTCTTCAAGTGGAAATACATGAACAATGCATTACATTAGAATTAGAGAAGTGCATGCTCACAGATCATGGCACCACACACTCTCTTAGTTCCTCTAAGACTAATCTTCACGAGAAAGATGTTGTATGTGTCAAAAGCTCTATGATCTAGAAGGACTCAATCATGGAAGGACAGTCGCAAAGGCAAGCAAACCCTCCTTCTTTTTTGAAGGGTAAAGCATCCACAGTAGTTCAACCTCAGAAGCAAGCACAACAATCCAAGACAACTGCTATAGCAAATAGAAAGACACCATTCAACGCGAAAGTCGTTCCGAGCATGAAGCAGATCAGGGTATGCAAAGGAGAGCAACCACCAGCCTTGCCCCCACAAATCCCATCCGAGCAAGATAATCAGGCTAGAAGACGAAGGAAGAAGCTTGGACAAGATCAATCTCAAGGTATCTGTCAAGTTTGGGTGCCTAAGAAATTAGCTAAAGCTCAAAATGGACAATTACAAATATGGGTACCCAAGAAGCTACTATATACACAATAACCTATGCTCTCCCACATGAGAAAAGTCTCAACAAAGAAGCCAAAGGGAGCCAAGGGTCTGAACCCAACACCAAGACCAACAGTAAACCAACTCACCTCTTCAACAAGAGTCATAAGACAATCATCACGGATATGGGTTTGGAAGCCAAAAGCATCAGCAGCCCCTACAAGACTAACGTGCCAACCACAAGGGACACAACAGTCAAGCAACCAGCCAAGGATGAATAGGCCGAAGGTGCTCACTACACAGTCGCAGATCGTTCTCAAATGGATCCTTGTAAGGAGGAAGGATCAGTTGTCATCTCGAGATCCAATGGATACCTCCACGATAGATGGCATCAACATCCACAAATAACATCGAAAGCCTCGACGAGCGACAACCATGTGCTCCTTGCACAACCCAGTCTTTTGCACCATTCAGGTCATGCATTTCCAAAGTATGCATTAATATAGGGCCACATTACATGGTCGTGCATAGACACATTGGAGAGTCCCATGCACAAGAGCACATTGACATATGTCAACTATTTTTTCTGATACTAACATCTGTCTTCTTATTTGGTGACATTGTTCCTCAAAAAAAAAAACAAAAAAAAAGAAGAAAATAGAAAAGGGAGAGGAAGCACTTGTTCCCAGGTTTGGCTCATGAAACATGAATGATTCATGCTTAGTTGAAGGTGGAACTGTTGATTACTGGGCATTTATCAGTTCGGATAGAAGTGTGTCTCGGCTAGCAGATGATATAATCGCTCCCTTATTTGGTAGGTGTCAAGAACTTGGCCTTAACATGGCATCCACAACTATGGTTTCCTCTTACTATGGTAGGAGTGAAGAGCTTGAAGGTCTGCAACTTGAGTGATGCTTAACTTCTGCATGTACGAGAGCATCCAAGGAGATATATACAAGGGGTAGTTCTAGTACCCTGCAAATCTTTGTATGTATACTGGATGAGACGCTCCTACTTATGGTGAACTAAAGAGAATATGTGAAACTAAGCTTGGTGTAGTTACCCAATGTCGTTTGTCAAGGAATATAAAGAAATTCAATTCTCAGTATTTGGCAAATGTTGCTTTGAAGAGAGCAGACAGGGCCAGGCACTCAAAGAATTTCATCAGTGGATCCTCAGCATGGACATTCATCAACAATGTCCATTACAAATGCCGAGAGCACAACAGGATGAGATAAACATCGATCGATGCTTCACCACGGTAAGTATCTTTTACCTTGGCAACACCATAACCATGATAGATTAGGAAACCTCTTCGTCGGCATACCCTTGATGACTTAGCTCAAGACCCCAATTTTTGCACCATACTTCTTCCAATGCATTTTCCAAGTAAGCATGTATAGGGCTACATTACAAGGCCATGCACAAGGAACATATTTTCCTCAACCCATGCACGAACTCAATTACCCATCATTCATTATGGGTACTTGGCATGATTACTATGAACATCATCTTAACAAGATCTAGAGGACATCAATGGCGACTCACAATGACACAATCATGATGGAATCCAAGGAAGGAGCGCATACCAAGGGACAACAACTTCCAAAGGCTTGTAGTGACAAATGAAGAACCGGACAACCAACCCTGCCACATTTGGAAGGTAGACGGCTCTTGTTCCTACCGAACAGACACTACCTCTCAAAGCACTACAAGGAACAACCATTACAACAAGGGTCTGTCAGGGACGACAGACTCGAGAGCGGGGGGAGTGTTGAAGCTAAAGTTCAAGGACAAAGCACAGGAGCACATCAAAGAGCTAGACACACAAGAAGAAGGAGCAAGTAGGGAGCTCCAAGAAGTGTATGTCAATTTTTTAGAAGAATCCCCTACAACAATAGTGATTTTCATCACTAAAAACCATTGTAAATACCATTTTCTATTTTTTTCTAACTCCATTTCGTTCAAGCCAAGGAGTCATTGAGCTTGAGGAGTATTAGAATTATCATCCTACCAATTTTCATAATTTTTAGACTCCGTTTGAGCCCTCAAATAAGCCCTGTAACCTAATTTTTAACTAAGCCGGACACTAGGTCTGGAGAGGGCCAAAACTAGTCAAAAAACTATAAAAAGAGCTAGAGAGCTCATTTTTGAGGGTAGCTTGTTTAGAGAATAGAGCTTTGTAAGAGAACTCTTTTGCAATCGAAGCTTTCCATTGTTCCTCTCTTTGATCCTACTTTGTGCACGTGTGTGTGTATGTGTGTGCATGTTTGTGTGCTTTCAGTCACGCACCTGTGCCTTCACTTGCTCGTGGTCTTCATACTGGTCCTCACGTCTCCGCGGATTGACAAGTAAAGGAGGTGGTGCTTACGCTTGAGCTACAGTCTTGTACGAGATATACCCATTACTCTTCAAGGATCGGTGTTCAAAATGACCTTTGTTGTTCTAGAATTACCTGATTCAACTCTGGATTACAACTTTCTGCTCGGAAGGCCCTGGCTGAAGCAAGCCAAAGTATTGCAGGACTGGTCAGCACACGAGCTTATTTTCAAAAACAACCACCGAAAGTATGTCGTTCCGTTAGATGAGATGAAACCATGCGATCTCCATGCTCGGCCCTACGTAGCCAAACCTGTGCATATGCTGGACAGACTTTCAGATGATGAAGAAGAAGCTTTTGTCAAGGCTAACCAGGATTTGCTAACCTTAAGGTCAATTGACTTACAAGCAATTGCAAACAGTTGGAATCCGATCGTCTGTTTGATAGTTTCAATTCCAGAAGAAGGGGACCTAGATCTGGATCCAACTTTGAATGCCCAGAGTTTCCAGCATTTATTCCCATCACCGGAGGATATACCCATGCCATGACAGTTCTATGTACCAGAAGATCAATTTATCACCTGTGATTTGGGAAATGAGGAAACACCATGGGCCGGTGAAGATTAAAGCAAGATTATCGGACATTTTTCAAAATAGTATACTACAGTTGCTCATCTATGTGATGGCGTGGATACTTATTCTTAATTGTTCTTTTATTCAAACCCCTATAGTCACTGCATAATCTATAAGAGCCATTTTTCTTCTTCTGAAATAAAACAAGTGCACCCCAAGGTGAGACACTCGATCTTATCAAGCCTTTCTTCAAAAGATCATCTAATTGAATCTTAAGCTCCTGTAATTCATGGATTTTAAATCTATCGGGTGCTCTAGAATACTCCTTGGATATAGGTCAATGACATGGTCAATCTGCCTAGGTGGAGGTATACCAGGCAACTATTCTAGAAATACATCAGCGTATTCTTTCAAAAGATTTTCTACATAATTTGGAACACTTTCCTCATTATCTTCTTCATGCACGTTGTTTACATAGAGTATAAATGTTCTATAGCCATCATGTATACCTTTAATTATCTGCATAACAGAAATAAGGATAGATTTAGGATTATAGGCATCACCTAGAATATGAATAGATTCATCATCTAGCTTTAAAGTGAGTGTTCTTTGTTCACAATTAATTGTCATAGAAGTTTTAACTAGCCAATCCATGCCTATGATGGCATCACTCTGTTTCATCTCAATTACATGAAAATTTCCAAAAAAGCACCTATTAGAAAGAGTAAATTCAAGGTTTTCAACATATCCTTTCATGTAGTGTAATCCTCCATTGGCCATCTCTATAGGTGTGGTTATCTGCATATTTAGGGCTATCCCTAGATTTTGTACCAATTTGAAAGATAGAAAACAATGGGTACTATCTGAATCGATCAAAAATCTCATTTTTTGCGTAGAAATCATACCCAAAATCATGATTACAGAAACCTTCTGGAATGAACTAACCACCATAAAGTAGATTCAGGGCACTTACCTCCATCATCTGCTTCCTCAATAATTGTACCCTCCTTGATTATGTTTATCGCTTTTCATTGTGTGGGTCCAAAGACTGCCTTATTCATGCACTCATATGTCCGATGCCCTTGCTCCCCGCAATGAAAACACAGAACAAGTCTTTTTGCCCTCTCAATAAAATCAGGGTCTTGTTGCCAATGGATTGGTTGACGCCTCCTTTGATTTTCCACCTAAGCAGGATTCTTGCCTTGATTATTTGAAGATGGATTCTTCTTTGAATTGTTCATGTTCATTGCAACAGGTCTTTGTGGCCTATGTCCCATTGCAATGAATCTGCTTCTATTTGTCGTCTGCAAATTGAACTTCTCCAAGGTAAGAGAAAATCTGATGCGGAAGAGTAGAAACAAATATGACGTAGAGAAGGAAGAATTTTGATATTATATATGTGAATCAATGGTTACAATAGCTTCTTGACAAAGCCTCTACCTCCCGACCACCCCCGAGCTATCACAATTGCATTCACACTTGCACTCTCAATCACACTGTCACTCTCACTCTCAACTTTCTGTGCATCCCCTGTGTTGATGTGCATGTCTCCTTATATCAGAGTTTGATCGCTGCCCTCCCAAAGGAGTGTGCAATCCACCAAATTTAGAAAAATTTGAGTTTTTGCAAAACTTTCACAAAAATCCATGCGATTGTAGTGTGCTTTCTTTCTTTAGCATACCTGTCAAAAATAGGAGAAAAACACCAAAAAGACATATCCAAAAATATCCATAATTAGACATGGTGACACACGAGCATCAAAATCATGGATTCGAATAGAATTAGATAAGCCCTCGTTTTTTTTTTTGTTAGAAAACGGCACTTTTCAAAGCCCTATAACTCAAAAACGGTGAGGAATTAGGTTAAGCTTGTGACAGACACTTTTATTCAATTTTGCGATCTGTGCAATAGTGTTAGATACGTCTGAGGTCCAAATCCACCTCCAATGAGCCCTCCAAGTTTCAAAATTCTAGAGAGAGAGTAAAATCAAGGCATTTTCTTACAATGAACTAAATGTAGGACCCTGAACGAGGTACTTAAAACATGATTCGCAAAAATTTCACACAGGCACTTTTATTCTCTTATACTTGCTCTACCTTTCTCTCATACAGAGTTTTTCTTAATTCTTTGGTCTTCACCTTCAAAATTTGACTAGAAAACATGATGTGAATAAGGTCTAGAGAGAGAATATGAAACTTGTCAACACAAAATTTTTCCTACATGCATAAAATGACCTAATTATTCATTCTAAGCATTATTCCCACAAAGAAATTCAGAAAGTTCAAAATGAATTTTTTTACTAGAAAAGAGGCATATTACAATTCTTCCCCCTTTAACTCTGTCCTCATAGTTGGAAAGAAGGATAATGTGTTAGAAAATTGTCTTAAGTTCACCCAACTTGAATCTTCTAGTGGGTATGAGTGCAATTTCACTAAAATTTCTATTATAAATCTACTTCTAAAAAATTTTTCCTTTCTATCTAATATTATTTCAGGTTGAAGCTCAAAAGAGCCATCATCGTTCAGCTTATAATTGTCTTGCAAAACATGAGCATTATTAGATACATATCTTTTAAGTAAGCTAACATGAAATACAAGATGCACATTTAACCAAAAATGAAGGTGGAGTCAAACAATTATAACTGTACATAGCTTCAAACAGAGTAATTTTTATAGATGCATGCCATGCACTATTGTATGCAAACTCAACCAAGGGTAAATATTCACTCCAATTATCATGTTTTTCATTCACATACATACACAACATATCTTCAACTACCCTTTTAGCCCTCTGAGTTTCCCCATCAATTTATGGATGGAAAGTTGTACTCATACGAAGTTGAGTTCCAATCCATTCTAATGTTGCTCTCCAAAAGTTTGATATAAATCTAGAGTCTCTATAAGAAATTATGCTTTTAGGCATTCCATGAAATCAAAAAATTTCTTTTACAAAGATTCTTGCAACATTCAATGTAGTATCGGTCTTTTTCATCGAAAAGAAATGTGCCATCTTGGTAAGCCGATCGACTACAAAAAATATCGTATCATGCTTACTTTTGCTCATATGTAGCTTAGTGATAAAGTCCATAGAAATAGACTCCCACTTCTGATTTGGAACATCCAAAGGTTTAAGCATTCCAGGCATCCTCTTAAACTCAGATTTCACCTATTGGCACTTCAAACATTCACTAACATATTTTCTAATATCTCGCTTCATACATGGCCAAAACTAAGAATACTTTGTTTCAACATAGGTCCTTGAATAGCCTGGATGTGCAGAAAAAACTGCATCATGACAATCATGAAATATTTTAACTTTTAATGGAGATTCAGAAGATATGCATAGCCGATTGTTACAACACAATGTTCCATTCTCTAAAATGAAATTTTTCCTCATACATCGATCCCCTCGTCGCATTCAAAGAATTCAAAATAGGTGCATAAAAAGGATCTTGTTTTATCTCTTCTTGAATTTGATTGAGAAAATCAGAATTTATTACAGAAACAAGATTACACAAAGGTGTGCGACTCAATGCATCGGCAACCTTATTTTCCTTACCAGCTAGATCAAAATCATACTCACTTAATAATTAAATCCAACGCCTCTGCCTATTGTAAGCAATGGTTGTGTGAGGATGTATTCTAGACTCTGATGATCTGTTTTCAATCCAAACTTAACCCCTAACAATAGATGTATCCAATGCTTAAGTGCATGCACAACAGCAAGCATTTCTAAATCATGAGTAGGATAGTTTTCATGTTTTCTTAGTTTTCTTAACTCATATGCACCCACCCTACAATCGTATGAAAGAACACGTCCTATCTAACTAACACTTGCATCACATGCAACCACAAAAGGCTTTCCCATTTTTGGTATTTTCAAAACAAAATTTTCAACGTCTTTTTGTTTCAATGTTACAAATGATTTTTGACAGGCATCACTCCATGCAAATCCTACATTCTTTTTAGTCAATTATGTGAGGGGAGTAGCTATCTTAGAGAAATCCTTAATATGTGCTCTTTCATATTGTGCCAACCCAAGAAAACTTCTAACATCCCTTACAGTCTGAGGAATCGGCCAATCAACTATTGTTTTTAATTTATCTTCATCTATACGGATTCCTTCTTTTGATATTACTCTTCCTAGATACACAAGTTTATCCTTAGTAAAGAAACACTTACTCTTTTTTCCATACAATTTGTGTTCTCTAAGAGTTTGCAAAGTCTTCTTGAGATGTACCGCATGCTTGCTATCATCTTTAGAGTATACAAATATATCATCAAAAAATACTAAGATGAATTCATCTAGATAATCATGAAAAATATTATTAATCAAGCACATAAATGTGGCAAGAGCATTTGTTAATCCAAAAGGTAGAACCATAAACTCAAAGTGACCATATCATGTTTGAAAAGGAATATCATTTGTTTTGATCCTAATTTGGTGATATCCAGATCTTAAGTCAATCTTAATGAATACAGTCGCTCCACTTAATTGACCTAATAAGTCATCTATGTGAGGGAGTGGATACTTATTTTTAATTGTTCTTTTATTCAACCCCCTATAGTCAATGCATAATCTATAAGAGCCGTCTTTCTTCTTCTAAAATAAAACAGGTGCACACCAAGGTGAGACACTCGGTCTTATCAAGCCTTTCTACAAAAGATCATCTAATTGAATCTTAAGCTCCTTTAGTTTACCGATGTTAAATCTATAGGGTGCTCTAAAATATGGTTCACTCCGTGGATATATGTCAATGACATGGTCAATCTGCCTAAGTGGAGCTATACCAGGCAACTCTTCTGGAAATACATCTGCGCATTCTTTCAAAAGATTTTCTACATAATTTGGAACACTTTCCTCATTATCTTCTTCATGCACATTGTTTACATAGAGTATAAATGTTCTACAGCCATCATGTATAGCTTTAATTATCTCCATAGCAGAAATAAGGATAGGTTTAGGATTATGGGCATCACCCAAAATATGAATAGATTCATCATCTAGCTTTAAAGTGATCGTTCTTTGTTCACAATTCATTGTCACAGAATTTTTAACTAACCAATCCATGCCTATGATTGCATCACTCTGTTTCATCTCAATTACATGGAAACCTCCAGAAAAGCACCTATCAGAAAGAGTAAATTCAAGGTTTTCAACATATCCTTTCGTGTAGTGTAAGCGTCCATTGGCCATCTCTATAGGTTTGGTCATCTGCATATTTAGGGCTATCCCTGGATTCTGTACCAATTTGAAAGATAGAAAACAATGGGTACTACCTGAATCGATAAAAAATTTTGATTTTATGCGCAAAAATCATATCGAAAATTGTGATTACAGAAGCCTTCGAGAAAGAACTAACCACCATGCAACATAAAGTAGAGTTAGGGCACTTACCTCCATCATCTACTTCCTCAATAATTGTACCCTTGTCGATGATGTTTATCGCTTTTGATTGTGCGGGTCGAAAGACTGCCTTGTTCGGGCACTCATATGTCCGATGCCCTTGCGCCCCCCAACAAAAACACAGACCACATCTTTTTGCCCTCTCAATAAAATCAGGCTCTTGTTGCCAATGGATTGTTTGATGCCTCCTTTGATTTTCCACCTGAGCTGGATTCTTGCCTTGGTTATTTGAAGATGGAGTCTTCTTTGAATTGTTCATGTTCATTGCAATAGGTCTTTGTGGCCTATGTCCCATTGCAATGAATCTGCTTCTATTTGCCTTCTGCAAATTGAACCTCTCCATCTTCTCAAAGTTCTCGCCATCACAATAGCATCAAGAAAATCAATGCATCCAGATCCCTTGACTTCATAGCGAAGTTCCTCACAAAGCCCTTCAATAAATTTACTCTTTAGAGCATCACCACTGTAAGCCGCCGGATTGGCAATTGTAAAATCTGACTCTTAACGAGCCGAAAGGTCGTTGCGTAAATGTTGTAACCTTGATTGATGTTGTAACCTTTATATAAATCAATGAAAAAAGATGCTTCGATGACGACCAGAGTAGTCGCCAGACTGTTCGTCTGGTTGATGATGTCTGTGTAGTTTTCGGGGTGTGTTTGAGAACTCTGAGTTATTCTGTGTCTTTCTGTGTTGTTGATTATTTGTACCTGTCCGATAAAGATAAAGTTATAGTAACGTTATCTTAAGTTAAGTACTGAATCGCGGTTCTGCTGAGTTTATTACTGTGAGTTTGTGTTACGATCATCCTTGCATTGTGCGTTGGTCACTGAGGAAGTCTTATTCTGTGTATGAATCAACATTCTTTTAGTACATTCTATTTGATTATCTGCACCTGTACGGTACAGATTGAGGTACCGTTATTGTCTCTGTTGTTTACAATGACTGTGTTTGGATCAAGCTCTTAAGTTAGACAAAGCAATTCTGTATTATGGTAATGATAGTTTCGTCGTTGTTTGTTGAGAATGCATCAATTGGATTGTAATTGGTAGATTTTGGGAGATTCTGATTACAGGTAGTAAGATTGTAAGAGTGTAACCAGAGTCTTAATAAGTAAGTTGTATTGACAGAGATTTTTAATGTTAGACTACGATCATGTGAGTGAGCTGATTTGGGAAAATCAAGTATAGGGCCTCTGTTTAACAGACCCCTTCCACTCCCAAGAACCCGAATAGATGTTTAAACGCGTCTCTGATGGCAAGACCCGCGTTTAACACCACTAACCTCTAATGCATATTTATGAAGATGTAGGAACTTCTCTTTGTACTCATCAACAGATAAGCTATGCTTATCACTTTTGTGTTGTTGGAAATTGTAGAACTCCATCTTCTTCTCCATATGGTAGTGTGGAGAACAATAGCGTTTTTCAGCTTGTTCTCTATATTCCTTCCATAGAACTGGACTAGAATGCATTCGAGTCTGTATATATGACTTCCACCATAGCTTCGCAGTTCCATGCAGGTGTAGGATCCCAACTTTTGCCTTGGACTCCACTAAATTGTCGAAGATCAAAGAAATCCTCTAGTTCTTCAATCCATGCCTCAAGATCTTTGCCACTCTTCTTCTCACCATCAAAATCATTCAACTTTGCCTTCTTGAAGACTTGGTTAAGGGCAAACTAATCTCATTCTATATCTTCATGATTGCATTTTTATTTTTTGCGAGGTACACTAGATGTTCTCGCACCTTCATCTACTTCATCATTCAGCTCCACAAACAAATTTGTTGCTCCTTCTGGTTGCTTTCCGCCTCGTTCTTTGCGCAATTCTCCAAGAAGTTTCTGAATATGCTCCTCTTGATCAAGAATCTTTTGTGTTATACCTTCCATCATTCCTGAGGATTGATTCTGCTCTGATACCACTTGTAGCGCTTCCTCAATCACAATCTATCCCCATTCACAATCTTTCGATCACTCAAAAATAACAGAGGAGAGAAGAACGCAAAGATTGCACAAGGTGAGATTCCATTTTATCAAGCATTTCTTTGGACACTTATACTTTATTTCGAAAACCCAAAAACGAAGCTGGAGTCAAACAATTATAACCGTACATAGCTTCAAACGGAGTAATTTTTATAGATGCATGCCATGCACTATTGTATGCAAAATCAACCAGGGGTAAATATTCACTCCAATTATCTCGTTTTCATTTACATACATACACAACGTATCTTCAACTACCCTCTTAACCCTCTCTGTTTCCCCATCAGTTTCTGGATGGAAAGTTGTACTCATACGAAGTTGAGTTCCAATGGATTCAAATGTTGCTCTCCAAATGTTTGATAGAAATCTAGAGTCTCTATCAAAAGTTATGCTTTTAGGCATTCCATGCAATCGAGAAATTTCTTTTACAAAGATTCTTGCAACATTCAATGCAGTATCGATCTTTTTCATAGGAAAGAAATGTGCCATCTTGGTAAGCCGATCGACTACAACAAATATGGTATCATGCTTACTTCTGGTCATATGTAGCTTAGTGATAAAGTCCATAGAAATAGACTCCCACTTCTGATCTGGAACATCCAAAGGTTTAAGCATTCTAGGCATCATCTTAAACATAGGTCCTTGAATAACCTAGATGTGCAGAAAGAGGTGCATCATGAAAATCATGTAATATTTTAACTTTTAATGGAGATTTAGAAGATATGCATAGCCAATTGTTACAATACAATGTTCCATTATGCAAATGAAATTTTCCCTCATACATTGATCCCCTGTTTGCATTCAAAGAATTCAAAATAGGTGCATAAAAAGGATCCTGTTTTATCTCTTCTTGAATTTGATTGAGAAAATGAGAACTTATTACAGAAACAAGATTACACAAAGGTCACCGACTCAATGCATCAAGAACCTTATTTTCCTTACTAGCCATATACTTAATGTCAAAATCATACTCACTTAATAATTCAATCCAATGCTTCTGCCTGTTGTTCAGCAATGGTTGTGTGAAGATGTATTTTAGACTCTAATGATCTTTTTTCAATTCAAACTTAACCCCTAACAATAGATGTCTCCAATGCTTAAGTGCATGCACAAGAGCAAGCATTTCTAAATCATGATTAGGATAGTTAAGTTCATGTTTTCTTAGTTTTCTGGACTCATATGCGACCACCCTACCATCGTGTGAAATAACACTTCCTAAATGACTACCACTTGCATCACATGCAACCACAAAAGGCTTTCCCATTTTTGGTATTTTCAAAACACAATTTTCAATGACTTTTGTTTCAATGTTTCAAATGATTTTTGACAGGCATCACTCCACATGAATCCTACATTCTTTTTAGTAAATTCTGTGAGGGGAGTAGCTATCTTAGAGAAATCCATAATATGTGCTCTTTCCTATTGTGCCAACCCAAGAAAACTTGTAACATAGCTTACAGTCTTAGGAATCGGCCAATCAACTATTGCTTTTACTTTATCTTCATCTATAACGATTCCTTTGTTTGATATTACTCTTCCTAGATAGACAAGCTTATCCTTAGCAAAGAAACACTTACTCTTTTTTCCATACAATTTGTGTTCTCTAAGAGTTTGAAAAGTCTTCTTGAGATGTACAACATGCTTGGTATCATCTTTAGAGTATACAAATATATCATCAAGAAATACTAAGATGAATTCATCTAGATAATCGTGAAAAATATTATTCATCAAGCACAAAAATGTGGCAAGAGCATTTGTTAATCCAAAAGGTAGAATTGTAAACTCATAGTGGCCATATCGTGTTTGAAAAGTTGTCTTAGGAATATCGTCTGTTTTGATCCTGATTTGGTGATATCGAGATCTTAAGTCAATCTTAGTGAATACAGTCGCTCCACTTAATTGAACTAATAAGTCATCAATGTGAGGGAGTCGATACTTATTCTTAATTATTCTTTTATTCAACCCCCTATAGTCAATGCATAATCTATAAGAGCCATCTTTCTTCTTCTGAAATAAAATAGGTGCACCCCAAGGTGAGACAATCGGTCTTATCAAGCCTTTCATCAAAAGATCATCTAATTGAATCTTAAGCTCCTTTAATTCAATGATGTTAAATCTATAGGGTGCTCTAGAATATCTTGCTCAAATGTTAGCATATGACCTAGCAACTGATTTAAATCAAGAGTGAAATGATCAAGTGATAATTCTGTAGACAAAATGAATGGCTTCCATTTGTCATCACCTCTTAAACCTGTAAGAATTTGCCTTACCAATTTATCCTCCTCAATGTCTTCATCAACAGCTCCTAATGCATCTGCAATGTCTTTCATCCTTGTTACATAGTCTGAAATAGATTGAGAAGCCTTCTTCTTAAAGGTTGTAAATTCTGCCCATAAAGATGCCTTCCTTGACTTTCTAGTATTCTGAAAATGCTCCTCCAAAGCATTCCAAATATCAGTTGCACTTTCAAGACCTCGAATGTGAGGTAACAAGTAATCATTGACTGCCATATATATAATGCTCCTAGCTTGAGCATCTTTCTTCATCCAATTTTTCAAATCTGCCAACTCTTCCCTAGTTGGAACACTAGGATCTCTGAATTCTGGCTTCTCTTCTTCTCCTGTGATGTAGGCTATTAAATCTTTGCTCATAAGATGAGCTTCCATCCTCATTGACCATGCAGGATAGTTTTCCCTATCCAATTTCTCTATCTGTAGAGAATCTCCCATCTTGTGTCCACCTGTGTATTGAAATCTTCAAACTTTATAAATGATATATGTACCTTTGCTTCGAATTAGACTCCTTTTGTCTTTCTTGATGTCGTATGGTCTTCTCCTCAAGCTTTGCCTTCAAGCTTTCACCTTTTAGTTCTTCAGTTGTTGAATTTCTTGAATCTGCAGCAGTCGGGATCCTCCTTTCCTTGATTTTGATGTTTCCTGCTCCGATACCACTGATGGAGAGTGTTAATCTCCAAAAGAACAACCTACTCTTGAATTTAGAACACCTCTATATCAAGAGTAAGTCAAAACCTTCACCAAATTAGAGGTCCAATCTCCAAATTATCAAAAGTTGAAAAATTTTGTGAAGAAGATAAAACATAGAAAGTCTGCTGCACAATTTCTTCTCATTGACTTATCAAACATGTAAAGTTTTCTATGAAATTTTGTATGGAGTGTCGCTTAGAAGTTGCGCACCTCCTCCAAGTTAAAGTTCTTCCAAAGGTTTAGTATAACTTGAGAAATCAACTTCACAAGTTACCTATGTCCAAATCTGCACTTCTGAGAAGTCGATTTGACACCCCTAACTTCTTAACTTTGGTTCTCACAATGTCGAACCCGTTTTACCAAATCCTTTTGGCTGTAGATAGCTTATCTCTCAACTTAGATTTTGAGCTATCATATGTGTAAAACTTTACACTGTGCACTGAGCACTACTCATTTCATTGGACTCGAAATCTGCGCCTGTTTCAGAGAACTGTGAACACTCATCACATATGAATGTTCCTACACACAATTCTCCTAGCCTGTTTACAATTAAACTCTGAAACTCAAGTCATAGACTCATTAACTATGAACTTAGATATCCTCAAAAGGATTTCACAAATGATCTACCACAGATGGAGCAAACACAGAAACATCGGGTGCAATATTTCTTTCATTTCTGGAGAAGACTACAACTAAAAATGAGAGAGAGACTTCAACTCACTTCTCATGTGCTTACTGACATTTACAATCACTTTCTTCTCTCTTCCTATGCTCATACATAGTCTCTCCTTGTCTTCTCCTAATACCCCGACATTTTCCAAAAGTATATATAGGCAATTATGTACAAACTTTTATCAAAGCATAAGTATATGTAACCTATGTCTTAACTAATGTACATATGTGTACATGTCCTTCACTCTTGTGAATGTATCCATCTTCTTTGCTTCAAATCTTCAATTGGTGATTGGTCTGCACCAACAGCTCCCCCTCAATCATCAATTGAGGTTTCTCTTTTCTTCTTTATACCTGCCATGTCTTTAAACTTCTGTAGCTTTGGTCCATCCAAGCTCTTTGTAAGCATATCAGCTATCTGATCTTTAGTTGAAGTATGTATGACTTCAATCTCCTTGTCCATCACCTTCTCTCTTAGAAAGTGATACTGAATCTCAATGTGTTTGGTCCTGGCATGAAAAACAGGATTAGCACCTAAATATAATGAACTCATGTTATCTCCATATATAATTGGTATCCCATGCACAATGTCAAAACTCTTCATCAAGGTCTTGAGCCAAATCACTTCCTTTGCAGCTTCAACCATGCCTTTATATTCAGCTTCTGTAGAAGACAAAGCAACTGTATGTTGCTTCTTGGAACACCATAGTTTATCTCCCACATAACACATGTATCCAAAAGTTGACCTTCTATCATCTGGATTACCTGCCCAATCTGCATCACTATAAATTTTGATGTTTGTATCTGATGTGAACCCATGATACAAACCTTCATTGAGTGTACCCTTAATGTACATCAACACTCTTTGTCCTGCAATCCAATGTTCTTTCCTTGGGCAATGCATGAATTGAGACAAAACCCCTACTGCATATGATAAATCAGGTCTAGTTAAAGTAGCATAGATAAGACTACCAACCAAACTCTGATATTGTCTCATGTCCTTGAATTCTTCACCTCCAAACTTACTCAATCTGTGATTCACCTCCATTGGTGTAGGTGCTATCCTGCAATCATCCATTTTAAACTTGATTAACAAGTTCTTCAAATACCTTTCTTGGGTCACAAATACTCCATGTTGAGTATATGTAATCTCCATGCCCAAGAAGTATGACAAGTCTCCCGAGTCACTTATTTTGAACTCCTTTTCCATTTGCTTCTTGAGTCTTTGTATTCCTTCTTCATCTGTACCTGTAAGGATTATATCATCAACATATATGCACATGTATATGAAACCATTATCACTTGCTTTGACAAGCAAGCTACTATCTGCTTTAGACACCTGAAATCCAAGTTCTTTCAAGAACTTTACAAGTCTATAGTTCCATGCCCTTGGGGCCTGCTTCAAGCCATACAAAGCTCTCTTGAGCTTACACACATGATCTGGATACCTTGTATGTCTGAACCCTTGAGGTTGCTCCATGAACACATCATCTGAAATATAACCATTCAAAAAAGCATTTTTCACATCAAGTTGACATAACTTCCAACCTTTACATGCAGCAATAGCTATAAGTGTCCTGATGGTTGTCATCTTTGCCACAGGACTATAAGTCTCATCATAGTCAACACCATAAGTCTGAGCAAACCCTTTGACAACAAGTCTAGCTTTGTATCTAGACACACTTCCATCTGCAAACCTCTTGGTCTTGTGAACCCACTTACATCCAATAATCTTCTGACTATTTGGTTTTGGAACCAAATCCCAAGTTTGATTCTCCAATAGTGCATCAAATTCTTCCTGCATAGCTTTCTCCCATTTTCCCTTACCTTTTGCCTCTTCATATGTAGAAGGGTCTTCATTTGTTTTCATCATATAAGCATAATCTTTTGTGGCCAAAAAAGAAGTATCATAACTATACCTTGTAGGTTGCCATTTATTCCTTGTAGACCTCCTAAGCTCTCCACTTCTTGAGGTTTCTGGTTCTTCATATTCAGGATCAAATCTTGGTGTTTCTTCCACTTCAACCTGCACTTCATTATTCTCTTGTTCATCAAATATCTGAACCTTTCATTTACCTTTCCTTTGGCTCACTTCTTCTTCATCACCTGTATTGATATTGATTGTACCTGCATACCAAGTGCTTTGCTCATCAAATGTAACATCTTTAGAAACCATGAATTGTTTTGTAGATGGACTCCACAATCTATAACCCATCTGCTTATCATCATAACCAATGAAAACATATTTTTCAGCTTTAGGTTCCAGCTTGTGCCTTAATTGTGATGGCACATATGCATATGCCACACATCCAAAAACTCTGCAATGATCCAAGGTAGGTCTCTTACCCCACCAAGCCTCATATGGTGTCATACCCTGCAAGGCTTTACATGGTAACCTATTAACCAAATAAGTAGCTGTATTTACAGCCTCAGCCCACAAATAATTAGGGCAATTTTTCTCCTTCATCATGGATCTTGCAAACTCAACAAGTGTTCTATTTCTCCTTTCTGCTACACCATTTTGTTGAGGAGAGTACCTGCAAGTAACTTCCCTTTTTATACCTGCATTCCACAAGTAATCACTGAACTCATTAGAGAAATACTCTCCCCCTCCATCTGACCTTAGTCTTTTCAACTTATGTCCTGTAATTCTTTCTGCATATGTATGATAGTGTTTAAATGTATTAAACACTTCTAACTTATCTTTGATCACATAAATAGTGATCCATCTAGTAGCATCATCAACATAAATCACATAATACCTTGATCCATTTATACTGAAATCCTCTGATGGTCCCCACACATCTGTGTGTACCAATTCAAGTTTCTCTGGGTACATAAAACCATGCTTGGAGTAGGAAAGCTTATGAGCCTTACCTAATTGACATGCCTCACATTTGTATGTCATATGTTGACCTGCAACATTAGGCAATCCAAGCACTGAACCATTGTTAATCATGTCTTTAATACCTCTTTCATTGAAATGTCCAAGCCTCTTGTGCCAAAGATCTAACTCAGAGATCTTATGTCCTCCATATGTGAACATAGCATGACCAATATTGCCTTGAATCTTCAATGTAAATAATCTTCCTTCTTTCTTCCCTGAAACAATCTGTTTATACCCTTGGCTAGGGTCTTCCACATATACTCCATCATTAGTGAACCTTACTTCATATCCCTTTTCAACAATTTGTCCTACACTTATCAAATTCTTAGGAATTGTAGGAACATACAAGACCTTACTCAATAAGGTACTACCATCCTTGGCCTTCACTGATCCAATTGACTTCACATTGTGCTTTGTGTTGTCACCTGTTTGAACAACATGATTAAAAACCTTATTCTCCAAATCAGTCATCAAAGCTATATTACCACTTAGGTGATTGCTACACCCTGAATCAATGTAGAAGACTCTTTGATCTTCACTTTGCCTTTCACAAGTTGCATTCATTATCAATGTTGAATCCTCCTTTTGATCTGAAGCATAATTGTAGTAGGTGTTGTTGTATTGTTGACTTTGGAATCCTCTACCTGCATTTCTTCCAAAGTAACTCCTACCACCTCTACCTCTGAAATTACCTCTTTGATTTCTACCTCCTCTTCCTCTTGAGTTATAGTTTTGACTATATCCACCATTACTCTGATTATTATGCCAACAATCATTAGCTAAGTGATTTGTCTTACCACAAATCCAGCAAGCTTTGCCTCCATCTTTGTTGTTCCTGCCTCTTCCTCTACCTTTGCCACCTCCTCTTCCTCTTAAGAAGTTGGCTTGACTAGTTGTACCTTCATCTTCACCTGCTTGTTGCTTTCCTTTGCTATTCTTCTTCTTGTCCTTTGAGTACATTGCATGACCTGCACTCTTGTCACCATCTCCTTTAACATCTTGCTCAAACGTTAGCATATGACCTAGCAACTGATTTAAATCAGGAGTGAAATGATCAAGTGATAATTCTGTAGACAAAATGAATGGCTTCCATTTGTCATCACCTCTTAAACCTGTAAGAATTTGCCTTACCAATTTATCCTCCTCAATGTCTTCATCAACAGCTCCTAATGCATCTGCAATGTCTTTCATCCTTGTTACATAGTCTGAAATAGATTGAGAAGCCTTCTTCTTAAAGGTTGTAAATTCTGCCCATAAAGATGCCTTCCTTGACTTTCTAGTATTCTGAAAATGCTCCTCCAAAGCATTCCAAATATCAGTTGCACTTTCAAGACCTTGAATGTGAGGTAACAAGTAATCATTGACTGCCATATATATAATGCTCCTAGCTTGAGCATCTTTCTTCATCCAATTTTTCAAATCTGCCAACTCTTCCCTAGTTGGAACACTAGGATCTCTGAATTCTGGCTTCTCTTCTTCTCCTGTGATGTAGGCTATTAAATCTTTGCTCATAAGATGAGCTTCCATCCTCATTGACCATGCAGGATAGTTTTCCCTATCCAATTTCTCTATCTGTAGAGAATCTCCCATCTTGTGTCCACCTGTGTATTGAAATCTTCAAACTTTATAAATGATATATGTACCTTTGCTTCGAATTAGACTCCTTTTGTCTTTCTTGATGTCGTATGGTCTTCTCCTCAAGCTTTGCCTTCAAGCTTTCACCTTTTAGTTCTTCAGTTGTTGAATTTCTTGAATCTGCAGCAGTCGGGATCCTCCTTTCCTTGATTTTGATGTTTCCTACTCTGATACCACTGATGGAGAGTGTTAATCTCCAAAAGAACAACCTACTCTTGAATTTAGAACACCTCTATATCAAGAGTAAGTCAAAACCTTCACCAAATTAGAGGTCCAATCTCCAAATTATCAAAAGTTGAAAAATTCTGTGAAGAAGATAAAACACAGAAAGTCTGCTGCACAATTTCTTCTCATTGACTTATCAAACATGTAAATTTTTCTATGAAATTTTGTATGGAGTGTCGCCTAGAAGTTGCGCACCTCCTCCAAGTTAAAGTTCTTCAAAAGGTTTAGTATAACTTGAGAAATCAACTTCACAAGTTACCTATGTCCAAATCTGCACTTCTGAGAAGTCGATTTGACACCCCTAACTTCTTAACTTTGGTTCTCACAATGTCGAACCCGTTTTACCAAATCCTTTTGGCTGTAGATAGCTTATCTCTCAACTTAGATTTTGAGCTATCATATGTGTAAAACTTTACACTGTGCACTGAGCACTACTCATTTCATTGGACTCGAAATCTGCGCCTGTTTCAGAGAACTGTGAACACTCATCACATATGAATGTTCCTACACACAATTCTCCTAGCCTGTTTACAATTAAACTCTGAAACTCAAGTCATAGACTCATTAACTATGAACTTAGATATCCTCAAAAGGATTTCACAAATGATCTACCACAGGCGGAGCAAACACAGAAACATCGGGCGCAATATTTCTTTCATTTCTGGAGAAGACTACAACTAAAAATGAGAGAGAGACTTCAACTCACTTCTCATGTGTTTACTGACATTTACAATCACTTTCTTCTCTCTTCCTATGCTCATACATAGTCTCTCCTTGTCTTCTCCTAATACCCCGACATTTTCCAAAAGTATATATAGGCAATTATGTACAAACTTTTATCAAAGCATAAGTATATGTAACCTATGTCTTAACTAATGTACATATGTGTACATGTCCTTCACTCTTGTGAATGTATCCATCTTCTTTGCTTCAAATCTTCAATTGGTGATTGGTCTGCACCAACAGAACAAGCATGAAAAAAAATAAATACTACTAAAAATTAAGCAAAAATGACATGAAAAGGCTATGTATAACCTGGACAAAGTTTGCAGGTTCCAGGTGATCCATAAATCTTCAGTTGTGTTGATGATAGGCCTTGAGCCTTGATATATTGACTCAGAGAAACTCCTCCATAATCTCCAATTGTACTACACTTCGTTTGTTTTGTCTTCTTTTTGGCCATGCCAACCATCTGATAGGGGTACCCTAAATCCTTCATTAGAATATTATCTCCTCCATACTGCATCTTTTGTATATTTGTTTCAGCTACATTATGACTTAATCTGCAAAATTTCATTTTTACTATTCCAGCTTCTTCATCCACTAGAACCCTCTGTTTCCAAAGGCTTGCAGGTACTCCTTCCACATGCTTGTAAAGCCCTGCACTTACTATCATAAAAATTAACATAACAGATGATATCCATACCAGTATCCACATCACATAGTGCTTCTCCAAAGTATAAAGCACGACTCATTGCAAAGGGTTTTAAGCAACAACATGGTGTTGAAATCTTCTCTCTAGTGGTCAAGATGACTACCTTGTGCATGTTGCTTGGATTTGTAGCAATGGAGGACTTAGAGCTAGACCAAATGGATGTGAAAACTGCTTTCTTGCATGTAGATCTTATAGATGAGATCTATATGGAACAACCACAGGGTTATGTAGTTCTTGGCAAGGAAAGTCTAGTTTGTAAGCCTAAGAAGAGCTTGTATGGACTTAAATAGTCCCCTAGACAATGGTACCAAAAGTTTGATTCTTTTATGAAGTTTCAAGGCTATTCTCAAAGCAATGAGGATCACTGTCTCTACACAAAGAGATGCTCAGATGGCAGCTTGATATGCTTGATACTTTATGTCAATGATATGTTGATTGTTGGGAAGTCCCCTTATGATTTGTCAATTCTCAAAAAGAAGTTGAGTCAAACATTTGATATGAAAGATTTGGGGGATGCCAAACATATTCTTGGCATGCACATTACTCGTGATAGGAGTAAAAGATGCATATACTTGTCTCAAAGTGAGTACATATCCAAAGTACTTCATTGGTTCAATATGTAGGGTGGAAAGGCATTGAGTACACCGTTACCCACATATGTGAAATTGAGCAAGGATGATTGCCCCAAATCAGATGAGGAAAAGGAATTTATGTCCAAAATTCCCTATCAGTCTGCTGTTGGTAGTCTCATGTACGCTACGGTAGCTACGAGACCAGACATTGCATTTGCAGTGGGAGTTGTAAGCAGATATATGTCTAATCCTTGCAAGAAACATTGGGAAGCGGTCAAGATGATTTTAAGATATCTGAGTGGCACTAAGGACAAATGTCTTTGCTTAGGTAGAGGGAAAGCATCCATTATTGGTTACACAGATTTTGACTATGCTGCTTATGTAGACAATCGAAATTCTACATTAGGGTACATTTTTCATTTTGTTGGAGGTGCTATCTCTTGGGGATCTCGTCTTCAAGAATGTACAATTGTTTCCACCACTAAATAGAGTATGTTGCAGCAAGTGAGGCATGTAAGGAAGCATTGTGGCTTTCTCGCCTTGCTTGTGATATGGGTTTACCTCAGCATGTACCTGGTTTGCTCAGTGATAGTTAGAGTGACATTACTTTGGCTAAGAATCCGGTCTATCATGCAAAGACCAAGCACATTGAGGTGAGGTATCACTTCATTAGAGATTGCTTAGCCATTGAGCGCATTATTCTTGAGAAGGTTCACACTCAAGATAATGATGAAGATGCTTTTACTAAAGCTCTACCACAGGATAGCTTTCAACATTGTTGTCACTTGATGGGGGTTACTTGATTCATGATCTTACATAGTCACTTGTATACTGTGTAACATGCCCATCAAGTGGGAGGTATAGTTTGTATACTTACACTCAGGTATTCTTTATCATTCTTTATTTTTCTCCCATATTTACTTTGGTCATATCGGCCTTTAGTGGGAGATTGTTACCGTTAGTGTCCATGCGAAAGGCCAAATGGCCACCAGACACTTCTTTGTATATGTTCTTTAATAAAACATATAGTGGCTTGGTCATTCACAGACTGTAAGTTCAATCGTATTTGTAAGACCTAAGAAGTATGTCTTCATGCTCCCTATGTATTGTGTTTTTCTACGTATTATGCAGCCTGTGTGCGGAGTACTGTGTACAGCCTTAGGAGCTCGGTTCTCTACTCTGAGGATATCGTCGTGGAGCTCTTGAGAAGGAGAGCGCACCGTGGTGCACCGCCCTCAAAATACTTCACACTATATAAGGGAGTGCCCACACCCTCCACTAATGGGACAATCAAAATATTATAACTTTCAAGGTTTTTGTATCGAGTGGAGTAAAGAACATGTCATACAAGAATGCCCTAAAAACCCTACCAATGCCTCTAAAGTAACCCCCATTAATTTGATAGCCATTGTGCATGCATCAAATGGATCCAGATCCACCTATGTACCTAACTGTGATGGGAGCATAGACATTGCTACAAAATCAATAGCCAAACCATGATAAGATAGCTGAGAGTAGTGAAGTAGGAGAGTCAAATGAAAGGAAGACCAGATCTTGGAAGGATTCACAATAAAGACTTAGGAGGAAATGGAGTAAGAAAATAAATGAACTAGAAGGAAGCTTAAAGGAGACTACAGCCAAACTCTTATAATTGGAATTGCAAGAGACAAATGAAGAGAACCAAACTCCAAGACCAAGATCTGTCCTAATTGAGCCTATACCTAAGAATCTGGATATGATGTTCAAAGCACAACAAGCAAGACTAAGAGAAGCACCCCATATGGGAGGATTAAGTAAGAACTATCCCATAGCAGACCTAGAAATCGTGAGGACATGAAAATGGTAGAATTGGCTCAAACCATGTTTGAAGAATCTCAATATGTCAATTGGAGCAACCTAATGAAACCAGAGCTATACTTTTAAGGATTACTAGAGAGATTAGAACACCTAATTTCCATATACAAAGACGAATGATCCTAAGAGGACCTTTCCTATCCCGAAGGCACATGAAGATACTACACCATCCCTATCACAAGTGACTAATACTATGAATTGGGAGAATCTTTCTTCGATAGAGAAGTAATCACAAGGATTTTTGAGAGAAAATCAAGAAGAGAAATGGAAGTTGGAGCCAAAAATTCAAGCACCTATTCAAGGGATAGACGACCTACAAGAACAATTCCCATAGGACATACCCTCTATATATGGTGGACAAGAGGAGGAGCAACCTTGTGAATATACTAACTTTGAATCTAACTCATTGCAAGAATTACCTCATTTCACTGGTCCTTGGGAAGCAAACTCAATCAGTATGAGGGCACCCACCACACTAGTAAGAAATGAAGACTAGTTGTTCCTAAGAACACTGATGTAATAAAGAACACTAAAGTGTTGTGTCATCTCACTTTAGAAGAGTTGAAGGTTAAACCCAACTGTGTGGAAGCATGTAGCAAACCAGATACCAGAGACGGCTACTACCCACTCTTAGGAAGATTTACACAAGAGAGTGCCAAAAATACCCATTGAAAGGATTGGAGATATGAGCGAAGGAGAAGAGGGAGATACTTATTTGCCTATCTCCTACCAAGGTTACACCACCAAAGCAATCCTAGACTCAAGTGTTGGAGTAGCCATTACCACCACCTCCCTATGGATACGATGGGGTAAGCCAGCCCAAAGACCCATGAGAATGAGCCTACAAATGGCTGATGTTCATATTGAGAAACTGTTAGGTTTATTGGAAGGAATATCTCTCACTACTAGTGTTGTCGCGTTTGAGCACACCTTCACCATTTGTGAGTTTGGAAAGAACCACACTTAGGAGATGATTTTGGGATGTCCCTTCATGCAAAATTTTCAAATCTTAAAAGATTGGGGAACCAACTCCTTGTACATGCAACATTTGGGAGTGACTACCAAAATCAACCTCAAAGACTATTTGCATCATGATGTACCCCCACTACAGTGAAATACCATCCATAAAACACCTGAAGAAGCTGAGTGAGTTCAATCTTTAGAGTTTCAGAAAATTGAAACTCAATGTGTAATGTCCTCAGAATGTCAAGATTAATGGTGGTTACAGATTCTTGTGTGATTGCATTTGATATATGGAACACACAACCTTTAGTGGTGATGGCTTCATGTTGCATTGTAGTAGTGTTTCCATGGTTTTGTTTGTGAGAGATCTCACCTTGAACATGAAGGGCGACTGGTCATGGAATCTTGATATGGATAGGGGTTATTGTGAGTTGTGGTCTGGAAGGTGAAGATTGAGGAGATGGTGAAGTCCTAGTGAGTTGGAGATATGGGATGGTATCTCACATGCGCTTGTTTTGATGAAACATGGATGATCATCCACTCCTGAATGCTTGTAGCTCCTCATGCATGAGTGCTCTTTTGATAGGGATATCATATGCCAGACACATCAAAGCAATCCTTGTTATTGCACAACAACCATTGAGTACCTGCTTTTGAATCCATCTATTGTTAGCTACACATAACTGATCTATAATCTAGTGAGGTAAATCAATGCACAAAGACATAGTTTGAGCTAGGTACATGCTAAAACAAATTTTCTTCTGGGGTTGTGTAAAATGGTCCTAGCTTGGAAATGGAAAGTGTTGCATGAACATGCGAAGGGTAGTAGAGATGTTAAGATTGATCATCGACATCTAACTTAGCTTTACTACTTCACTATTTTTCATTGATTTGGGGATCAGATTGTCTTTATTGGAAGGAGTGTGTGTTCTAAACATCTTAAAGCCTTGCAAACTATCTTGTGGGTCAACTTGAACTTCTTCAATGACTAATCATGAAGCAAAAAAGGAAATAAAAAAGTTCTTGATATGTCCTTATCACTATCTAGCCATAATGTATGAATCGAAAAATAACAATGATGGAAATCACGCTTTGGGAGTGGTGCTACGAAGTATTTTGCTAGTTTTTCTTCTTCCAAAATGGCTCTAGCTCTTTAGAATTTTGGAGTTCTTCAAATTCTTGGGATGTCATAAAACTACCTACATGTATGATCTCAACATGTTTTCAGTGAGTCTTAGGTATATTACAAGATTCATGATACAAAAACTTGTTACAAAGTTGGTTATGAGATATGGGTGTTGATATATTTAGGTGGTGATGTGTGTGAACACTCTAGGACTGCCCGGGAACTTTTTTCTCTCTTTAGGAGGTTTTTTTCCCCCGGCTTGTATATATGCCTATTGCCCTAATGGGCTACTTATCTTTGTACATTCTCTAGTAATACATTCAGTATTGTGTGTTATGCTCCAAGCTTCTTCTTCTTCCTTGAGTTGTTCACCTGCTTCCACAGACATCTAACTCCAACAATTGGTATCAGAGCAGGTCATCGCTTCATCTAGGGCACCGTTGACACTCCTCCGTTTGCAATCTCAGAATCGCACGAATTTTGGTGAGCATACTCAGCGTGTTTTCAAGATCAAAACGGCTTCATTCTACGGTGCCAAAATCATGATCTGAGCTCGTTTCGGCCTCCGAACGCACTATAGCAATGCTTATGCAGGCTATTTCATCTTTTTATGCCAAAGGTATATACCAGTTTCTGTTCGCCAATATAAGCGTCTCGAAATCCGCTACAAGTCTAGCAAAATTTGTCTGGGCAGCTCAGTTCAACCTTTTGAGATACAGTCAATTTTTTGCATCAAGGTATTTTAGTCGCCGGCCATGGCTAAAAGCAGTGATGTATTTCGTATGTTGGCTGTTGAGGATAAGTTGGAGGGTACCAACTACCCGTTATGGGCTTATATGATGCGACATGTCTTGGTTGCAAAAGGACTATGGAACATTGTGCAGGGTATCTAAAAACGTCCTATCACACCTGCAACTGTTACAACTGCAGGTATTGAAGCTGATGCAGAAGGTGTCAAAGATGCTGATATTCTACATATTCCTATTTGTGTTATGGTTTCTGCTGCACCTACTGCAAACCAGATTTTCTGGGATGGCAGAGATGTCTAGGCACATGCATTGATAGCTTTGTTTGTTAAACGTGCCATTATTCCTCACATTCGCTCTTGCAGAACAGCTAAGGATGCTTGGGATACACTTACCACATTGTACCAAGCTAGGAATGAGGCTCGTGTTGCTTACCTCCGAAAACAGTTGGAGAGTGAGCACATGAATGAAGGTGATTCTATGGACAGTTTCCTAACGAAGATCAAAGACTGGAAGGAGCAGTTGATTTTTGTTGATGAGGTTATACCAGATAGCTCACTTGTGCAGAGCGTTCTGAATGGTCTTCCTTATTCATATCAGAGTTTTCCTTCTACTCTTCGCTTGATGATGAAAGGCAATCCAAATGCCTTATCATTTGAGGAGTTAGTCTTTGTTCTGTTGCAAGAAGATCACTCCAGGTAGAACACGTCCATTATGCAAGTTGCAGATCAACCTTTCCTGGCTAGTCAGAAGGGCAAAGGAAAATGGAGCTCTTCAACTAGTAAGCAAAAATCTGCTAATTTTGCATATTCGGAGAAGGAAGATAAAGATGAGAAGAAATCAGAAAAGCAGAAATTGTTTTGTAAGTATCGTAAAGGGAATGATCATATCATAAAGAACTGTCCAAAATTGGCTTCTAAAGAGGCAACGAAGAAAGAGGCTAGAATGGTTGTTGCAGAGGCCTCTACACCAAAAACAGAGTCTGCTAATCTTGTGCAGGAAGAAGAATGGGTGTTTACTATTGTCTGCAATTTTGACCCATCTTCTCATGAGTAGTGCATGTCTGTAGTAGACTCAGATGTTTGGTATTTTGACAGTGGGGCGACCAAACATATTATCTCGCAGCGCAGTTTCTTCTCTTCACTCGAGCCTGCCCCTACAGGGAATACTGTTACATGCGCCAACAACTCCTCTTATCCTGTTATGGGAGTTGGTAAGATCATTTTGACTACTTCTGATGGTAGTTCTTTCACTCTGTCAGATGCTATATTTGTGCCAGGGATCAAGAAGAACCTGTTATCAGTTTTTGCATTAGCCAAGATTGGCTTGGTTGTGAAATTTGTTGATGACAGGTGTACAGTTCATGATTTGTCAAATGGCGATGTGATTATTGCTTCTGGCATTTTATGTCGTGGGCTGTATAAGCTCATAGACTATGAAAGATCTGTAAATGATTTGGCATGTGCAGTAAATGATTCTCAAGCTATGTTAGATGCAAAGCTTTGGCATGCACGCTTTGGTCATCCGAATTTTGCTAGTTTGCTATGCCTGCAGAAATCTGAAATGGTGTCCTCTTTGCCCAAACTTGACGCACCTAGAAAACATGTTTGTGAAGGCTGTATTTTGGGCAAAATGCAGCGTTCGTCCTTTCCAAAAGAAGGTTCACTTCGGGCTACTCAAAAATTGCAGCTTGTACATAGTGATGTCTGTAGTCCTATGCAGACACCTTCTTTTGGGAATTATCTTTACTTTGTGACTTTCATCGATGATTTTTCTAGGCATGGATGGGTATATCCATTGAAGGCAAAGTCTGAAGTGTTCATGTGCTTCAAACAGTGTTTGGTTTTGGCTGAAAATCTATCAGCATGTAAAATGGGCACCCTCCGTTCTGATCGAGGGGGGGAATATATGTCTATTGATTTTAATGCATTTCTGGCTGAACGTGGGATAAAACACCAGTGTACAGTGTCGTATACACCTTAACAGAATGGAGTTGTTGAACGAAAGAATAGGTCATTCATGGAGATGGCGATGTGTATGGTCAAGAGTAAGGCTTTACCACATAGTTTCTGGATTGAGGCTATCATGTGTGTAGCATATGTACTGAACAGGTGTCCCACTAAAGCGCTCCACTCTATCACTCCATATGAGGCTTGGCATGACCGCAAGCCATCTGTTGCTCATCTGTGTGTTTTTGGTTGTTTGGCATCTGCATTAGTGCCTGAACAACATCGCAAAAAATTGGATGATAAAGCAGTAAAATGTATTTTTGTTGGGTATAGTTTTGAAAGTAAAGGCTATCATCTGTATCATCCATAGACTAAATGCATTCTGGTTAGCCGTGATGTCGTTTTTGTGGAAGATGTTATTCAGCCATTGCTTTCATGTATGAAGGAGACATTTGTTAGCTCCAAAGACATGTATGATACTTTACTGCCTCTTTTTACAGGTGGATAGTGTGGAGAATGAGTTCTCATATGCGTAATGGAAGTGTGTAGTGAGCCCTTGTATGTCCAGCACTTGTACAAACATCTGCACCTTAGATAGCTTGCTGCTCTCAAGACAAAACTCAAATGGACTTGAGACTTTAGTCAATCAAAGTAGACAAAGAGAGCTTTCTTGTTAGAAAGCTATAAATGACTTAATTTGGACAAGTTTTGATTAGGAAACACAACTATCAAAGATGAACTACCTATCCACATAGATATGCTAAAGAATTGAGCTTCACTCTCAAAACTCTCTGAATATATATTCTTTAAGAAAGATATTTGGTAAAAAGAAACAAATAGCTTTCCAACAAGATAAAAAACAAGTAATTTGGATGCTTTTTGATCAGGAAACTAAACTCACCAAGATAGACCACCTGCACACATAAGTACACTATAAAACTAGGCTTTACTATCTGACAGATATCTCACAGAATATAAATGATCTCAATGAGATATTGGGGACACTGAAAGTAGATCCAAGAGCTTTCCAACAAGACAAAAATCATGCAATTTGGATATTTTTTGGTTGGGAAAGTTAACTGACCAAAATGAACTACCTATCTACATAGGTATACTAAAAAACTAGACTTCACTCTTTCACTGATATCTCACAAAACACATAAGCTTTCAAAGAGATATTTTTTATTCAAAAAATACACGAGATAAGCTTTCCAATGAATGTTTAAACGCACAAAATGGTTACATATGCACTGAGATATGAGCTCTGCAACAGAGCTGTGTACAAACTGACATGCGGCTGGAAGGAGTCTAAGAGAAGCCAAAATGACAAAATGGCCAGATCCGACTATTGGGAGTTCTTGCTTCTTTCTCTCCTTGTTTTGAATCTGCACCCACTTCACTTGTATAACCAATGAGCATGTGAAGAAGTTTGTTCCTCCTTCTTAACTCACCACTTTCTCCACTACATGCTACTAACTACAAGGCAAGATATTCTATCTCTTACTCATCATGAATTTTGACTAGACTTTTTCTTTTATTATTTTTTCCTTTTTTCCTCCACTTTTCCTTTATCTTTATATTTGGTAAATTTATCCAATCATGGCTCATATGAAAATGAGCTTGTACATTTATCTTCAACACTCCCCCTCAAGCTCATTTGGGAGTTATCTTCATCCATGTCCTTCAAATTTATCACATCCTTGAAACCTTTGAGTTTAGAAGCATCCAAGAACTTTGTAAACATATCTGCAACCTGCTCTTTGGTTCTGATGAACTTTACCTCCACATCTTTGCTCAACACCTTCTCCCTCACATAGTGGTAGTGGACCTCTATGTGCTTGCTCCTTGCATGAAACATAGGATTGCTTGCCAAGTAAATACTTGACATGTTATCACCGTATATAGGGATGGTTCCAACTTGCACTCTGTTGCAGAGCTAAAGAAAGTACAAAGCAGAGAAAAAGACGGGCCCCAAAATTTTTCCGATTTGGACATCATATTTTTGTATCATACTCATTCTTGTAATATATTTCCATTGTAAATGCACTAGAGGATTCCTCTAGATGCATCCCCACAGAAGATTAGAGATTTACCCATGTAAAATAGTAGGAAATTAGTCTTTTAGTGAATAAAGTGCCGGTCTCTTGTGTGAAAGGACCATTTTTAGGGCACTAGTATATAAGTCAAATGTGACTCTTTGTAAAGAACTTTTTGCCATTGTGAGAATAGAGAGCACAAAAATTCGAATTTGTGTCTTCTTCACTCTGTATCTTCTTCTTCGTGAGCTTGTATGCATGTGTATTGCTTGGAAAGAGTGCTTGTGAGTGTTGTCTATCCATGAAAGTGTTTATTTGCTGTAGGTAAGGTGTGTGCGAAGTGTATGAAGTGCTGAAGTGTAATAAGGTATTTCCCGCGACTCAGTATTTTGCTCATAACTTGAAGTGGGAGCATCAGAACTGAGTGAAACCACTGCCATTGGATGCGTCTTCTCGAGAGCTTCGAAACGCATATGCTATTTGCTATATTTGGAGTTCGGAGCTGAGAGAAAAGTCCAAAATACTGACAGATGCTGAACCAAGTATCGTTTCGCCATGACCAACAGTTGAAGCTTGTTTGGATAAGTCTTTGTCTCATTTACACTCTTTGAGTAGTTCATTTGCATTGACCATCACATGATTGCATGTCCTCATACACTCGGCTAGGTTTGTATACTCTTTGGATTGATAATTAAAAGCGTGTATCCCCACTATATGCACTTGTGAGGGGATTGAGGTATAGTCTCTTTCTCCGCAAGTCCCTAAGTTGATACTTACGTCAACACACTTTTTGGCGCCGTTGCCGAGGAGTGACGAATCAAACCGAGGCATTCGTGTGATGGTAAGTAGCTTTTGGCATTGAAGTAAGTGGAGGAGTGGAAATCTTCTCTTCTTTGGTAAGTCATTTTCAGCCGCACTTGCTACTTCTCATTCTTGGAGTGTGTGTAGTGAGTTGTTAGTTTAGGGAAGAGAGTAGGAAGAGTGAGGGAGTAGATTAGAGTAGCTTTCACTTCTTGTCTTGTTGTTTCATTTTCAGTAGATAGAAAATCCCAAGTATAAAAGCCAAAAAGAGTCATTTTGAAAATCACTTGTTTTCTGAGCAAGTATCGTGGGACGAGCTGCCGAGTATCGTGTGTCGTTTCTGAGCTTGTGGAGCGGCGTTAAGCGAGAAAAGGTGCTAGAAGAGTGAGAAAGGGCATCAAAGGTGAGCCACTCAGTTGCTAGTTCTTTTGATCACTCAAAAAATTCAATATCAGTGTCAAACGACCTGCGTCAGGTATCGTCTGAGATCTACAGGGGGTTAAAAGGAGTGCTTTGCTTGATACAGAGAGTGAGGAGAGGAGAGAGGAACTACGAAGACAAGGGCATCAAAACAAAACTAAAAAAATCTTTCCCAAAATTTGTCCAAGGATCAAGTATCGTTTTACTCCCGCGGTCGAGTGTCGCGATACTTAGCAAGTATCGTTTTGCTCCTGTGGTTGAGTATCGCGATATTTCCCTCCGATCGTGTATTGTTTCATACCGATCACGATACTTGGTCAGAGATCGTTTTGCCAACGATCGTCGATCGTGTATCGTTTATCGTGTATCGTTTCGTGCCGGTCGCGATACTTGAGAAGTATCGTTTTGATCAAAGATCGTGATACTTGTTGCCGATCGTGTATCGTCTTCATCGAAGATCGTGTATCGCGCGTGCTAAGTATCGTTTGTTCGAAGTATCGTGATAGTCAAGTATCGTGAGCGATCGAGTATCGTTTGGTCTTTACCGATCGCGATACCTAACAAGTATCGTGTATCGTTTTGCCAGCGATCGGCTGCGAGCGATCGTTTTGTGAGGTATCGTTTGGGCAAAGATCGTGTATCGTTTGGTTTAAGTATCGTGTATCGCTTCTCAGAGATCACGATACTTACCAAATATCGTGTATCGTTGGGAGCCAAGTATCGCTGGCCCAGAGATCGTTTTGATCAAAGATCGCGATACTTGTTGCCAATCGTGTATCGTTTTCTTGAAGATCGTGTATCGCGTGTGCCAAGTATCGTTTGTCCGAAGTATCGTGACAGTCAAGTATCGTGAGAGATCGTGTATCGCCTGCTGCAAGTATCGAATATCGTCGGGATTGAAATATCGTGTATCGTTTCCTCCCAAGTGACAAGTATCGTTTTCCTTCGAATATCGTGTATCGTGTTGACCCAAGTATTGGGTATCGTTTCAGCCCAGAGATCGTGTATCGCGGAAATTGGAGGTCAAGTATCGTGATCTAGAAAAAATTCTTTTTCAGTCATTTTTTCAGCCAAGTCTTCTAGAAATTTTTGACCTTTAGTGAAGAATCCCAGAGGCCAAAGGGTAGCAAAGACTGATCAGAGTTTAGAAGTGGATGAACCTGAGATCCGGAAGAACCCTAGGAAGCCGAAGAAGTGTAATCTCTTCTGTAGGTAGTGTAGCAGAGCCAAGTAACCGTTCACATTATTTTGAGACCTCCAGTGAGTCAGAGGAAGAAATTCCCATGGCTTCAGAGGATATGCAGAACACAGTACCCATGATTGGCATGATGTCAATTATTGAGGGAGAGTATAGAACCTCCTTGGAGTATGTGAACACCAACCACAATGAGGTCCCTATTTATCTGGATGGTCTAAACAAATCAGTGGCCAGGTTAAAGAAAGCGTCAGAGGCTTACATAGTGCCTAGACCAGCAGTCAAGTACGTAGGAGGACTTTACATGGACAAAAGAGATATCCAATATGTTGTCACAGAACACCCAGAGAACATTAACGAAATTGGTGAAGAAAATAATGCTTAAAACTTAAATGGAGGAGGGAATGAAGAGCAAGTAACTACACCTAGAGGGAGATCTACAGTTGCGAGGATATGGAGAGGAGATCTGATTCCCCAAGATGACACATTAATGGATGTATATTTGATCAATGGGATTGAGCATCTCCTTAGAGCACATTCCTCAATTTGGGAAGCTGCTCCCAATCCAGTCACCATCTATGAGTTGCAGGATCCTGATTTTCCCACCATTATCACTTATCTGGATAAAAATCAGAGAAGATATTGGCCCATAACAGAAGCGGAAAGAGCTGAGTTGAAATACCAGAACATCCCAGTGTTTCCCCCTAGGGACCAAGCCACTACATCAAGAAACCCACTGGGAACGTCCCATAATGATTCATATCAACAGTCGGGCCAAACACAACAAACACAACAGACACAACAACCTCAAACCCCCTTCAGACCTCCTGTACAGTTCGCAATGCCTGCAAATAACCCTAACTATCGACCTCAGCCAACTATTGACCCCAGACATGGAATTCATGCTCCTGTCAGACCGCAGGTAGTAAGAGGACCAGGCATACCCATAGGAAGACCAATTTTCCCAGTGATGCCTAGACCACCCAAAGCAGGAAGACGACTAAGGCCAATCCAAGTTGCCAAATGCATGAGAAATCACTATGATGGCTCTAGTGAACCTTACAATCATATAGCGGAATTTAAACAAGTAATCAGAGCCGAACAGGTAGAAGACTTTTTGATTCAATATGAGTCCTTTGGCCTTACCTTGTCAGACACGGCGTTAGCATGGTTTCAGCCATTGGACCCTAATACCTTTCAGAACATGGAGCAAGTATACCAAGAAATGATTGAGGAATTCACTAAATCAGCAATTAAAAACAATTCTTCATCATTGATCCATAGCTTCAAGCAAGTCCCTACCGAGTCAATGAGATTGGCTGCCAGAAGATTCAAGCAATATGTAGACAGATGCCCAGTAGAAGAGAGACCTACACAAAATAAAATGGTGTCATTAGTTTTGGAAGGATTGTTAAACGGATCTCTTAGATCATTGGTATATGTAAAAAGGGTTCAGACTTTGCAAGAATGCATGAAGGAATGCATAGATTTAGAAGATAACCTAGCAGAGGACCTGAAAATACCTCAAGGAAGCTTGAAAAGTGAAGATTCGGCCAGTAACTCATCAATTCCTAAAAATAATGTAGAAGAAATAGCCGAATTGTTAGCGAAAAAGTTGAACGTTCAAGGACAGAGGAACTACCCCAATAACCCAATGAGAGTACCCATGCTCAGAAGGTGTATGCAGTGCGGAGGAGATCATCCTTCTCACTTGTGTACTAGGGGAGTAGTTCCTGATGGAGAGTGTTAATCTCCAAAAGAATAACCTACTCTTGTGATTAGAGCACCTCTACACCAAGAGTAAGTCAAAATCTTCACAACACAGAAAGTCTGCTGCACAATTTCTTCAAATTAATCTGACAAACGTGTAAAGTTTTTTTATGAAACTTTGTATGGAGTGTCGTCTAGAGATTGCGCACCTTTTTCAAGTTATATCTCTTCAAAAGATTTAGTATAACTTGAGAAATCAAATTCACAAGTTATCTATGTTTGACACTGTTACTCTGAACAGTCGACTTCACACCTGTAACTTCTAAGACTTGGTTCTCCTTGAATAGAACCCGTTTAAGCAAATGCTTCTGGTTACGAGTAGCTTATCTTCTAACTTAAAGACTAAGCCCTCACCCATGCAAAACTTTAAAGTATGCACTGAGAAATGATCAAAACATTGATCACTGGAAATGTGCCTGTTTCAGTAAATTCTGAACACTCAACACATATGAATGTTCCTGCTGACAATTCTCATTTTCTGTTTACAATTAAACTCTGAAACTTTAGCTATAGATTGATTAACTATAGACTTAGATATCCTCAAAAGGATTTCACAAATGATCTATTACAGACTGTGAACACACAGAAATTTCGGGCGCAATATTTCTTCTATTACTCAGAAAGTTACAGTTGAGTGACGAGAGGAAAACTCAACTAACTTTTCATATGTCTCATGACATCTAACTTCTCATTCTCTCTCATTGTCTCTCATTCTATCATCTATGCCTCTCATATCTGCCCTGACACTTTCTAAGGTATTTATAGATAAATTTGTACAAGCTTACAACTTTGACTATACTACTGTAAATATGTGTACATCCTTTTCCGGTTTTCTTCCAAGCTCCAAAATTTGTTCTTTTCTTCCTCCTTTTATCTTCCAACTCTTCATAAACTGCAAACTGTAAAATTGATCAATTCCGGTAACATTCCGGTGACTTTACGGTGACATTCCGGTACTGTTCCGGTGACCTTCCGGTGACCTTTTTTAGGAAATTTTTGATGACGTCTCTGCGGACTTAAAGACCTTCAATTGTTGATTGTCTTGCACCAACAGCTCCCCCTCAATCATCAATTGAGGTTTTCTCTGTCTTCTTTATTCCTGCCATGTCTTTAAATCTTTGTAGTTTTGGTCCATCCAAACTTTTTGTAAGCATATCAGCTATCTGATCTTTTGTTGAAGTATGGATTACTTCAATCTCTTTATCCATCACCTTCTCTCTTAGAAAGTGATACTGAATCTCAATGTGTTTAGTTCTGGCATGAAAAACAGGATTAGCAGCTAAATATAATGAACTCATGTTATCTCCAAATATAATTGGTGTCCTCTGTATAGTGTCAAAATTCTTCATTAAAGTCTTTAGCCAAATCACTTCCTTTGCAGCTTCAACCATGCCTTTGTACTCAGCTTCTGTAGAAGACAAAGCAACTGTATGTTGCTTCTTGGAACACCATGAGATTAGCTTATCTCCCACATAACACATGTATCCATAGGTTGACCTTCTGTCATCTGGATTACCTGCCCAATCTGTATCACTGTATATTTTGATATTTGTATCTGATGTAAAACCATAATACAAACCTTCTTTGAGTGTACCCTTAATGTACCTCAACACCCTTTGTCCTGCAATCCAATGTTCTTCTCTTGGACAGTGCATGAACTGAGACAATACTCCTACTGCATATGATAAATCAGGTCTGGTTAAAGTAGCATAGATAAGACTACCAACCAAACTCTGATATTGTCTCACATCCTTGAAATCCTCTCCTCCAAACTTAATTTGTGATTCACCTCCATTGGAGTAGGTGCTATCTGGCAATCATTCATTTTAAACTTGATTAACAAGTTCCTCAAATATCTTTCTTGGGTCACGAATACTCCATGCTGAGTATATGTGATCTCCATACCCAAGAAGTAAGATAAGTTTCCCAAGTCACTGATTTTAAACTCTTTCTCCATTTGCTTCTTTAATCTTTGTATACCAGACTCATCTGTTCCTGTAAGGATTATATCATCAACATATATACACATGTATATGAATCCATCATCACTTGCCTTTATAAGCAGACTACTATCTGCTTCAGATACCTGAAAACCAAGTTCTTTCAAGAACTTTACAAGTCTATAGTTACATGCTCTTGGGGCCTGCTTCAAGCCATACAAAGCTCTCTTGAGCTTGCACACATGATCTGGATACCTTTTATCTCTGAACCCTTGAGGTTGCTCCATGAACACATCATCTGAAATATAACCATTCAGAAAAGCATTTTTTACATCTAACTGACATAACTTCCAACCTTTACTCGCAGCAACAGCTATGAGTGTTCTGATTGTTGTCATCTTTGCCACTGGACTATAAGTCTCATCATAATCAACACCATATGTTTGAGCAAACCCTTTGACAACAAGTCTAGCTTTGTATCTAGACACACTTCCATCTGCAAATCTCTTGGTCTTGTAAACCCACTTGCATCCAATAATCTTCTGGCTATTTGGTTTAGGAACTAAATCCCATGTTTGATTTTCTACCAATGCATCATGTTCTTCCTGCATAGCTTTCTCCCATTTTTCCTTACCTTTTGCCTCTTCATATGTAGAAGGGTCCTCTTCTGCTTTCATCATGTAAGCATAATCTTTCGTCGCCAAAAATGAAGTATCATAACTGTACCTTGTAGGTTGCCATCTATTTCTTGATGACCTTCTGAGTTCTCCACTCCTTGAGGTTTCTGGTTCTTCACACTCAGGATCAAATCTTGGCCTTTGTTCAACTTCTTCCTGCTCTTCATAATTTTCTTCTTCATCAATTATTTGAACCTTTGATTTACCTTTCTTCTGACTCACTTCTTCTTCATCACCTGTATTGCTATTAACTGTTCCTGCATACCAAGAACTTTGCTCATCAAACGTAACATCTTTAGAAACCATGAATTGTTTTGTAGATGGACTCCACAATCTATAACCCATCTGTTTGTCATCATAACCAATGAAAACATATTTTTCAGCTTTAGGTTCCAATTTGTGTCTTAATTGTGATGGCACATATGCATATGCCACACATCCAAATACTCTGCAATGATCCAGGGTAGGTCTCTTACCCCACCAAGCTTCATATGGTGTCATACCCTGCAGAGCTTTACATGGTAACCTATTAACCAAATAAGTAGCTGTATTTACAGCTTCAGCCCACAAATAATTAGGGCAATTTTTCTCATTCATCATGGATCTTGCAAACTCAACAAGAGTCCTATTCCTCCTTCCTGCTACACCATTTTGTTGAGGAGAGTACCTACAAGTAACTTCCCTTTTTATACCTGCATTCCATAAGTAGTCACTGAATTCGTTGGAGAAATACTCTCCCCCTCCATCTGATCTTAGTCTCTTCAACTTATGACCTGTAGTTCTTTCTGCATATGCATGATAATGTTTGAATGTATTGAATACTTCTGACTTATCCTTGATCACATAGATAGTGATCCATCTAGTAGCATCATCAACATAAATCACATAATACCTTGACCCATTTATACTGAAATCCTTTGATGGTCCCCACACGTCTGTGTGTACCAACTCAAGCTTCTCTGAGTACATAAAACCATGCTTGGAATAGGAATGCTTATGAGCCCTACCTAATTGACATGCCTCACATCTGTATGTCATATGTTGACCTGCAACATTAGGCAATCCAAGCACTGAACCATTGTTAATCATATCTTTAATACCTCTTTCATTGAAATGTCCAAGCCTCTTGTGCCAAAGATCTAACTCAGAGATCTTATGTCCTGCATATGTAAACATGGCCTGACCAATATTGCCTTGAATCTTCAGTGTAAACAGTCTTCCTTCTTTCTTTCCTGAAATAATCTGTTTATACCCTTGACTAGGGTCTTCCACGTATACTCCTTCATTAGTGAACCTTACTTCATATCCCTTTTCAACAATTTGTCCTACACTTATCAGATTCTTAGGAATTGTAGGAACATACAGAACCTTACCCAATAAGGTACTACCGTCTTTAGCTTTCACTGATCCAATCGAATTCACTTTATGCTTTGTGTTGTCACCTGTTTGAACAACATGATTAGAAACTTTATTCTCCAAATCAGTCATTAGTGATATGTTACCACTCAGGTGATTGCTACACCCTGAGTCAATGTAGAAGACTCTTTGATCTTCATTCTGCCCTTCACAAGTTGCATTCAATATCAATGTTGAATCCTCCTTCTGTTCTGAAGCATAATTGTAGTAGGTATTGTTATATTGTTGACTTTGGAATCCTCTACCTGCATTTCTTCCAAAGTAACTCTTGCTACCTCTACCTCTGAAATTTCCTCTTTGATTTCTGCCGCCTCTTCCTCTTGCATTGTAACTTTGACTATATCCATTATTACTTTGAGTATTGTGCCAACAATCATTAGCTAAGTGATTTGTCTTACCACAAATCCAGCAAGCTTTGCCTCCATCTTTGTTAATCCTGCCTCTTCCTCTACCTTTGCCACCACCTCTTCCTCTTAGGAAGTTGGCTTGGCTAGTTGTTCCTTCATCTTCATTTGCTTGTTGCTTTCCTTTGCTATTCTTCTTTTTGTCTTTTGAATACATTGCATGACCTGCACTCTTGTCACCATCTCCTTTAACATCCTGCTCAAACGTTAGCATATGACCTAACAACTGATTTAAATCTGGAGTGAAGTGATCAAGTGATAACTCTGTAGACAAAATGAACGGCTTCCATTTGTCATCACCTCTTAAGCCTGTAAGAATTTGCCTTACCAATTTATCCTCTTCGATATCTTCATCAACAGCTCCTAAAGCATCTGCAATATCTTTCATTCTTGTCACATAGTCTGAAACGGACTGAGAAGCCTTCTTCTTAAAGGTGGTAAACTCTGCCCATAAGGATGCCTTCCTTGACTTAGTAGTATTCTGGAAATGCTCCTCCAACGCATTCCAAATATCAGTTGCACTTTCAAGACCTCGAATATGAGGTAACAAGTAATCATTGACTGCCATATAGATAATGCTCCTAGCTTGAGCATCTTTCTTCATCCAATTTTTCAGATCTGCTAACTCTTCCCTAGTCGGAACACTAGGATCTCTGAACTGTGGCTTTTCTTCTTCTCCTGTGATATAAGCTATCAAATCTTTGCTCATAAGATGAGCTTCCATCCTCATTGACCACGCAGGATAGTTTTCCCTATCCAGTTTCTCTATCTGTAGAGAATCTCCCATCTTGTGTCTACCTGTGTATTTGAAATCTTCAACCTTTATGAATAATATATGTACCTTTGCTTCGAATTAGACTCCGTTTGTCTTTCTTGATGTCGTATGATCTCTTCCTCAGGTTTTGCCTTCAAGCTTTCACCTTTTAGTTCTTCAGCTGTTGAATTCTTTGTAACCGCAGCAATCGGGATCCTCCTTTCTTTGATTTTGATGTCTCCTGCTCTGATACCACTGATGGAGAGTGTTAATCTCCAAAAGAATAACCTACTCTTGTGATTAGAGCACCTCTACACCAAGAGTAAGTCAAAATCTTCACAACACAGAAAGTCTGCTGCACAATTTCTTCAAATTAATCTGACAAACGTGTAAAGTTTTTTTATGAAACTTTGTATGGAGTGTCGTCTAGAGATTGCGCACCTTTTCCAAGTTATATCTCTTCAAAAGATTTAGTATAACTTGAGAAATCAAATTCACAAGTTATCTATGTTTGACACTGTTACTCTGAACAGTCGACTTCACACCTGTAACTTCTAAGACTTGGTTCTCCTTGAATAGAACCCGTTTAAGCAAATGCTTCTGGTTACGAGTAGCTTATCTTCTAACTTAAAGACTAAGCCCTCACCCATGCAAAACTTTAAAGTATGCACTGAGAAATGATCAAAACATTGATCACTGGAAATGCGCCTGTTTCAGTAAATTCTGAACACTCAACACATATGAATGTTCCTGCTGACAATTCTCATTTTCTGTTTACAATTAAACTCTGAAACTTTAGCTATAGATTGATTAACTATAGACTTAGATATCCTCAAAAGGATTTCACAAATGATCTATTACAGACTGTGAACACACAGAAATTTCGGGCGCAATATTTCTTCTATTACTCAGAAAGTTACAGTTGAGTGACGAGAGGAAAACTCAACTAACTTTTCATATGTCTCATGACATCTAACTTCTCATTCTCTCTCATTGTCTCTCATTCTATCATCTATGCCTCTCATATCTGCCCCGACACTTTCTAAGGTATTTATAGATAAATTTGTACAAGCTTACAACTTTGACTATACTACTGTAAATATGTGTACATCCTTTTCCGGTTTTCTTCCAAGCTCCAAAATTTGTTCTTTTCTTCCTCCTTTTATCTTCCAACTCTTCATAAACTGAAAACTGTAAAATTGATCAATTCCGGTAACATTCCGGTGACTTTACGGTGACATTCCGGTACTGTTCCGGTGACCTTCCGGTGACCTTTTTTAGGAAATTTTTGATGACGTCTCTGCGGACTTAAAGACCTTCAATTGTTGATTGTCTTGCACCAACAGTTCCACCACCGGCTTATGGTTATAATAGACCCACTGTCCCAGGACCTCTACAATATTGCAATGTGGAACAAAAATATACAAATCACAATATGGAAAATTGCCCCTACAATAGGCAAGCTAGACCAGCACAGCCATACATAAGACCCTATGGATACCCTCAGAGAGATCAGGGAGGTGAAGCCTTTAGGTATCCCTCTTATCAGCCGCAGGCACCAGCACCACGACCATATGCATATCAGGGATACACCCAACCACAGCCAGTACTAGGACAACAACCGCCCCATCCTCAGAACGTTGTCCCAGTCAAGATTGCCCAACCTGAAGAAAACCTAGAGAGAGCTATAGTCCTAGTCGCACCTTTGACTAGTAATGAACCATATGACTCGTTTTATGACCCTAGTCAAGGAACATACCCTAATTATGAAAGCTCAATGATGGAATATGGACAACTGTATGAACCATATGCCTATGGCATGGAAGCACCAGATAGTTCATACGGTTATGAGCAAGATTATGTGTCATTAATGTATACAGCTCCTAGAGCAACCATACCACCTCGACCCATGAACAGACCGCCTGTACCCAGAGGACCATGTTATAGATGTGGAGGTGATCACTATATCAGAGAATGCACCTTGCCAAACCCACCACCACCACAACGAGTCTGGGAAGGCTACTGTAGTGATTGTGGTAAGGAACACCTTTTCAGAGACTGCCCCAAGAATCCCAACAAGGTCACACCTAATGTACAAATCAACGTAATAGAAGATTGAATCATCAGGGAGTGATAAAGAGTACACAGTACCATTGAAAGCAATAACGAGAGCTAAAGCTAGAGAGACCACTGAAAAACCAAAAGAACACAATCATAGTGACCTAGAGAGGGATACACCCATCCCTCAAAAAGTTGAAGACTCAGAAGAGCCGGAGAAAAGTATTGCAAGTAAAAGGTCCCAGAGATGGAAAAACTGGAGAGATAGGATAAAAGAAAAGAAATTACAGCAGAAAAAGGAAAATGAAAGGAACGAACAAAATTCAAAAGAGGAGCAGAGAAAGAAAGAAGAAGTTAAAAATGAACAGTATAAAAAAGAGGAGGTAGGATCAGTCTTAGCAGATCCTATGCCTGAAGAATTAGCCATGTGGATTCAGGCATACAAGGCAAGAATAAGAGCAGGACCTACCATAGAGCAACACGAGAGAGAATATCCAAGAGGCGACTTAGAAAAAGAAAGACTAGAAATCTGCAAGAAATTGATAGAAGTTGCACAACAAACCTTAGAAAAACCTGCATCGCCTTTACCTAACACCCGAATTTCTGAAGGAGAGTTCCAAGAGTGTGTAAACACTCATGAAAAGCCTGAAGTAAATAGAACATAGAATGACGAACGTGTTGTTGAGAGAAGGGAAGGATCCATAGTTCCCGAAGTAGAAGGAGAATGGACTAAGGATCTATGGGCACGAGTTCAAGAGGACAAATGGAAGAAAGTGGAAGGAATTGAACCACCCTTTGAAGAATTAGAAGCAGAAAACGAAATAGAGGGTTCAATACCTGAACTAAATTCAGAAGAAATTTTTCCAATGGATGCAAGTGACAAAGGAGAGGAAGATGTAAAGGAACTGCCCAATTACACAGGGGAGTACGAGCACAATTCAGAATTGTATCGCATTCCATCAATGAGGAAACGAGAAATGAACCCATCAGTCCAAACATCTGAGATCATACAACGCCTTAGAGAGGTAAAAATTCCTTGTACCCTAACATTCGAAGAACTGTTGAAGGTAAAACCACATTTGAAAGAGAAATTAATCAATCAATGGGAAGTCAAGGAGGAAAAGAAAGAGATAGCAAACGAAGTAAACACAGTGAGAATTCCAGTGGATAAAGTAGGAGACTTTAGTGAGGGAGATGAAGGAAATACCTGCCTTCCAATTACTTATAGGGGTTACACTACCAAAGCCATCTTAGATTCGGGAGCTGGAGTTGGTATTGCTACCAAAGAAATTTGGGAGAAATGGGGAAAACCAGCATTAAGACCAACACGCATGAAAATACAAATGGCAGATGGTCATACGGAGAGACCCTTAGGATTGTTGGAACGAGTAGTCTTCACTACGTGTGGAGTGGAATTCGAACACACTTTAGCAATATGTCACTTCGAAAGGCCAAGCAATTATGAAATGATCCTGGGAAGGCCTTTCATGAGACAGTTAAAGGTCGTACAAGATTGGGGAAAAGACGCGGTATACCTACAACACGCATGTAGCTCAGTGATGAGTAGCACCTCCTTTAATGTCAATCCGGGAAGACGTGAGGATGGTATGAAGACCTCGAGCAAGTGGCGGCCCAAGTGCGTGAGTGCGAAGCACACAAGCATGCACACACATACACACACACGCGCACACACGGCAAGACAAAGAGAGAGAATCAATGGAGTTCTTTAGATTACTTTCAATAGCTCTTACAAGTTCGTTTCAATTACAATCTAACCTCAAAAATGAGCTCTCTAGCTCTTTTTATAGTTTTTGACTAGCTTTTGGCCCTGTCCAGACCTAGTGTCCGGCCTAGTTAAAAATTAGGTTCCAGGGCTTATTTGGGGGCTCAAACGAGATCTAAAAATTACGAAAATTGGTACGCAACTACTTCTAAGGCTCCTCAAGCTCAAGGACTCCTTGGCTTGCACAAAATGGAGCTACAAAAATGTGAAATGATATTTACAATGATTGTTAGTGATAAAAACCACTGTTGTTGTAGGGATTTCTTCTAGTGATCTGCCATACATATCTTCGAGCTCCCTACTTGCTCTTCCTCCCTGCATGTCCATCTCTTTGATTTGCATTAATGTCTTGAAAAAATATTGGCCTACTTGCCAGATCTTCTTTGACTGCCCTGTTTGCTTGTGCTGTCCCTTCGCTCTGACTCCCTTCTTTGACTTTCACGTCTTGTAAGTCCTGGTGTACCAAGGCTACTGCCAACACCCCCCCCACTCTCGCGTCTGTCGCCCCTGACAGACCCTTGTCTAGCTGCTTTTTGGACGTAATATTGTACAACATCGGCGGCGAGGTGGTGTTCTTCTAACCTGAGTCCCCTTGCTAGATCTGTCAGCAATGCATCCCAATTGACTGGCCCTGGGACATCTAGATGTGGCACCCGTAACTGTTCTGAGTGAATGGTTCGCTCCACAGCAAATAAATGGAGGAGATGTGAGGGTCTGGGTACAAATATTTCTGAGTGGTATTCCCAGAACCCTGTTATGAACATCTCCTCGAATGTTTGTTTAAAGCAGGCTGGGAGGTATTTTATTCTGGCGTGCCAAGCATATATCACCTCTATGGAAGGAGTGGTGCTCATGTCATAAACTAAATCCTGGTTTCCTGTAAGGAATCCGACGCCTGAGAAGTGGGGGTCCTTGATATTCTTGAATGTCCTGAATGTAATAAGCATTAACTCAAAAATTTTCATGCACATCTGGGCCATTACATCAGGGGTATTCCTTAATCGGATGCTCCAGTGCCGTATAGTGGAAATCATGTAATTGACGGTGGGAGGCCCTTGAGGGGGTGCTAGATAGACGTAGTTTAACCATTTGGCGCATCCCTTGATATTCTTGACTGCAATGGTAAACTCTGGCCATGTGCGTCTGCGAAGTACAGGAACATAACAAGGGTTATATTTAATAAAAAGAGGCATATTCGTCCAGGTGCGAACCATCTCCGGGTAGGTTTCGAGGAGTCGGATCCTCCAAGTGGGTTGATGAATGGATCCTTTTTGAGCGCTCTCTGGGATGTCATCTGGCCCAAATTGTGTAGCAAACGTTGGAGGTTTGCCACATCTTTGTTGGATTTATGCATTGTAGTCCGCCAGGAGTATACAATATGGCACGTATTGATCATCATTGGTTCCTATCCATCTATGGTGGGACATGCTGCGGAAGTATTCTGATTTAATAATAGTGTCCTCTATCTTTGCCATAGATTGGATTTGAACTGCCACTCGATCTTCATGAGTTGATGCTGTTTTCTCTAGTGTTTGGAGCCACTCAGGTACTTCAATTTCTAACGTATCCATTCCTTCTGCGGTTTGCTCACCACCTGGCATTGGCATAGGAACGTATGGTTCCTCATACGTCTCATCTACCTCGATGGGTACCAAATCCTCGGGTTCTGGTTCGACAACTGGGGAGGGCTGCCTTTCGTGTGTGAGTAATCTTGCCTGTAATTCGGCCACCTGCTCTTTCAATGCCTTGACTTCCTCTGAAGTCGTGGTCGTTTCTGTGACTTTGGGTGCTGTCTGTTGCTCTTGGAGTTGATTGCGCAGCGCATCACGTTCCCTTTCCAAGTCATCATGAGCTTCTAATAGATCTGCATAGCTGTCCAAGATGGTCTTCATTGTCTCTGAGGGCACAGCTTTAAACTGCTCTGGATCAATTTTGTGTGGAGAGCGTTCCATTGCTGCTTCTAGATTTGCTTCATTTTGCTGCTGCAGTCTCTTGTTTTCCTCAAGGGCGGCCGCCATGTGTTTTCTGAGAAGTGCCAGGTTACGCCGGACTTTGAGATTATCGGCTTGGTATACCTCGAGCAAAGCTTCTAGTTGTTTGGCACCTGATTCTGTCGATGGTTGGGGTGCCGCCAATAATGTTTGGTGAGCCTGCTCAAGCGTCGTGTAGCGTTGATTCAGTTCTGCATTTTCTGTTTGTAGAATGTGAAATTGTCTTTGTAAGTTCTGATGGTGCGTTTCCAGTTGCTGATACCGGTTGTCCAGAGCTTTGTACTCATGCTGGAGCTGGTATACACATTGGTTTAATGCTAAAAATATGTTATTTACATTAAATAATGCTGGGAGGGGTGAAGATGCAGGGGGAATGGGGGCGGGAATGGGAGAGGTGAATGATGTGGATGTACGTGGAGATGTGGGGGGAGGGGGTATGGGTGGTGAAGGTGGCATGGGGGGAGGGAGTGGTGCTGTGGCAGGTGATGTTTCCATCGTGTCAACTGTTTGAGTGACGGTGTAGATGGGAATCGTGGGTGGAGTGGATGTGACATCGGTGAACAGGGTGGTGAAGGTGGGCATGGTGACTCCCCCGTATTGGATTCCCGGAGAGAGTGGGATGCCCATGACAATGGTAGTGGTAGTGGATGTGGTAGTGTTAGTGTCCTGTGGTGGAGTGAATTGTGTAGTGTGAGGTGGGGATGGTGGTGACAACGGTGCTTCCTGATATTCTTCTGCTTGCGCTGCCTCGCCTGGTGCTGATGTATTGATGTGAATTTGCTTCCCGGACCTCCTGGGACGAACGGGAACTCTCTTTTCAAACCTGTGGATGTAGGCCATTGCCTCATGAATGGCCTCGTCCAGTCCTACAGCGTCGGCATGAAGGTTCATGGACTCAATGAACAACTCGTCCACACCTTCCTCAGCTAGCAAGTCGTTCATGAGTCTTTTGCCCTGTTCTAGAGACATCTGATGCTGTTCCTGAACCAGTCGCATGGTTCGATATAGTCTCTTGATTTGTGCCGAATATGCTGGGGCACTTGCTAACTCGGAGAGTTCGTCATATTCTTGATGTTGTTCTTCGTCGGCTTCTTCTTCGTCTCCTCCTGCCTCTTGTTCATCTACATCGACTTCTACAACTTGTGGTTGGGTGGGGGCCGATGTTGTTTGGGGTTGTGGTTCCTGAGCTCGCGCTGCTTCAGCTTCGAGGTTAGAGTCATAGATTAATCTGGCAATTTCTTCATCCGTGAGGTCCTCAAGAGTAAATCCCTGCGGAAATTCCAAATCGGATGGAATGGGTGGAAACACCAGATTAGGCCCCTCTGTGCTTGGTCTTGGTAGCCGGATTGTGAATGGCCGAACTCGTCGTGTCTGGGGAGGGGTGATTTCTGGTGTAGCGGTAGCTCCCCTTGGTTGAGCACAGGGTAGTTGGACTCCCCCCCTCATCTTCTTTGATGGGGGACCTGCTGCTGATAGTCTTCTCTGGAATTCTTGGACTCGGGACCATACGAGTGCCCGCTGAACTGGCACGTCATAAGCCAAACATCTATAGATTATTCTGGTCAGAGCACAACACCCGTGGAGCACATTCTTCTGTTTCTTGTTCCACCTTTGATGCGCTAGGTGGATCTGATCTATGATCCAGTGTGGCACATTGATGGGCAGGCTTTCGGTTTCTGCTAGATATAAACTGAACCATATTTTTTTCGGGGGCATTGTGAATCGTCCTTGGGCGGGAAAAGCAAAATGTTGCATGATGGTTCGCAGGTGAAGCGCAATGGTAGGTGTCATCGCTACCATGTCCTTCAACTTATTAAGATCTTTGTGCTTCATTCGACCTGGAACCATGGTTTCCTTTTCTGTTGGGATGTGCATGCCATACATGCCCAATGCTTCTCTTACCAGATTGAGGGTCAACTTGAATCTTTTAAGCTCATTACCCGGCAGCAGTGATGGCAACACAAAGGTGCTGTCGCCGCCCTTGGCTCTGCTTGGCGTGATGGTACTGATCAGATAAGAACATCGTAAAAAATCCGGCTTTGGTAAGTGAGTCCTGAAATAACTTTCCACACCCGCTTTGATCCAAACTGATCTCATGACTTCGGCATTTTGGTAGCTTTCAAACTCGCGTGTGAAAAAGTGGTATCGACCCCATTTGCCATTGAACTCCAATTCGGCTTCCCAGAAATAGGTTCCATCGCCCAATGGTCCAGCAACATCACTGAACCAATGCGCATGCTTACCTACTTGAGAAGTGTGCCCTTGAGGAGGATCCTGAATGGGGAGCACATGCACGGCTTGAAGCTCTTGCGGTCTTGCGGTGAGACGTGGCTCAAGGAGAAGTGTTTCTATGTCCACAATCTGGGCACCAGATCCGGCTTGAGAACTAGTACCTGCTTCTGCCATGGCCCTGTTCGCTGGTTGGTTCTGTGAGAATATATAACCAAGTGTTAACATCGTAATGGACAGAATAAATCCGTTGTTGTCCCCGTTACAACATTAACATAAGGTAGATGGTGAGTTAGTGGTTAGTAAGTGCATGAAGACAGTGTGTGTAGTTAGTGCTTGTGTTGTCCTAGGAGACTACTGCAGTTAGTAAGTGGGTATGAATTTACAAATTGGGGTCGGGGGGTTTATTACAGGCCCTAGGCTGCCAATTGCAGTGAATGGGCTTTGCTTTCGGTTTCGGAGAGGCTCTAGAGAGCTTTCTCGGTGTTGTGGTTTGAAAACGAGGCCTTTTTGGGATCCATTTACAATTGATCACATGCACGCTCTTGGGTCTTGGTGTGTTCTTGAGCGTTGAGAACGAGTGAATACTGGCAGTATGCGTAGCTGCGTTATGCTGTTTAGGTTGTGTCCTCAGCGTAGCTGCTTGTGCCATCAAGCAAGCCTTAGGCACCCAAATTTGTCTTGATTGTGGGTTAGCCTTCATCGACTTCTTGGGCACCCAAATATATTTCACGTTAGTAGAAGAATTTCCGAAAGACTTCTTATTAGTGTCGTGTTGTTGGTTACTAATAAGAGGCTTTGCTCGTGTGGTTGGCTTGAGTGCAACCGGGTGTTCGCCTTTCCGCACCCACACTTGTTTCACTTGCTGGGACATTTTGCTGCGCAGGTACTTTGGATCCCCGACATAGGTAGTACTCTGCTTCTTCGGCCTGTGATCCACCTTGGGTTGTTGCTTTCTTCTGGCCTTTGGAAAAGAAGGGAGTTCCTTTGCCTCCCGGGCTCCTTTTTTGCGAATATCCTTCCTCTGCAACACATAGTTTTGGACAAGAACAGCATGGTCAACTTCATGTGCACCCCTGGAGGGACCAGGAGTCTGTGCCTTTTCTAGTTCCTTGAGTGCTCCCTTATCCAACTCTATTGTAATTCGACTATGATTGACCCATACCTGAAGAAGTCCACTTCTTAGGTTTAAGTTGACTGCTTGGTCATAGATCCAGTCTTGACCCAAGACAAGAGGTTCAGTGAGATCCTCATCTTGACACACTAGCACTTTAACTGTCATTGCCTCATCATGAATGTAGAGGGGAAGTTCCACCTCGCCCATACAAGGGGTCTCCACGCCTCCCAATCCTATAAGATATGCTTCCACAGGATTGACAGTTAACTGTAACTCTTGACAGTAAGACATTCTAACAGCACTAGTGGCTGCACCTGAGTCAATCAAGGCTCTTACAGTCCTTGCACTTTTTCCTTGTCCTATATCTAGGGTTACGAAAGGACGTCGATCAGTTATCCTAGGTGAGCTGGTTCCTGCGACTTCACACATTGCCATATGATATCCTTGATCTGCATAGTCATTTGTCCTAGGCTGCTCTCTACCTTGCCTTCGTAATTTCATCCTTCTGATGCGTTCTAAAGCTTCTGCTTGAGCTTCTTCTCTAACTCGCTTTTCTTCCTCTTTGCGTTTCTTAGCAGTGTTGAGTCGGCTGAGCATTTCCTCCGTGAGGGGTTCCTGGTACAACTTGACTCTGCAACCGCTGATATAATTTGGGAGAACATCACCCTCTAATGTGGCCAATTGTACTGCTCCACTTGTGGAGATCCTATTGATGATCATAGGTCCGTAGCCTCTCTTTTCTAACTTCCTCGCGTGTTGTTTCAGTGTATAGACTAAGACTAGATCTCCCGCTTTCAAGCCTTTATCCTTCACATGGGCATCGAAGTATGCCTTCTGTCTCTTCTTAGCGGCATATATTCCTGCAGCGGCTCTTAGTCTTGTTTCCCCTAATCGTTCAAGGTCAAAGATCCTAGAGGAGAGTTCGTGACCTGTCCATTCGTGCTCTTGTGCTACTCTCAATGTAGGAATCAAGAAGTCCAAGGGTAGCACAGCATTTTGGCCAAATACCATCTGAAAGGGAGTGGCTTGGAGTACCGTTTTGTAGGCAACTCGGTATGCCCAAACAGCATGGTGTAGCTGTTTGTCCCAGTCAGAGCGTTTAGTGTTCACTAATTTCGTCAGTACATTGCATAAAATCTTATTAGTGCTCTCAGCTTGTCCATTAGCTTGAGGGTGATAGGGGGCAGACTTCTTGTGTATTACCAAGAATTCTTGGAGTAGATTTTCAATCACTTCATTTAAGAAATGAGTGCCTCTATCACTTACTAGTTCTATGGGTAGCCCATATCTCGTGAATACATTCTCAAACAAGAATTTGGCAGTTGTTTGAGCATCGTTCTTGGTTGTAGCTTTTACCTCTACCCACTTGGTGAGATAATCTGTTGCCACAATGATGTATTCCGCATGAGAACCCTTAGCTGGGGGATTAATAGGACCTACGAAGTCTATTCCCCACTTAGAGAATGCACGTCCACCCATCATAGGTTTCAGTGGCATCTCATCTTTGCGTATAGGATACTGAGTCCTCTGACAGACATCACACCGTTTCACATAGGTATGTGCATCCATGTGAAGGGTAGGCCACCAGAACCCCGCAAATAGAATTGCCTTGATCACCCGATCTGGTCCAAAGTGTCCTCCTGCCACACCTTGGTGAGCAGTCTCCAAGATCTTGAGATATTCACTTTCATGGACACATAACCTCAGGTAACCATCTTTACCTCGCTTATATAGATTATCACCAATGAGTGAATAATCCTGGGCTTCTTGTTCCAAACTCCTTTTTCTAGCTAGAGTCATGTCTGGAGGGAATGTGTTTGTCCTCAAGAATGATACTAGAGGTTCACTCCAATCTGGCACAATGGAGACTTGATAGAGAGTGGCATGTTCCACAGGTGGTTTAGTGCAACAGATTGGGCATTCCTTGCACAACTTTTGGACATCAGCTTCCATAGTTGGCCAATGTACTCCGAGTCTCTTTAGGGTCTGTAAAGTTCGTTGCTTTGAGTAGTGTTGCTCTAACGCACCTACATGTGCTAATTGCAACCATTTAGCGTACTCATCCTCTTCTACGCAACAAGCCAAGATCCCTTGATCTGTGTGCTTGTACATGCTTCCTGCCATGATATGGTACTTTTGGGCTTTTATGATCTCTCTATTCCGTGTGTTCACCACTGGATGATTAGGCCCGTATGTCAATACTGGTACTATTGGCTTAGCCCACTGCGGCACCACTTCCAAATTAAACAAGTAAGCATCAGGAAGGTCATCTGACACTCCTTGTGGGGCTTCTCCTGATGTGAGCCTAGAGAGGTGATCTGCTCTCAAGTGAGTCCTACCCTTTCTTACCACAACCTCAAAATCATATTCCATTAGCAAGAGAAACCATCTTACTAATCTTCCTGTATTGCATGGCTTGTTTACAAGATATAACAATGCCTGATGATCAGTAAAAAATTTAAACTTATTTGCAAGCAAATAGTGTCTAAATTTCTTGACTGCATATACCATGCCTAATCCTTCGCGCTCTGTAGTGGTGTAATTCCGTTCAGCCGCATTCAATTGTCTACTGGCATAGGCAATTGGAAGATCCATATTACCTTCACCAGTAGGTTGTGCAAGCACACATCCAATAGCATAATTGGATGCATCCACATGAACATGGAATGGCTTATTCCAATCTGGTGTGGTCAAGATTGGTGCTGAACATAATCTTCGTTTAAGTTCCTGGAAGGAATTCTCGCATTCATCCGTCCACTCAAAGTTAGTCAGAAGTCCGTACATGGGTTTTGCAATGACGGCATACATGTGTATAAATCGTCGATAATAACCACAATGCCCCATGAAAGCTTGTACTTCCTTGACATTCTTTGGCCTAGGTAGCTCCGCTATGGCTCTCACTTTTTCTTCGTCGGTAGATATGCCATTCTTTGACACTATGTGTCCTAGAATCTTGCCTTGCCTGACCATAAAAACGCACTTTTCTGGGTTTAGGCAGACTTGATATTCTCTACATTTGTCAAAGATTTGTCTGAGTTCAGGAATATGGGTTTGTCTAACATTGGAATGAGCACAGAGATCATCAACATAGACTTCTAAACTCTTTCTTAGGAACTCCTTAAACACATGGCACATCAGCCTCTGGAAGGTAGCTGGTGCATTGGTAAGCCCAAATGGCATTACTCTAAAGGCAAAAATGCCCCATTCTGTGGCAAAGGCTGTCTTATGCTGATCCTCTGGAGCTATGGCTACTTGATTGTAACCCGAAAATCCATCAAGGAAGCTGTACACTTCCTTGCCTGCCACTCTTTCTAAGAGATGCTCTGTGATGGGAAGTGGATAGTTATCTCGAATCGTGGCGGCATTAACCTTTTTCAAGTTAATGCACACACGCAGCTTGCCATTCTTCTTGGGCACCACTACGATGGGGGATACCCATTCAGTGTGCTCAATTTCATAGATAAATCCGGCTTCGACCAGTCTATCTATCTCTTCCTTGATCTTAGCAGCATAATTATCGTTATATGTATAAGGCTTTTGCTTAGAGGGTTTGGCATCTCAGGTCATGGGGATGGTATGCGAGCATATGTCCGGGTCAACCCCTTTCAAATCCTTGTAACTCCAAGCGAATACATCTCTGTATTCTCTTAGCAAGGCAATCAATTCATGCTCTTCTTCTGTCGTCAGGTCATGGCCTATATACGTGCATCTCTCCTCTCCTTCTTCTATGGCCACTACTATTTTCTTGGTGGTTTCTTTGTTATCATAGGCCTCTCCTGATTGTGCTTCTCGTTTAGGCATTCTTATCATGACTCTCCTGTCATCTATCTCATACTTCTTAAAATTTTCTGGGACCTCAAACAAAGATTCTTCCTCCTCTGGTGAGACTTCTTTCTTCTTTTGTTTCTTTCCTTCTTCCTTCGGGGTCATATGTGTTGCTAATCTTACATCATTTGTAACCTCTCCATGCCTCTGGGGTTGAAATTCTACTTCATGGAAATATTCTTCATCTGATGCAAATGGTGGGTCCATAATGATTGACTCTAGATCGGAGTCACTTGCATCCTCAAATGCATCAGGGCTAGGTTCACATTCTTCTAGAACTGCCTCTCCCATGATTGGCTCTATGGAGAAGACTGAAATGTCATAGCCATCCTCATCACAGTGAGGTGTCCATTGTTCTTCATTGATGGCTACGTCCATTGTTGCTAAAATTTCTGCCCAACCGTGAGGTTCGAATTCTTCGTCTGGAAAAACTACAGGTGCATAGGCTGGGTCTTGGATTGATCTATGGGTTTCTTTCGCACCTACCTCTCTGGCTTTCTCTCTCTTCTCTTCTTCTACTGCTACCTTGCACATCCATAAGTGAGTGTCTTCATGCATCCATGAGGATCCCGACCCTATGGAATGCACCGATTCTGTATCATCTTTGGCTCTATGGATGGGATTCCATTGGATAGGAGGGACGTCTCGATGAGAATAATCCTTGAGATTGACTTTGGTCGTAACACCCAAGTGCTGCAGGTACAAAGAATTGGTCCCCCAATCCTGTACCACTTGCAACTGTCGCATGAATGGTCTTCCCAAAATCATCTCATAGGCATGATTTTTGCTGAAGTCACATATAGCAAAGCTATGCTCAAACTCGACACCACAAGTGGTGAGAGTTATTCCTTCTAGCAATCCTAGGGGTCTCTCTATGTGACCATCGGCCATTTGCAATTTCATTCTCGTTGGCCTGAGTGCTGGCTTGCCCCAACGCTTCCATAAGGAGGTAGTGGCAATTGCAACTCCTGCACCTGAGTCCAAAATTGCCTTCGTGGTGTAGTCCTGGTAGGTGATGGGAAGATAGGTGTTCCCTTCTTCACCTTCACACATATCCCCTATCTTATCCAAGGGAATTTCTGGCACTGTCCTATGGGATCCTACCTGGGAACGAGGTTTTGCTATCTCTGGTACTTGTTTGGCTACATGTTTCCATAATTCACGTCTAACCTTGAGTAGCTCTTCTAACTTGAGATTACACTGCACGTTAGTGTTCTTCACTACCTCTGTGTTCCCAGGTATGACTGAGTCGTCGTTCCTTACCATGACTGTGGGTGCTCTCATAAATGTGGACTTTGCTTCCCATGGGCCTGTGAAGTGGGGTAGCTCTTGTATGGAATTAGACTCAAAGTCTAATCTCTCGTGAGACTGAACACTCTCATGCTCCCCGTAAATAGATGGGATGTCTTGTGGGAATTGGTCGTGTGCATCGTCCACAAGTTCAAAAGGAGGGGCGACCTCGCTTTCGTTATCCCATTTGTCTTCTTGAATCTCTCGTAGGAAGTCTGGTGCAAACCGATTCATAGAAGAAGAAGTGTCTGGCTCCGTAGAATTGGGCACATAAGCAACCTGGGAAGGAGGGCTGATTCTATTGTTGACTCTCTCCTCGTTCTCGCAAATGGCTGGAGCACAAGCTTCTTGGGGAGGATTACTTATTCTATTACTTTTCCGAACATGCTCACACATTCCCTGAGAAGGAATGTAGGCAACCTGTGGAGGTACTTGAGCTTTCGAGGGAGGCTCATCTGCCTTTTGGGGGGGAAGATAAGCTTCTTGAGGAGGCACATGGGCTTCCTGAAGAGGCTGGCTTATCCGTTCTCTTGCCCTTTCCTTTCTTTGAGGGGCAGGTTCCTTTTCTGACTGTGCTATTGGCCTCTCTATTCTTTCTAAGGAGGGGAAGTTGTCCGGTTTAGGGGAATTGGCCACATAAACTTCCGATTGGGAATGATTCATGTTTTTGCTTGCTTTTTCTTGGTCTTGATTTTTTTCTTCCTTGTCAGATCTTGCAATTATCCTCTCTAACTTCTCTAGGAATCCATCCAAGTGTAATTGCGTTTTGGCTGAGCCTCAGTAATTGAAAAGGCGACTGGCTTCAAACATAGTCTGAGCCAAGGCGACCATTTTCGCGCATAGTTTGGTTCTTTCTATCTCTAGGTCAGCTCTAGGATAGCACTTGTCGTGATCCGTGACGTTTGGCCCTTCTTGGATTCTGGCCTGATATGCTTTGAGCATCATATCTATGTCTTCAGGAGTGGGATCAGCTAATACTGATCCTACTCTAGGGGGTGGTGGGATTTGATGAGGCGGTGGGTAAGGTGGTGGGTCGGAGGGCGAAGGGGGTGGTGGTGGTGGAATAGTGTGAGAGGGGGTTTGAGAGGTGATTTCAGTTATCCTAGCTTTGGTTTCTCTTATGCTTTCCTCAAGTTCACTCATCTTTTTAGCCCATTGTCTTTTCATTCTTTCCCGACTATCGTTCCATGCTCTAGTCCTTTTCTTTGTTATGCTCTCGGTTTCACCAGCCTCTGAGTTCTTATCCTGGTTTGTCTCTTGGTTTTGCTGCAATGCCTGAGCTCTAGTGACTACCTGCACTGGTGCAGTGGAAGTGACGCTTCCTGAGGAATCTACAACCAAACCAATCACATTGATCGAAGTGATTTTTGGCATATTATTAGGATTCTTAGGGCAATCTCGTAGGAGATGTTCTTTTCCACAATCTTGGCAAAAACCTTGGATAGTCACTGACTGGGGTTGTGTAGGTGGGGGCAAGGGACAATCACGAATGAGATGATCTCCTTGGCATCTGTAGCACGGTCCTCTTGGGAATGGAGGTCTTACTTGCCTAGGTTGAGGCCTGGGGTTGGGGTTTGCATACATGACGTTCGTGTAGTCTGACTCCCAACTAGGTTCACTTGGTTCTTCACTATAGTAAGACTCACCATGTTCTGGAGACTGCATGTAGTAAGCCTGGGGACTATCGACATGTGTAGAATCAAAGCTATGGTCACTTGGGTCACTTTCTGAGATCAATGGGGTTACTGGTACTATGGTCCTATTCAGGTTTTCTTCTGCAACAGCATACTTTACTGGAATCACGTTAGCGGGGTTTGGGGGCTGTTGAGCTAGTACCGGTTGAGGTCTCTGTTGGGCCTGATATGGTTGCTGATAGGTTTGTTGGGGTCTAGCATATTGTGGTGGTGGATTTTGGTTCTGGTATCGGCCTTGTTGGTAGGGCTGCGGATAGGGTTGCCTAACTGTCTGCTTGTTGTATGGGCAATCTTGTGCGGTGTGATTGGTGTATCTCCGTTCTATGGTGCAGTACTGGCTACTAGGGTTTACTTGGGGTTGAGCCATAATAGGGCAGACATTCGCCATATGGTCACCACCGCATGTGTAGCACCTTTTCACAGGAGCAAACCTTGGGATTTGTTTGCTAGTTACACCTAATTTCTGAGCTACTTTTTCGGCAAGTTCCTCAATTGATGTGGACTGCATGGAAGAGTGACTAGATGCACTATCTGAATCTTTGTAGATCTTGGAGAGCTCTAGTTCTTCCCCTAAGTTATCTTCAATGTCAATGCACATGCGTACACATTCTTCTATAGTCCTAGGGTCCTTCAGATACACATAGGATCTCAATTTCGTACTCAGCAATCCATCAAGGAATAAGGCTACTTGTTTAGCAGATGTGGGTAGTTCCGAAATAGGGCACTTTCAAGATATTGTCTAAATCTTCTTCCGGCCAATCTGACAGTCTCTTGGGGGGTCTGTTTGAAGCTGTGCATCAATGAGGAGGTATTGTGTCTTATGCCGCTCTTAGAGAACTCTACAATGAATGCCTCTAGGAGTTGGTCTATGCTCCTGAACTGACGCTCATCTAATGGCTGAAACCATGTAAGTGCTGTGTTCCTAAGGGTTAGACCGAAGGCATTGTACTGCGTGAACAGATCTTCCACTTGTTCAGCTCTCAAGACTTGCTTGAACTCCGCCACATGATCATAGGGATCTCCTGTGCCGTCAAAGTAATTCTTCATGGACTTAACTAGCTGGGTGGGTCTCAAAGTTCTTGTGTGCTCTCTAGGCCTCGGCAGAGGGAATCCATCTACATTTCTTTGGTTCCTGTGGGCTCTATGCATCTTAGGTTCTACCCTATTCGTCTCTGTTCTCGTTCTTTCTCTGCCCACTGGGTTGGCAAAACTTACTTCTGGTCTATCTCTACTTCTCTCTCTTTGCGTACCATGAGCTTGGGAAGTTCCAGCCCCAGGGTGACCATAGGATACATTTGATCTTGGTTGGGGGAAAATGAATTCACCCTTCCAAGTGTAGGCATGCCTATCATTTTCTGTCACCACAAAGATCCGTTCTGAAGCATGATCTAAGTAGGTCACTCTGCCTGGGCTATCCGGATCCTTAAGCTCATAGATCATGATATTTCCTATATCAGTTGGCTGATTGGATTTATACCTCCAAAAGGCTTCATCAGTTTCCCGATTGAGGAGCAATTCTATGCTCTTGTTGTCCTGGGGTACCCACTCAGGTGTGATAATCCTAGTGAGAACTGATTTACCTCGAGGGGTTCTAGGTTCTACTCCCATATTTCCTTGTTCCAAGTCGCCTAAGTCCGCTTCTGAGATTACATTTCCAAATTCATCTGTCCTATCAGGGTGACTAGTGACAACATATATAGTTCCTTCTTTGTCCAGGTATGCACCATTTTCAAACTTGACAGCTGGGTGTTCTAGTCCTATGGATTGGTCATGGTTTTTAATCTGGACCACGGATCTTCCTAGGCCGTCCTCATAGATGCTAGCACCTAGTCGGTTGGTCCTAAGATATTCCAGCTGTGTTTTGTAAGGGCCTTCTACCCTGTACAAATAAGGCACTCCTGAACTTCCCGTAGGTCTGTCCATGCCTTGAGACATCCCTGATTCACTGGTATCCGAGCTAGGGTAATGAGAGTGGTGACTCAACTGCTGGGCCCAAGACCTTGCAGTGTGATTGACACTAGCCTCTGAAGACCTAAGGCTTTGTCTCTCCCTTGCTAGGTGTCGTCCTGATCGAAGGTTCATATGCCTAACTGATTATCCCAATTTTTTTCCAGAGTACAACCTCATTGCCAATCAATTGGTACCAGTCACTTGATTCTTTTTAGTTAGTTATTGTGTTTATGGTCTTGTCTGATATCCCGTCGTCAGGAACACTTGAATGTTCTTCGTACTTTAGGTTGATCGTTCCACGTTAGGTTCTTTTCCTTTAGGTTATCGACAGTACAGAGATTATGTTTTTAACTTGAACTTGAGTTTTTAGGTAGTCTTCAACTTGATATCTGCCTATCGTCGCCCTGGCTTACTCCTATCTCTACTCGTTCTAGTTTGAGCTAGGAAATGACAGAGGGAGTTGAGAATAATCCAACCTTACTTGTTGATCCCTTGCTTTATGGTGCTCAAGAACCCGGTTCTCAAGCTTGCAAAGAAATCTTGCTTTGTATGCTCCAAGTTGCTCTCAATGAACCTATAAAAGTCCCACGGTTAGCTCAATGCTTAGATTCAAAGGACAAAACCAACCACTTTCATTCATGTGACACAAACACACATTTGCATTTTGACTTTTAGGAAAATAATTCTAAAGACCCCTGACTTTGATCCCCCTGGGTATGGTCAACTTCAAAATATGCCACGAGCTTTCCAACAAGCCCGAGAGCTCAAAAATTGGATTTCGTATGAAAAAGTTATGACTGTTCAGGGTTTAGGGAGTTAAATCAGGATTCAATACAAGCTAACAGTCAAACAGGAATACTCGAGTAGCTTGTGGCACGGCCTCGCGATGCAATACTACACCCTAGTGTTTGTCCCACACTCAATCAAAATTTAGACCAATGATTTTGCCTTGAAAATTTGACCTAATTTGCCCTTCTAATGCGTTCGCAAAGTCTGTCGGTCGCGATTGACAGGTCAGTCGCGATCGACGTGTCGATCGCGATTGACAGGTCCGTCGTGGCTGTCAGTCACGATTGATTGGTCAGTCGCGATTGACACGTGGCCGAAAAGTCAATCAATCGTGGTCAAAGCGTCGTTGACTCTGTCGGTCGCGATTGATGAGTCGATCGCGATTGACAGGTCGGTCGCGAGGGTCTGTCGATCGTGGTCAAACAGTCGTTGATTGTGTCGGTCGCGATTGACAGGTCAGTCGCGATCGACGTGTCGATCGCGATTGACAGGTCCGTCGTGGCTGTCAGTCGCGATTGACTGGTCAGTCGCGATTGACACGTGGACGAAAAGTCAATCAATCGTGGTCAAAGCGTCGTTGACTCTGTCGGTCGCGATTGATGAGTCGATCGCGATTGACAGGTCGGTCGTGAGGGTCTGTCGATCGTGGTCAAACAGTCGTTGACTGTGTCGGTCGCGATTGACTGAGCCGTCGTGGTCTGTCCGTCGTGGTCAAACAGTCGTTGACTGTGTCGGTCGCGATTGATGAGTCGATCGCGATTGATGACTCGATCGCGATTGACACGTGTCACGCGTATGGTCAGTCGGTCGTGGTCAATCGGTCGTTGACTCTGTCGGTCGCGATTGACAGAGCCGTCGTGGGCTGTCGATCGCGATTGACGTGTCGATCGCGATTGACAGATCTGTCCGTCGTGGTTTGTCGATCGTGATTGACAGAGCGATCGCGATTGACAGAAATCTGTGGAATTTCAAAAAACTAAACACATTTTTGGGAAGCTCTTGGCCTGTAGGTCATGGATATGCACTTTGTTTAGCAATTAGAGCAATTTTTCTGTCGGTCGCGATTGACAGAGCTCGGCGACACACAGACAGTTACTCAGATTTCCGTACCTGCGCAGGGTGCTGGGGATGATGATGCGGCCTGTACCTGCAGAATGCTCACAAAACATGCAAAAAATAGCACATGCAAATTCGCTCTCTCGCTCTCTCTCACAAGTGAAATGAGAGAAATGAGGTGGAGATGGGAATATAATCAAAAACTGAAATTTTCGCGATGATGGAGATGGACGTGGGAGATGGTGATGATGATGATGAAGATGGTGAAGAAAGTAAAAGAAAATCGATGAGAGTGAAGAAAATACCTACAACTCCAACGCGTCAACTCTACGTCTTACCATCACACGCTCGTCCTCAAAGCTCGATCCCCGGCAACGGCGCCAAAATTTGGTGTAGCTCAGTGATGAGTAGCACCTCCTTTAATGTCAATCCGGGAAGACGTGAGGATGGTATGAAGACCTCGAGCAAGTGGCGGCCCAAGTGCGTGAGTGCGAAGCACACAAGCATGCACACACATACACACACACGCGCACACACGGCAAGACAAAGAGAAGAATCAATGGAGTTCTTTAGATTACTTTCAATAGCTCTTACAAGTTCGTTTCAATTACAATCTAACCTCAAAAATGAGCTCTCTAGCTCTTTTTATAGTTTTTGACTAGCTTTTGGCCCTGTCCAGACCTAGTGTCCGGCCTAGTTAAAAATTAGGTTCCAGGGCTTATTTGGGGGCTCAAACGAGATCTAAAAATTACGAAAATTGGTACGCAACTACTTCTAAGGCTCCTCAAGCTCAAGGACTCCTTGGCTTGCACAAAATGGAGCTACAAAAATGTGAAATGATATTTACAATGATTGTTAGTGATAAAAACCACTGTTGTTGTAGGGATTTCTTCTAGTGATCTGCCATACATATCTTCGAGCTCCCTACTTGCTCTTCCTCCCTGCATGTCCATCTCTTTGATTTGCATTAATGTCTTGAAAAAATATTGGCCTACTTGCCAGATCTTCTTTGACTGCCCTGTTTGCTTGTGCTGTCCCTTCGCTCTGACTCCCTTCTTTGACTTTCACGTCTTGTAAGTCCTGGTGTACCAAGGCTACTGCCAACAACGCAGGAACCACCACTAGAATAAACCTACATACGTACACTTATCAAGATGTTCCACCTCTACAATGGAATCAAATTCATAAGGAGGAAGACGATCAATCAATTCATAGTGTAGGTTCTAGTGATCAATCCTGGATGAACGAGGACACTCATCTATGGATATGCCAAGCTGCAAAGAAGGAAGAGGAGAGAAGAAAAGGTTGGCAGCAAAAAAGGAATAGCGAGGTCTGTACAAGATCCAGCTTATATGCCACAAATATTTCCGGATGAAGAATTTGAACCTCACGGTTGGATGGAAATTTTAGCGACCCTCGATGTCTGTGTAAACGAAGAAGTAGTGACCATGAACGAATGTATCGATGAGGAGGGTTATGATGTTAACCTGTATATGGTAGTCCTTCAGGAGGCTGAAGAAGGAGAAGTGATCGAGAAAGACTGGAAGGAGGACTACGAGAGCATTGAAATGGAGCCCGAACCAATGGATCTAGGGAATAGTAACACCAACATAAATATCACCGCCAATGAAAAACACCACGAACTCACACAGAAGGGGGAATTAGAATTTGAAAGAGAATCAGAAGATGAAGAAAACAAACCCCAAGACCAATTTGAGGTACCAGCTCACTTTAAAAAATATGAAGTGGAGGAGAGAAAAATTGCTATTCAAATGCCGAAAAGAGAAGCACAGCCTGGAATAGCATATGATAATAAGGAACAAACCAAGAAGATAGTTGTAACTGTAGAAGAAGGAGAGGAACGATGCACCTTCATAGGACAAGATGTCTCATTTGAGGAAGAACAGGAGTTAATTCGTCTCATAAGAGAATATCGGGATGTTTTTGCTTGGACCTATAAGGACTTGAAAGGAGTCGACCCTTCTATATGTGCGCATAGAATCCCCATGACATCCGAAGCCAAACCTTATAAACAAAGACCATATACTTACAATGATGTGTATTCAGCCAAAATAAAAGAAGAAATAGACAAGTTACTAGATGCTGGATTCATCTACGAGATTGAGCACACGGAATGGGTGTCACCTTTGGTGGTTGTACCGAAAAAGAATGGAAAGTTAAGAGTGTGCATCAATTTGAAGAAAGTAAATGCTGCGACCATAAGGGATAGTTATCCTTTACCAATTACGGATCATCTCTTGGAAAGGGTAGCAGGGAAGGAAGTCTATAGCTTTCTAGATGGCTTTTCAGGGTATAATCAGGTAGCCATTGCTCCTGAGGACCAACATAAAACAGCGTTCGCAACTGAATGGGGAGTATACGCCTTTAGAGTCATGCCTTTTGGTTTAACGAATGCCCCAGCTACCTTCCAAAGATTGATGTGTCATGTGTTTAAGGAATTTCTGAGAAAAAGTATGGAGGTATACGTGGATGATCTTTGTACTTATTCAGCTATACGATCAGAGCATATCCCTGAGTTAGAAAAGATTTTTGCTAAATGTCGACAATATCGAGTATGCCTCAATCCTGAAAAATGTGTCTTCATGTTTCGACAAGGAAAAATATTAGGACATATTGTCTCTAAAAACGGAATCTCAACTGATGAAGACAAAATCAAAGTAATTCTGGATTTACCAAGACCGAAGACTGCTAAAGAAGTTCAAGCATTTATGGGACATTGTGGATACTATCAAAGATTCATACATATGTATGCCATAATTGCTAGACCTCTTTATGCATTATTGACTCTATTTAATTGGACCGAAGAATGCGAAAAAGCTTTTAATGAGTTAAAGAATCGATTGAGTTCAGCACCAATCCTTCGAGTCCCTAACTGGAATAAACCGTTTCACATTCATGTGGATGCTTCCAAGTTTGCCATTGGTTGCATCTTAGCTCAACCTGCTGACACAGGAAAATTAGACCACCCTATAGCCTATGCTAGTAGACAATTAAATCAAGCAGAACGCAATTATACTACCACAGAGAGAGAAGGCCTAGGGATGGTGTACGCAGTCAAAAAGTTCAGACATTACCTGTTGGCAAACAAATTCAAATTCTTCATTGATCATCAAGCCCTACTGTACCTAGTCAACAAGCCTTGTAATACTGGACGACTAGTACGATGGTTTTTATTGCTAATGGAATTTGATTTTGAGGTAGTAGTCAAGAAAGGAAATACCCACATAAGAGCAGATCACTTATCAAGAATGACCCATGGAGAACCACCCATAGGAGTACCAGATGATCTGCCAGATACGTACCTTTTTAACCTGGAAGTATGTCCTCAATGGGCAGAAAAATTGATCCCTATACTTACACATGGACCTAAAGATGGGATCACACCAAACCAAACCCAGGACCTCTGGAGGACTAAAAACCTTCACATCATTGCGGGAAGTTTGTACCACCAAGATTCAAGTGGATTATTGATGAGATGTGTGGAAGAAGAGGAACAAGAAATGTGGCTTCAGAAAGCACACGTAAACCAATGGAAAACTCATTTGAATGCAAATGGAACGTGGCAAACACTCAAGAGATTTGGCATATATTGGCCAACCATGCAAAGAGATGCACATAACTATGTATCAACCTGTCAGACCTGTCAAGAACAAAACCCAGAGGAGAACTCTACCTTATGCTATTCTACAATAGCACCAAGATGGAGCATGCCACTGGTAAAGTTCTTGAAAACTCAAGAATACCCAGACGGAGCTACTTCAGCAACGAAACGCGCACTTGAAGAACAAAGTAAAGATTATGTCATTATAGGAAAACAACTCTTTAAATGAGGGAAAGATAACCAATTACGAATGTGCATTCACGAAAACGAATATCTTTCTGTTTTAGAGATGGCTCATACGGGAGTTGCAGGAGGACACTTCTCTGCAGATAAAACAGCAAAAATGATCCTCTTTGTTGGAATGTGGTGGCCAACTCTACACCAAGATGCCGTAACATATGTGCAACGGTGTGATACTTGTCAATGAACAAAATATCCAATTAGAAGAGATGAGATGCCACTTAGACCCATGATGAGTGCTAGAGCTTTCACAAAATGGGGAATAGACTTCATAGGACCTATTAGCCCACCAGCAAAAGGATCCCATGCTGAATATATAATTGTTGCCACAGACTATCTGACCAAATGGGTTGAAGCAAAAGCAACCAAGAAAAATGACGCAAGAACCACAGCCAAGTTTCTCTTTGAGAACGTTTTCACTAGATTTGGACTACCAATAGAAATTGTGAGTGATAGAGGTACGCACTTTGTGAATGAAGTTATACAAGCTTTATTGAATGAATTCTTGGTAATTCATAAGAAATCAGCTCCTTATCACCCACAAGCCAATGGACAAGCAGAAAGTTCGAATAAAATCTTGTGTACAGTTCTCACCAAAATCGTTAACAATGGCAGATCAGATTGGGATAAGCAGTTACATCATGCTTTATGGGCATTTCGAGTAGCCTATAAAACCGCCATAGGCACTACTCCTTTTAACTTAGTGTACGGACAAAATGCTATTTTGCCAATTGATTTCTTAATTCCCACTTTGAAAGTGGCAACTACTTATGAGTGGACAGGACATGAACTATCAGCTCAATTGGATCAAATAGAAAAGCTTCACGAAACTAGGTTACAAGCAGTAGCAGGCATCTATGCTGCTAAAAGACGACAGAAAGCCTACTTCGACGCGCACATTAAGGACAAGAAGTTGAAGGAAGGAGATTTAGTTTTGGTATACACCTTGAAACAACATGCTAAGAAGTTGCAAAAGAGAGGATATGGTCCATTAATCATTAATCGTATATCTACAAGTGGAGCCATTAGCTTAGCAACCTTAGATGGAGATGTGTTACCAAACTACATCAGTGGATGCAGAGTGAAAAAATATCTAGAACCATTAACCGAAGAAACAATGTCTCGGTTAATCAAAGGCAAGAATAGACGCATAGAGGAGGAAAGGATACGAGAAGAAGCGAGACAGGAAGCATTGGAAAGAATAAAGAAACGGAAAGAGTGGATGAGAGAGCGAGATGAAAGATATCGACTAGGAGAAGAACTCATCCCAATGGCTAATTTTAGAGCCACTCAAAACCTAGGATCGCAGAGAACGCAACCATATCTAAATTTGGGAGCAGGAAAAACGGAGTACCACTTGGTGGATGCTCTCATTGACACAGGAGCTGCTGTAAGCTGCATCAAGCTTTCGTTGACCCAAAAACTCAAGGAGACAGTACGCCCATCGATGGCCCAGTTGATTGGAATAGGAGGAACAATTACCCAATGCATAGGTGAGATCACCTTACCTTTACATCTTGGCAACAACACTATGGAACAAAAGCTATTAGTGTGTCATGATCAAGATTTACTTGAGGAGGTAGTGTTAGGTCAAGACTGGATTTACGAATATGAGGTGACCATTCAATTGGCGTTAGGATACATCTCAGCCAGGATAGGACATCGTGAAGTATTCAGTCTGTTAGACGAACGACCAATCAAATCTGTGAGCATGGAGCAAAAAGTTCATTCTAATGAACAAAGTCCTGAATGTATGATCACTAGCACTATAGAGACATCTTCGTCAAGTACTATATGTGCGGACATATTGAATTCTGATTGCACACAATCTTCTACTCTGGCAAGTCACGAGAGTGTCAATCTATCTGAGACCCACCTCACCGAAGCACCATGCATAAAAAGGACTAGTCCTCTGAGTAATTCAAAATCTGTACCTATTAAGATATAGCCTATTCCATACTCTAACCAAGCGTGGATAAAGAAAGATGAAGTGGAGGAATATCTTCGACGACAAAAGTGCAACCGACATCAGAACAAACAGTCAAAGGAGAAACCAACTCAGTCTGAACAATGAAGTCATCGACGAATTGCCACAATATGGATCCCAAAGAAAGTAATAGCCGCTCAGCAGGATCGTTCGCAAATCTGGATTCCTAAGTCTTGCGTTCCAAGGAAACTAAACCGAAAGGATGATCCTCAGCACAAGAAGAACCAATATAGTCCACAGGCAAAACAGCCACAGAAAAAGAGTTACTGGAGAAAGAAGGAGTCTGTAATGGCAACCCGAGCCATTCCGAGATTTACAAATCAGATAAAGCAGACATACAACAAGAAAGGAGCCACATTCATCGGAATTAGGCAACATACAACGAAGCCCAGCACAATGAAGCAGATTTGGATACCTAAAGACAAAGTAAACGGCATGCATCAGTCAACTACTTCCAATTGCACACATATGGAGCCTTTGAGACCCAAAGTATGCATGATAGGGCCACATTACAAGGCCAAGCATTCGGCACATCCTCTTCTATTTCAGGATAGTCAAGCACATTTTCCTCTTGGGAAATAGGAGAGCACTTGTACATATATTAAGAAAAATACTCCAAAAAATTTAATAACCGCTTCGGTTATAAACTAACTTTTCTGTTTTCCTTTTCAGATGAAAATATAAAAATACATAAAAATGTGAAAAATCCAGGTATTACCTTTCTCACACCCACGGGAAAGGGACGACACCATTCACTCGGAGCAATATCGAGCTTATGACAAACAAATAAAGGAGGGTTTCGGATAATATATGGCAACTAATTCATACTCTATATTGAGTGCAGATGGCATCTACTAGTTCTGAAGCTACCCAAAAGGAAGAGGTCCAGCTTTTCCCACTCGAGTCCATTACAAAAGCAAGAGGTCACTGGTTCCGGGATGATAAACCAGTGGCGAAGCTCATCTTCATGGAAACAATCAAAATTATGGATACAGATCATTATTTTCCTATCATGTCACAGGACTTCAAAACAATCATACAGGGGTTACCTCATATTGAAGATGTATGGACACAAGCGGGCATAGAGGCATTTCTCAAATTGCCTATCTATGTTCCAGATTTTCAGAGATGTGAACAGGTAATGAATACCATGCAACCTGCCGCAACAAAGATCTCAGTTCCCGAAGCACGCGTCTTGGATAAAGTCGGAGTTTGGAAGACAATCCAATTCACACATGAGTTAATCAATAAAGCTTTTGGATGGAATCAAGCAGGTATTACTAGTGTCAAACACGAGTGCCATGATCCCAAGAAGAGATCATTTTTGGATATAAACAGAATTGACATAGAAGATGCTGTCCGATTGGTGCATCAACACTTTTGTTTCCCAAGCATGCACAGGTATACCGCTCCACAGAAGATAATCGTACAATTATTATCGCATGCCATGAGACAAATTGGGAACAAAGTGAACTTGACAGGCTATGTTCAGGAAAGATTGTTTGAAGCCCAGAAGAAGTGGGGCCAGAAGAAATTTTTGAATGGTAGTTCAGCTCTCACATTACTGATATATGAAGCTTTGGATATGAAGAATTGTTTGAGAGAGATGCCCACTTCAGAGAAGCTAGCTCAATATGCAAAACCAGCAACGGTCCCTAAGAAAAAGAAGGTTGCCATCAGCGGAGAAGAAGCCGAAACCAGTTCTCAGCCGAGAATGAGAGGCACAAAAAGACTAAGAGAAGTCAAGCAAGATGAAGAAGGAGGACCTATGACAAAAAGAGTCCATGTACTTCCCAAAGTAACCATTGCAGGATAGAAACAAATTACGGAGGAAGAGTTGACTAAAGCACTGGAAGAGACGCACAAATATACGGAGGGACAAATCAAATTACCAGTGCAAGGTCATCATTATCAGCAGTCGCACCAGGAATTAAATACAAAAAGAAAACTCACTAAAGTTCGCCGATACCGCGAAATCGGATTAGATAATTCTAGCTCTTCATCACAGGACAAAGAAGAAAAAGACGCATCATTGTTGGATGTGGATATTCGAAGCGAATCCAAAGATGATGGGCAATGGACCGAATTAAATGAAGTTGATTATGGTGAAGAACCAGAAGGCCTCAAGCCAATAGATCAAAAAATAAAAGTGAATCAGAAAACCACAAGCGCAAAAACAGAGGAGGAGATATCAAAAATGGAGAATGAAGATAATGCTGTAGAAACAGAAGAACCCTTCACACCAATCAGGGTTGTGACAAAACCCTCCCCAATGGATGTCACGTTTCAGGGGAGTGCCACTAAAAAGAATGAAGCAAAAAGAGATGATAAAGAACCCAAGATACAACTGCAAGTTAGACAACCGCATAACGAGACACTCCAGGTGGCAGAAGGCAAAGATGTGCAAACGGGAGAGACTCCAGAAATAGCAAAGACATGGCTGAATGTAGACATAGCTCAGCTCAAGCCTGTTGTGCAGGATATGATTAAAACGGCTCTGGATACACAACAATTAATGCTTGACGCTGATGAAGACTACGACCAAGCCATGCGAGACAAGAAAGAACTTGAAAGAGCAGGTAAACATCTTTCCGAAGAATTATCCAAGGTGCGAGAACAAGCTCTGAATAAAGAGAAGGAACTTCAAGAGGTCAAAACACAAAACAACATGCTAGAGCTAGAGCAGACAAAATTGAAAGACCAAATCCAGGAATTAACAAAGAAATTAGAAATGAGTGAGACTGAGAAGACACGTCTTCAAGCACGCAGTAAAATCTTAGAGTCTCAACTTAAAGTAAGTATGGAGGAAGCTGACAATATGCGACAAAGAAATAAAGAGTTAATGACAGTTCTCATTAGTGATCAGCCACTGGCAATTACTGATGACCAACAAAATACTTAGCATGATCCTCACAGTTTTGAAAGTATTCAAGCACGCGGCCTACACCTTTTTGAACAGAGCAAATCTGCTAAATGATACAGAGCAAAGAGTATATCAAACATATGCCCGTCGCTTATCAAAGCTTGTCAGGGACGACAGAGTCCAGGAGGGGGGCAGTGTTGAGGGAGAGTCAACTAAAAAGAAGAAAAGAAGAAGACAACGAAAGAAGCAGCTTCACTAAAAAGAAATATCTGAAGATATATCTCTGCAAGAAGCCCCGCAGGGGCGCATTACCCATCTCTGCACAGAGCCCCGCAGGGGCACGCATCAGGCAAAAAGGCAAAACATCCAGGTCCTGCACTGTGAAAGAAAGAAAACAGGCTCAAAGCAATACAACAGGGTCAGATGTATGCAACGAGGACAAATCAGAGCGCCTCTAAAACGTAATGCAAGATCAAGAATCAGGCAATACTGACCACTGGATGCGTGCGGATAACAAACTGATGACAAGAAGCAAAGCCTGTCAAGGGACGACAGAGACGAAGAGGGGGAGAGTGTTGCAGAGCTAAAGAAAGTACAAAGCAGAGAAAAAGACAGGCCCCAAAATTTTTCCGATTTGGACATCATATTTTTGTATCATACTCATTCTTGTAATATATTTCCATTGTAAATGCACTAGAGGAGTCCTCTAGATGCATCCCCACAGAAGATTAGAGATTTACCCATGTAAAATAGTAGGAAATTAGTCTTTTAGTGAATAAAGTGCCGGTCTCTTGTGTGAAAGGACCATTTTTAGGGCACTAGTATATAAGTCAAATGTGACTCTTTGTAAAGAACTTTTTGCCATTGTGAGAATAGAGAGCACAGAAATTCGAATTTGTGTCTTCTTCACTCTGTATCTTCTTCTTCGTGAGCTTGTATGCATGTGTATTGCTTGGAAAGAGTGCTTGTGAGTGTTTTCTATCCATGAAAGTGTTTATTTGCTGTAGGTAAGGTGTGTGCGAAGTGTATGAAGTGTTGAAGTGTAATAAGGTATTTCCCACGACTCAGTATTTTGCTCATAACTTGAAGTGGGAGCGTCAGAATTGAGTGAAACCACTGCCATTGGATGCGTCTTCTCGAGAGCTTCGAAACACATATGCTATTCGCTATATTTGGAGTTCGGAGCTGAGAGAAAAGTCCAAAATACTGACGGATGCTGCACCAAGTATCGTTTCGCCATGACCAACAGTTGAAGCTTGTTTGGATAAGTCTTTGTCTCATTTACACTCTTTGAGTAGTTCATTTGCATTGACCATCACATGATTGCATGTCCTCATACACTCGGCTAAGTTTGTATACTCTTTGGATTGATAATTAAAAGCGTGTATCCCCACTATATGCACTTGTGAGGGGATTGAGGTATAGTCTCTTTCTCCGCAAGTCCCGAAGTTGATACTTAGGTCAACACACTCCAATATCAGCCAAAAGCTTTTTAATCCACATTGCTTCACATGTGGCAAACGCTAATCCTCTATATTCAGCCTCCATAGATGAAAGTGCAATAGTAGGTTGTTTCTTTGAGCTCCATGTGATAGGTTTGCTTCCTATCATGAACACATAACCTGAAGTTGATCTTCTATCTTCCTTTGAGCCTCCCAATCAGCATCACTAAAGCCTTTGACCTGCAGTTCTTCATCAAACTTGTAAAACAAAGCATGATTAACTGTATGCTTTATGTATCTCAACACTCTCTTGGCTGAATTTAAGTGTTCTCTTGTCGGGGCTTCCATAAACTGAGAAAGTACACCGACAACATAAGACAAATCAGGTCTTGTAATGTTTGCATAGACCAATGATCCTACAATGCTTCTGTATGTTGTTACATCTTCCAATGGTTCTCCATCATTTGAACAAATCTTTGTATTTGTGTCCATGGGTTGAGTGAGTGGTTTGCATTCACTCATTCCAAATCTGAAAAGAACATCCAACAAGTACTTCCTTTGCATCAAGTAGATGCCACTCTTTCCATAAACAACTTCAATTCCTAAAAAATATTTCAGCTCTCCAAGATCTGAACTTTTAAATTCCTTACCAAGCTTCCTTTTGATATCTTCAATCCCTATAACATCATTTCCTATTATGATGAGGTCATCGACGTATATGCAAATATATACCTCTTTATTTTCTTCCTTCTTCATGTACAACGAAGGATCTGCACTACTTGGGTTGTATCCACACTTAATTAGATACTCTACCAATCTCTGATTCCATGCTCTTGGTGCTTGCTTCAAGCCATAAAGTGCCTTCTTCAACCTCCAAACAAAATCTGGATGGTTTTCATCTTCAAATCCAACTGGTTGACTCATGTATACCTCTTCTTGTAGTTCTCCATTGAGAAAGGCATTTTTGATGTCGAGTTGATATAATGGACATCTCCTTGAAGCACCAATTGCTATTAAGGTTCTGATAGTTCCCATCTTTGCAACGGGGCTGAAAACTTCATCATAATCTATGCCTTGTGTTTGTTTAAATCCTTTGGCAACTAATCTAGCTTTATACCTAGCTAGTGAACCATCAGCATTCCTCTTTATTTTAAACACCCATTTGTTTGGAACAATCTTCATACCTTCTTTCTTTGGCACTAGCTCACATGTGTGATTATCTTTGAGAGCTTTGATCTCCTCTTTCATAGCTTGCTTCCATTCCTTTTGTGTGCAAGCTTCTTCATATGTCTCAGGCTCTTTGTCTTTGATAACTTGCATCATGTATGCAAAATGTGTTGCCATAAAACTATCATAACTCAACTTTTGAGTTGGATACCTTGTCCTTGAAGATCTTCTTTCATTGCCTTTAGAGAGTTGCTTTTTTAACCTATTTAGCTTTACCATCGGAGTGATTACCTCTTCATATCCTTCTTCACTTGCATCTACCTCACTGTTTGAAGTAGCACTTGCTTCTTCAGCTCTACTATGAGCTGAATTTGGAGACAAGAAATGACTCCCCCTCCATGTTGAACATTCTTCATTTGATGTAGATGCCTCTGGACCTGAAAGCTTTGTGCTTGATTGTTGAGCTTCTCTTTGATTTGTTCCTGCATAATCATCACAATCTTCTTCAAGAACCTTTTCCTTTCCTTTATCTTCATACCATGGTCTTAGTTTATCAAAGACCACATCTAGTGAGACTCTTAATTCCTTTGTTCCAGGGTTGTAACACTTGTATCCTTTTTGCTCCGTCGAGTAGCCGATGAAAATGAATTTTTCTGACCTTGGTTCCATCTTTGTTCTAACTTCTTGTGGAATGTGAACAAAGCAAACACATCCAAACACTTTGAGGTGTGTAAGATCAGGTTTCTTACCGGAATATACCTCTTCAGGAGTCAAGTGATGTATTCCCGATGTTGTGCACATGTTCATCAAGTAAATGGCGGTTGTGGTAGCTTCAGCCCAATAGTACAATGGTACCTTCATCTCGTTGAGCATGCATCTTGCAATTTCAGCAATTTGCCTATTTTTCCTCTCAGCTACTCCATTTTGTTGTGGTGTATTCCTACAAGTGAATTGCCTTTTGATCCCATTCTCTTGTAGAAAATCTGAAAATTCTTTGGAGAAGTATTCTCCTCCACCATCGGACCTTAAGGTTTTGATAGATCTTCCTGTTTCCTTTTCAACTTCAGCTTTGAATCTTTTGAATATAGAAAACACCTCTGATTTTTGGTTCATACAAAACAACCATACCTTTCTTGAGTGATCATCAATGAAGGTGACAAAAAATCTATTAACAGCCATTGATGCCTCTTGGGTTGGTCCCCATACATCTGTATGTATCAAGTCCAAGACATTTGGAGCCACATAATTGCTCCTCTTGAATGGCTCCCTCGTTTGCTTTCCTAGTTGACAAGCTTCACATAACTCATGTAGATCAATGCTATTAAATTTTGGAAGACCTCTTACCACTTCATGTTTGCTCATGTCCTTCAGCTTTGGAATGTTGATGTGTCCTATTCTTTTGTGCCATAAGTCAAGCTCTGAAATCTTCTTGTTCCCACATTGAATGTACATGACCTTTCCATGTGGATGTTGGACATCCGAAGTGAACATCCTTCCTTCTCTTCTACCTCGAGCAATGACCTTGAAGCCTTCTTTTGGATTCTTTATGAAGCACCCATTCTCATTGAATATGACATGATAACCCTTCTCTACCATTTGTCCTACTGGAATCAAGTTCTTTGAAATTGTAGGAACATGAAGAACATTAGATAGTATCTTTGCTCTGCTTGTATCTCCAAGCCTTATATCTCCAATGTGTTCAATCATGTGTTGAGTATCATCACCTGTTTCAACACATCCTTTTCCACTTGGTACTTGTAGATTAGTGAACAAACTTCCTTGGCATGACATATGGTTACTACAACCTGAATCAATGTAACATTTTTTGTCATCTTCACAAGAGCTTCTATACTCATGTCTCATTGCAAGTAGTGTGTCCTTGCTTCCTTCACTTGAGGTGCTTGCATAGTTGCTTTGGTTCCTTTGATTGCCTCCATTTGGTCTTCCATTCTTCAGCCAACAATCACTAGATAGTGTCCTACTTTACCACAATGATAGCATGTTATACCTTTATGAGAATTGTAGGAGCTTCGGCCTCTTCCTCTACTTCTACCTCGACCTCTTCCTTGTGTGTTGGCATTTGATGCATCCTTGTTGTCTTTCGAATTTTTTTGATTGTAGTTGGAGTGGTTGTGACCTCTTCCTTTTCCTCTTGAACCTCCTCTTGAGTTTCTTCCTTTACCTCGACTTGCATATAACATTTGGTTGTGGCTGTCCTTTCCTTTGGGACCACCGAAGCTAAGCTCTTCTGTGACAAGATGAGGGATTAGTTGTTCAAAACCTGGATATACATCTTTCAAGTTAATGGAAGTTATAAAAGGCTTCCATCTTTCATCTTCTCTCAACCCATTGAGAGTATAACACACAAGATCTTCGTCTTCAACCGTTGTGCCAATAGAAGCTAAAGCATCGCTTAACTCCTTAATCTTCAACATATATTCAGCTATGGATTGACTCGAACTTTTCTTGATTGTGTTCAACTCATTCTTGAGTTGAAGTTTCCTAGCTTTGGTATTTGTTGAATACATCCTTTCAAGAGCTTCCCAAGCATCCTTAGCTTTCTCTAGATGTTGAATATGACCTACCATGGCATTAGTAATGACTTGCGAAATGAGGAACATGACTCTCCTATTCCTCTCTTCCCATTCTTTTGCTTGCCTCCTTTGGACTTCGGTGGCCATAGCTTGATTGATTTGAGGTTTAGCGTCATCGCCGCTCACAATACCCCATAAGCCTTTGCCCATTAGGTAGTTGGTCATTCTAAACTTCCACACGAGTAGTTATCCTTGTCCAACTTCTCTACTTGTTGACCCAAGTCAGCCATTGAAGAGTATCAAAGACTTTGAGAGTTACCTCGAATAGTTATAGTCCTTTGCTCTTGCGTTTATGAAGCTCCTTCTTGTTTTGTAGCTCCTCTTTTGCTTTGCTTCACCTCCAGCTCTATTGATGAAGCTTCAACACCAAGTTTTCTCTTATACCAACTATGGAGAATGAGTTCTCCTATGCGCAAAAGAAGTGTGTAGTGAGCCCTTGTATGTCCAGCACTTGGACAAACATCTGCACCTTAGATAGCTTGCTGCTCTCAATAAAAAACTCAAATGGACTTGAGACTTTAGTCAATCAAAATAGAAAAAGAGAGCTTTCTAACATGCTATAAATGACTTAATTTGGACAAGTTTTGATTAGGAAACACAACTGTCAAAGATGAACTACATGTCCACACAGATATGCTAAAGAGCTGAGCTTCACTCTTGGACTGATAAATCTTTGAATATATATGCTTTGAGAAAGATATTTGGTACAAAGAAATGAGACACAAATATCTTTCCAACAAGATAAAAAACAAGTAATTTGCATGAGTTTTGATGAGGAAACTCAACTCACCAAGATAGACCACCTGCACACATAAGTACACTGTAAAACTGGACATTACTATTTGACAGATATCTCACAAAATATAAATGATCTCAATAAGATATTTGGGACATTGAAAGTAGATGCCAAGAGCTTTCCAAAAAAACAAAAATCATGCAATTTAGATATGTTTTGGTTGGGATACTTAACCAACCAAAATAGACTACCTATCTACATAGGTATACTAAAAAATTGGACTTCACTCTTTCACTGCTATCTCACAAATTACATACGGTTTCAAAGCGATATTTGATATGCAAAAAATACACAAGATAACCTTTCCAATAAATGTTTAAACGCACAAAATGGTTACATATGCACTGAGATATGAGCTCTGCAACAGAGCTATGTACAAACTGACGTGCGACTGGAAGGAGTCTAAGGGAAGCCAAAATGAAAAAATGGCCAGATCCGACTCTTGGGAGCTCTTGCCTCTTTCTCTCCTTGTTTTGAATGTGCTCCCACTTCACTTTTATAACCAATGAGCATGTGAAGAAGTTTGTGCCTCCTTCTTAACTCACCACTTTCTCCACTACATGCTACTAACTACAAGGCAAGATATTGTATCTCTTACTCATCATGAATTTTGACTATACTTTTTCTTTTATTATTTTTTCCTTGTTTCCTCCACTTTTCCTGTATCTTTATATTTGGTAAATTTATCCAAGCATGGCTCATATGAAAATGAGCTTGTACATTTATCTTCAACAAATAGTCTAGTGTTGGTCCTAATGAGGTAACTTCTCAGCCTTTGCAGGTTTCATGTGATGATGTAGATAATTCCATTTCTGATGCAGATGTACATGATGCACTTATTGATGAGAGAGCTGATATTGATCAGGCAAGAACTATGCCAAAATGGCTGGTGCAGACCTTGCGTGATAGCAAATTACATGCACCTCTGTCATATTGTACTCAATCAGGCTCTCATAGTGCCTCTTTTGCATCAAATTGCTATGCTATGGCTGCATCTAGTCTCTGTGATGAGAATGAGCCTATTTCGTTTGATGAAGCACAAAATTCAAAAAATTGGATGGTTGCTATGCACTCTAAATATGATGCTATAATGAAGAATGGTACTTGGCCTTTATGTGACTTGCCTCCTGGCAAGAAGGCCATTGGCACTAAGTGGGTATACAAGCTAAAGCGTAAATCGGATGGTACAATTGACAAGTATAAGGCTAGGCTTGTTGCAAAGGGTTATGCACAGGAAAGGGGCATTGATTTTGATGAGACCTTTGCACCTACATGCCGTATAACTACTGTTCGGAGCATTTGTGCACTTGTAGCTCATCATGGTTGGAATGTACATCAATTGGACATTAAAACAGCATTTCTGAATGGTGACTTGCATGAAGAAGTGTATGTTTTTCAGCCGCGTGGCTTTGTGCAGAAAGGGCATGAAAACCACGTGTGCAGGTTAAAAACGGTAGTATATGGTTTAAAGCAAGCACCACGTGCTTGGTATGAGAAGATACATGCCTATCTGATTGCACATGGTTTTGAGAACAGTCTAACTGAAAGCACCTTATATGTTAAGCGTGCTAATGATGTGCTTCTGATCATTGTTGTCTATGTTGAGGACATGTTGCTCACTGGTCCTATTGAGAAGCATATTGCTGATTTTAAGGCTGACTTGCATGCCTCATTTGAGATGTCTGATTTGGGGCATTTGCATCACTATTTGGGCATTCATTTTATGCAAGTTGATGGTGGAATGGCTTTGTGTCAAATGAAATATATTGACACATTATTGCAATGTTTTGGCCTTGAAGACTGTAAGCCTATTACCACTCCTATGGAGACAGGTTTAAGATTGAGTTTTCATGATGCTGGAGATGCATTTGATGCTTTTCTCTATCAGCATGCTGTTGGAAGCTTGATTTACTTATGCATTACTCGGCCAGATATTCAGTTTTCTATCTCACAAATGAGCAGCTTTATGCATCGCCTAGGAGTTAAACATTGGTAGGCAGTTAAGTGCATCTTTCGCTATTTGAGTGGTACTCGACTACTTGGGTTGTTTTATCCCAAGGGGGGATCACTACCGCCAGATTTGCATGCTTTCTTTGACTCTGATTGGGCTAGTTGCTATGACACTCGTGTGTCCACTAGTGGCTTTTCCTTCATGCTTGGTAACTCATGTATGTCTTGCTTGAGCAAGAAGCAGCCTACTGTGGCCACTTCCAGTTGTGAGGCTAAGTATAAGGCAGCTTTCACAACTACTGTTGAGTGTGTGTGGCTCAGATGCATTATGGCTGATTTGGGTGTTGGTTAGTCTTCTACCACCACCATCTTCACTGACAGTCAGAGCGCATTGGCAGTTGCGAGGAACCCTGTGTTCCATGCTCCCACTAAGCACATTGAGGTGCATTATCATTATGTCAGGGAGAGGTTCTCTGCTAGGGAGATCAACTTGGCATATGTGCCCACGCAGGAGAACATTGCAGACTTTTTCACAAAGGCTCTGCCTAGGGAGAAGTTTGAAGCTTTCCGCAAAGCTTTGGGCTTACTTCCTTTTGTGGAGTGATTTCCACATAGCTTGGCACTTCCTTATACATGAGTGCCAGCTACTTGTTCACCGCATCACTCCCAAGGGGGATTTTTTGATATATTTAGGTAGTGATGTGTGTGAGCACTCTAGGACCGCCGGGGCACTTTTTTCCCTCTTTAGGAGGTTTTTTTTGCTCGGCTTGTATATACGCCTATTGACCTAATGGGCTACTTATCTTTGTACATTCTCTAGTAATACATTTAGTATTGTGTGTTGTGCTCCAAGCTTCTTCTTCTTCCTTGTGTTGTTCGCGTGCTTCCGCAGACGTCTAACTCCAACAATGGGTTCTATTACCGGATTACCTAGTGAGATTATTGATGTGTACATGTTCTTAGATGACAACGATAGTGATTGGTCCTAGGGCTATTTAGGCATCCATTTCCAAATCCTCCTAGGAGCTGATTTACATGGGATTTTGTTTAAAGGGCTTGCTTTCTAAATGAAGCATAATTGTGGGGAGACTGTGAATTCTTAAAGGTTGATGACATGGGTGGGAAAATATGGGTAGAAAATCTAATCTTAGGCACCCAAATGTGTGAGCTATTAGGGCACACAATCATTGACTACTTAGGTATCCAAAATTTTTGAACTAATTGTGGTTGATTTCCTTCTATCCATAGTTTCCTCTTTTTACTGAGCTTTTGATTTATTTATGTTGATGTTGGTTTAGGTGTAACAATTGGTTGCTCACCCTTTTTCATCCACACTTGCTTCATATTCAAAATAGGTTAGTTTTTGCATTGGTTGATCAACAAGATAGAAGGCCGCCATCATGGTTTATGATCCTTATGTTGTTGTGTCTTATGCTTTTCTGGTTGAGTTGTCAGTGATTAAATCATCTTTGGAAAAGAAGGGGGCTCCAACACTTGCATGACCTATCCATCAAGGCATAAGGCATTCTATTCATTAGACTTAAGGGTACATGCAACAATGTGGACTTATGACCAGAGAATTCGAGAGTCTCCAACTATAAAATAGTTTGAGAGCTAGAAGGCCTAAGCATCTTCTATTGTACTGTACATTCAGCTCTAGAAAGCTCAAGAGACCCAAAAATTATGGTGAATGGAGAGTCAAGAGACCCCAGAGTCTTCATTTCTACTGTTGATTTGGAGTTAGAGGTCCCAGGAGTTTCCAACTCTAATGTTATGCATTGTTTTATTAACACGAACCTGAAGAAAATGTCTTCTGCGGTTCAAATCGACTATGTGGTCATATATCCAATCTTGGACCAATATCAAAGGTTCTATAATATCTTCATCATCACAAACTAATAGCTTTACTATCAAGGGGATGTCTTGTATGAGGATTGGAACTTCCACCTCACCAATGCAAGGGCTTTCCACACCTCCTAATCCTATGAGGTAAGGCTCGATTGGATTCATTTGTAAGTTCATGTCTTAACATCATGTGTACCTAATGCTACTAGTGGGAGAACATAAATCATTCAAACCCTTGATCTTTTTTATTGTAGTGCTCCGTCCTAGCTATATGGAAATGAATGGTCTTCTATCCATTATGCTAGGAGAGCTACTCCTTTTGGTTTTGCACATTGCCATATGATACTCGGGGCATCCAACTAGAAGTTGACATTCACAAGATGAAGCCCTTCAACATTGACATTGCTATAATGGCCTAAGCTCTTTCATCTTAGTTTCATAAGTTTAATGTGTTGTAGACCTTCAGCCTTGTTGGAGTTAGACATCTACGAAAGCACACAAACAACACAAGGAAGAAGAAGAAGCTTGAAGCACAACACACAATAGTGAATGTATTAGTAGAGAATGTACAAAGATGAGTAGCCCATTAGGGCAATAGGCGTATATACAAGACGGGGGAAAAAACCTCTTAAAGAGGGAAAAAAGTGCCCCGACGGTCCTAGTGTGTTCACACATATCACTACCTAAATATATCAACAAATCCCCCCTGTGAGTGATGCGGTGAACAAGGAGCTGGCACTCATGTATAAGGAAGTGCCAAGCTATGTGGAAATCACTCCACAAAAGGAAGTAAGCCCAAAGCTTTGCGGAAAGCTTCAAACTTCTCCCTAGACAGAGCCTTCATGAAAAGGTCTGCAATGTTCTCCTGCGTGGGCACATATGCCAAGCTGATCTCCCCAGTAGAGAACCTCTCCCTGACATAGTGATAATGCACCTCAATGTGCTTAGTGCGAGCATGGAACACAAGGTTCCTCGCAACTGCCAATGCACTCTAACTGTCAGTGAAGATGGTGGTGACAGAAGTTTGATCGACACCCAAATCAGCCATAAGGCGTCTGAACCATACACACTCAATAGTCACTGTGAAAGCTGCCCTATACTCAGCCTCGAAACTGGAAGTGGCCATAGTATGCTGCTTCTTGCTCAACCAGGATATACATGAGCTACCAAGCATGAAACAAAAGCCACTAGTGGACACACGAGTGTCATAGCAACCAGCCCAATCAGAGTCAGAAAAAGCATGCAAATCTGGCGGTAGTGATCCACCCTTGGGATACAACAACCCAAGTAGCCGAGTACCACTCAAATAACGAAAGATGCACTTAACTACCTGCCAATGCTTGACTCCTGGGCAATGCATAAACCTGCTCATCTATGAGATAGCAAACTGAATATCTGGTCGAGTAATGCATAAGTAAATCAAGCATCCAACAACCTGTTGATAGAGAACAGCATCAAATGCATCTCCACCATCATGAAGACTCAATCGTAAACCTGTCTCCATAGAACTGGCAATAGGCTTACACTCTTCAAGGCCAAAATGTTGCAATAATGTGTCAATGTATTTCTTTTGACACAAAGCCATTCCACCATTAACGTGCATAAATTGAATGCCCAAATAGTTATGCAAATGCCCCAAATCAGACATCTCAAATGAGGCATGCAAATCAGCCTTAAAATCAGCAATATGCTTCTCAATAGGACCAGTGAGAAGCATGTCGTCAACATAGACAACAATGATCAGAAGCACATCATTAGCACACTTAACATATAAGGTGCTTTTAGTGTTTTCAAAACCATGTGCAATCAGATAGGCATGTATCTTCTCATACCAAGCATGTGGTGCTTGCTTTAAACCATATAATTCCTTCTTTAACCTGCACACCTAGTTTTCATGCCCTTTCTGCACAAAGCCACAGGGCTAAAAAACATACACTTCTTCATGCAAATCACCATTCAGAAATGTTGTTTTAATGTCCAGCTGATGTACATTCCAACCATGATGAGTTGCAAGTGCACAGATGTTCCGAACAGTAGTCATACGGCATGTAGGTACAAAGGTCTCATCAAAATCAATGCCTCTTTCCTGTGCATAACCCTTTGCAACAAGCCTAGCCTTATAACTGTCAATTGTACCATCTGGTTTATGCTTCAGCTTGTATACCCACTTAGTGCCAATGGCCTTCTTGCCAGGAGGCAAGTCACATAAAGACCAAGTACCATTCTTCATTATAGCATCATATTCAGATTGCATAGCAGCCATCAAATTTTTTGAATTTTGTGCTTCATCAAACGAAACAGGCTCATTCTCATCACAGAGACTAGATGCAACCATAGCATAGCAATCTGATGCAAAGAGGCACTATGAGAACTTGAACGAGTATGATATGACAGAGGTGCATCTAATTTCCTATCACGCAAGGTCTGCACCAACCATTTTGCCATAGTTCTTGCTTGCTCAATATCAGCTCTCTCATCAATAAGTGCATCATGTACATCTGCATCAGAAATGGAATTATTTGCATCATCACATGAAACTTGCAAAGGTTGAGAAATTGCCTCATTAGGACCAGCACTAGACTGTCCACCTGGAAAAAGAGGCAGCAAAGTATCATACATGTCTTTGGAGCTAACAGATGTCTCTTTAGTACATGAAAGCAATGGTTGAATAGCATCTTCCACAAAAACAACATCACGACTAACCAGAATGCGTTTAGTCTGTGGATGATACAGACGATAGCCTTTACATTCAGAACTATACCCAACGAAAATGTATTTTACTGCTTTATCATCCAATTTTCTGCGATGTTGTTCAAGCACTAATGCATATGCAAAACAACCAAAAACACACAGATGAGCAACAGATGGCTTGCGGTCATGCCAAGCCTCATATGGAGTGATAGACTGTAGTGCTTTAGTGGGAGACACGTTCAGTACATATGTTGCACACATGACAGCCTCAAGCCAGAAACTATGTGGTAAAGCCTGACTCTTGACCATACATCTCGCCATCTCCATGAGTGGCATGTTCTTTTGTTCAGCAACTCCATTCTGTTGAGGTGTATACGGCACTGTACACTGGTGTTTTATCCCACATTCAGCCAGAAATGCATTAAAATCAGATTACATATATTCCCCCCCTTGATCAGAAGGGAGGGTGCCCATTTTACATGCTGACAGATTTTCAGCCAAAATCAGAAACTGTTTGAAGCACATGACTTCAGACTTTGCCTTCAATGGATATACCCATGCATGCTTGGAAAAATCATTGATGAAAGTCACTACATAAAGATAATTCCCAAAAGAAGGTGTCTGCATAGGACCACAGCCATCACTATGTACAAGCTGCAATTTCTTAGTAGCCCGAACTGAACCATCTTTTGGAAAGGAGGAATGCTGCATTTTGCTCAAAATACAGCCTTCACAAACATGTTTTCCAGGTGCCTCAAGTTTGGGCAAAGAGGACGCCATTTCAGATTTCTGTAGGCGTAGCAAACTAGCAAAATTCAGATGACCAAAGCATGCATGTCAAAGCTTTGCATTTGACATTGCCTGAGAATCATTTACTGCACATGCCAAATCATTTATAGATCTTTCATAGTCTATGAGCTTATACAGCCCATGACATAAAATGCCAGAAGCAATAATCACATCGCCATTTGATAGATCATGAATTGTACACCTGTCATCAACAAATTTCACCACCAAGCCAAAGGCTTGGCTAATGCAGAAACTGATAAGAGGTTCTTCTTGATCCCTAGCACAAATAAAGCATCTGACAAAGTGAAAGAACTACCATCAGCAGTAGTCAAAATGATCTTACCAACTCCCATAACAGGATAAGAGGAGTTGTTGGCGCATGTAACAGTATTCCCTATAGGGGCAGGCTCGAGTGAAGAGAAGAAACTGCACTACGAGGTAATATGTTTGGTCGCCCCACTATCAAAATACCAAACATCTGAGTCTATTGCAGACATGCACTGCTCATGAGAAGATGGATAAAAAATGCAGACAGTAGTAAACGCACATTCTTCTTCCTGCACAAGATTAGCAAACTCTGTTTTTGGTGTAGATGCCTCTGCAACAACCATTCCAGCCTCTTTCTTCTTCGCCTCTTTAGCAGTCAGTTTTGGACAGTTCTTTATGATATGATCATTCCCTTTACTGTACTTACAAAACAATTTTTTCTTTTCTGTTTTCTTCTCATCTTTATCTTCCTTCTTTAAATATGTAGAATTAGCAAATTTCTGCTTACTAGTTGAAGAGCTCCATTTTCCTTTGCCCTTCTGACTAGCCAGGAAAGCTTGATCTGCAACTCGCATAATGGACCTGTTCTGCCTGGATTGATCTTCCTACAACAGAACAGAGACTAACTCCTCAAATGATAAGGCATTTGGATTGCCTTTCATCATCAATCGAAGAGTAGAAGCAAAACTTTGATATGAATCAAGAAGACCATTCAGAACGCTATGCACAAGTGAGCTATCTAGTATAACCTCATCAGCAGAAATCAATCGTTCCTTCAAGTCTTTGATCTTCGTTAGGAAACTGTCCATAGAATCACTTTCATTCATGTGCTCACTCTCCAACTATTTTCGGAGGTAAGCAACACGAGCCTCATTCCTAGCTTGGTACAATGTGGTAAGTGTATCCCAAGCATCCTTAGTTGTTCTGCAAGAGCGAATGTGAGGAATAATGGCATGTTTGATAGACAAAGCTATCAATGCATGTGCCTAGGCATCTCTGCCATCCCAGCGAATCTGCTCTGGAGTAGGTGCAGTAGAAACCGCAGCACGAACAGGGATATGCATAATATCACCATCTTCGACACCTTCTGCATCAGCTTCAGTACCTGTAGTTGTAACAATTGTAGGTGTGATTGGACGTTTTTTGACACTCTACACAATGTTCCACAGTCCTTTTGCAACCAACACATGTCGCATCATATAAGCCCATAACGAGTAGTTGGTACCGTCCAACTTATCCTGAACAGCCAACATACGGAATACATCACTACTTTCAGCCATGGCCGATGACTAAAATACCTTGATGCAAAAAATTGACTGTATCTCAAAAAGTTGAACAGAACTATCGAGATGAACTTCACTAGACCTGTAGCAAACTTCGAGATGCTTATACTAGCGAATAGAAACTAGTATATACCTTTGGCACAAAAAGATGAAATAGCATGCACAAGCGCTATGATAGTGCATTCGGAGGCCGAAACAAGCTCAGATCACGATTTCAGCACCACGAAGCGAAGATGTTTTGATCTCGAAAACACGTTGAGTATGCCCACCAAAATTCGTGCGATTCTGAGACTGCAACGGGAGGAGTGTCGGCGGTGCCCTAGATGAAGCGACGACCTACTCTGATACCAATTGTTGGAATTAGACGTTTGCGAAAGCACGCGAATAGCACAAGGAAGAAGAAGGAGCTTGGAGCACAACACACAATAGTGAATGTATTACTAGAGAGTGTACAAAGATGAGTAGCCCATTAGGGCAATAGGCGTATATACAAGCCGGGGAAAAAAACCTCCTAAAGAGGGAAAAAAGTGCCCCGGCGGTCCTAGTGTGTTCACACACTTCACTACCTAAATATATCAACAAGCCTAAGCTTCTTCTCTAATCTTACGAGCATGTTGTTTCAAAGTGTACACCAATACTAAATCCCCAATATTCAAGATTTTATCTTTTTTGTGTGCATCAAAATAAGCCATTTTCCTTTTCTTGGCTATGTATATGCCTCTGCTGCTCTCAATATAGTCTCTCCTAGATGCCCTAAATCCATTATACTTGAAGATAGCTTGTAGCCTGACCATTGATGCTCTTGTGCTACTCTTAATGTGGGTATCACAAAATCTAATAGTAGCATGACATTCTAGCCCAACACCATTTTAAAGGGAGTTTCATTGAGTACAGTTTTATAGGAAACTCAATATGCCCAAACAATATGTTATAGTTGTTTGTCCCAATCTAAGTGTTTATTATCGACAAGCTTCATAAATATGTTACATAGGATCTTATTTGTACTTCTTGCTTGGCTTTTTCATTGCAAATGATATGACACAGATTTCTTATGTATCATCATGAAATCTTGCAATAGATATTCAATCACCGCATTCAAAAAATTGGTTTCCCTATCACTTACCAACTCTATGGGAAGTGTGTATCTTGGGAATACATTTCAAATAAGAAAGAGTAAGAGTACACAAAACTCAATAGAGTTAGCTAGAAGATTTTAAGTAGGACATGATACAAGAGTAGCATTGGCCCTAGGGCATTGTTGGTGCAAGTCAATCATCAATTGATGTTTTGAATAAAGATTTGAAGTCAAAGGATGAAGAAAAGATCAACAATTGAAGATTGAAGATAGAGTATGTTCAGAAGAAGAAGACTTGTATACATATGTACATTAGTTTGTAGCTAGCTCACATATACCTTCTGTATGGTCATGAGCTTGTACATATATGCCTATATATACAAATAAAAAGTCGGGGCAAGTATGAGAGAGTATGTGAAGAGAAGAATTAGAAGTTGAAATAGTCATTAGAAACTTTAGAAGTGTAGGAGATCTCTCTCATCATTTAGAAGTAAAAATTTTCAGAGATGAAGAAATATTGCACCCGATCTTTTGCTGACTACTCCTTCTGTGTTTAATATTTTGTGAAATGCTTTTGTACAAGTCTAAGCTAATTCTATAGTTGATTAACCTCTATACAAGTTCTCAGATCCTAATTGTGATCAGGCTTAGAGAATTGAGAGTAGAAACATTTACATGTGTAAATGTGAAGAAGTGAAGTTGCAACAGGTGCAAAATTTGATGCTAATGTTTTGCTCAGTTCTCCTTCCACAATGTAAAGTTTTGAGCAAGCAAGCACTCATTCTTTAAGTTGAAGGTAAGCTACCTATGGCTAAAAGCATTTGATTAAACGGGTTGTACTTTGGGAGAACCATGATTTAGAAGTTGCTCATGTCAAAGTCGACTATACTGGAGAATAGTTTCAGACATAGGTGAACTGTTCGATTCATTTCTCAAGATTTACTGAATCATTTGAGATAATTTAAGTTGGAGAAGGTGCGCAATCTATAGGCAACACCTTATGTAAAGTTTTATCGAAAACTTTACACATTTGATTAGTCAATGAGTGAGTAATGTGCAGCAGACTTTCTGAGTACTGATTTTCTTCACAATTAGTTCAAGATTTTGATAATTGAGTATTGATCCTCCAAATTGGTAAAGGTTTTGAGTTGTTCTTGATATAGACGTGCTCTAACATCAAGGATAACTTGTTCTTTTGGAGATTAACACTCTCCATCAGTGGTATCAGAGTGGGAATCATTAAAATAGAAGAAAGGAGGACCCCGACTACTGTAGTTATACAGAAGTTAACATTTGAAGGTTCAAAAGGTGAAAGCTTTAAGGGAAAACTTGAGAAGGAGGCTTGAAGCAATCACGAAGTCCAAAAGGAACTACATTCAAAGTAAAGGTACATTTATTCCTCATAAAGTTTGAAGAATTTAATACGCAAGTGAAGAAAGGATGGGAGATTCTATTCAGATACAGAAATTGGATAGAGAAAACTATCCAGCTTGGCCAATGAGGATGGAAGCTCATCTCATGAGCAAAGACCTGATAGGTTACATCACAGGTGAAGAAGAAAAACCACAATTCAGAGATCCTAGTGTTCCAACTAGGGATGAACTCTCAGATTTGAAGACTTGGATGAAGAGAGATGCTCAAGCAAGGAGCATTATCTACATGGGAGTTAATGACTACTTGCTACCTCATATTAGAGGTCTTGAAAGTGCAAGTGATATATGGAATGCTTTGGAGGAGCATTTCCAAAACACTACAAAGTCAACGAAGGCATCTTTATGGGCAGAGTTCACTACATTCAAGAAGAAGGCCTCTCAATCCATTTCTGATTATGTAACAAGGATGAAGGACATTGCAGATGCATTAGGAGCAGTTGATGAAGATATTGAGGAGGATAAATTGGTAAGGCAAATCCTCACATGATTAAGAGGAGACGAGAAATGGAAGCCATTCATTTTGTCTACTGAATTTTCACTAGATCATTTCACTCCTGATTTAAATCAATTGCTAGGACACATGTTAACTTTTGAGCAGGATGTCAAAGGTGATGGTGATAAGAGTGTAGGTCAAGCAATGTATTGAAAGGATAAGAAGAAGAATAGCAAAGGCAAGCAACAAGAAAATGAAGATGAACGTACAACTAGCCAAGCTAACTTCCTAAGAGGAAGAGGAGGTGGCAAAGGTAGAGGAAGAGGTAGAAGCAATAAAGATGGAGCCAAATCTTGCTAGATTTGTGGTAAGACAAATCATTTAGCTCATGATTGTTGGCATAATAATCAGAATAATGGAGGATATAATCAGAACTTTAATTATAGAGGAAGAGGTGGTAGAAACCAAAGAGGTAATTTCAGAGGTAGAGGTAGTAGAGGTTACTTTGGAAGAAATGCAGGTAGAGGATTCCAAAGTCAATCCTACAACAATACCTACTACAATTATGCTTCAGATCAGAAAGAAGATTCAACCTTGATTATGAATGCAACTTGTGAAAGGCAAAGTGAAGACCAAAGAGTCTTCTACATTGACTCAGGGTGTAGCAATCACCTGAGTGGTAATATAACTTTGATGACTGATTTGGAGAATAAGGTAATTAATCATGTGGTTCAAACAGGTGATAATACAAAGCACAATGTGAAGTCAATTGGATCAGTGAAGGCCAAGGATGGAAGTACTCTTCTTAGTAAGGTCTTGTATGTCCCTACAATTCCAAAGAATTTGATAAGTGTAGGGCAAATTGTTAAAAAAGGTTATGAAGTAAGATTTACTAATGATGGAGTTTTTGTGGAAGACCCTAGCAATGGGTATAAACAAATTGTTTCAGGGAAGAAAGAAGGAAGACTCCTCACATTGAAGATTCAAGGTAATGTTGGTCATGCCTTGTTCACTTATGGAGGACATAAGATATATGAGTTAGATCTTTGGTATAAAAGGCTTGGACATTTCAATGAAAGAGGTATTAAGGATATGGTTAACAATGGTTCAGCGCTTGGATTGCCTAATGTTGTAGGTCAACATATGACATACAGATGTGAGGCATGTCAATTAGGTAAGGTTCATAAGCAATCATATTCTAAGCATGGTTTCATGTATACAGAAAAGCTTGAATTGGTACATACAGATGTGTGGGGACCATCAAAGGATTTCAGTATAAATGGTTCAAGATATTATGTGATTTTATGTTGATGATGCTACCAGCTGGATAACTATCCATGTGATCAAAGATAAATCAGAGGTATTTAATACATTCGAACATTATCATGTGTATGCAGAAAGAATCACATGTCAAACGTTGAAGAGACTAAGGTCAGATAGAAGGGGAGAGTATTTATCTAATGATTTTAGTGATTACTTATGGAATGCAAGTATAAAAAGGGAAGTTACTTGCAGGTACTCTCCTCAACAAAATGGTGTAGCAGAAAGAAGAAATAGAACTCTTGTTGAGTTTGCAAGATCCATGATGAAGGAGAAAAATTGTCCAAATTATTTGTGGGCTGAGGCTGTAAATATAGCTACATATTTGGTCAATAGGTTACCATGTAAAGCTTTGTAGGGTATGACACCATATGAAGCTTGGTGGGGTAAGAGACCTACCTTAGATCATTGCAAAGTATTTGGATGTTTGGCTTATGCATATGTGCCATCTTAGTTGAGGCATAAATTGGAACCTAAAGCTGAAAAGTATGTGTTCATTGGATATGATCATAAGCAGATGGGATATAGGTTGTGGAATCCATCCACAAAACAATTCCTTGTATCAAAGGATGTTACATTTGATGAGCAAGGTACTTGGTATGTAGGTACAATCAATATTCATCAGGTGATGAAGAAGTTTTGAGTCAGAAGAAAGGTAAATCAAAGGTTCAGATATTTGATGAAGAAGAGAACAATGAAGTACAAGTTGAAGTTGAAGAAGTGCCAAGATTTGATCCAAAATGTCATGAACCAGAAACTTCAAGAATTGGAGAACTAAGAAGGTCATCAAGACACAAATGGCAACCTATAAGGTATAGCTATGACACTTCTTTTTTTGACTACTAATGACTATGATTATATGGTGAAAGCAGATGAAGACCCTTCTACATATGAAGAGGCAAAAGGTAAGGAAAATTGGGAGAAAGCTATGCAGGAAGAGTATGATGCATTGATGGAGAATGAGACTTGGGATTTGGTGCCTAAACCAAATCATCAGAAGATCATTGGATGCAAGTGGGTCTACAAGACAAAGAGCTATGAAGATGGAAGTGTGTCTAGGTATAAAGCTAGACTTGTTGTGAAAGGGTTTGCTTAGACATATGGTATAGATTATGATGAGACCTATTGACAACCGTCAGCACACTCATAGCCATTGATGCATGTAAAGGTTGGAGATTATGTCAATTAGATGTGAAAAATGCTTTTCTAAATGTTATATTTCAGATGATGTTTTCATGGAGCAACCACAAGGGTTTTGAGATGAAAGGTATTCAGAATATGTATGTATGCTCAAGAGAGGTTTGTATGGTTTGAAGCAGGCCCCAAGGGCATGGAATTATAGACTTGTGAAGTTCTTGAAGGAACTTGGTTTCCAAGTATCTAAAGCTCATAGTAGCTTGCTTGTCAAAGCAAGTGATGATGGGTTTATTTACATGTGCATATATGTTGATGACATAATTCTTATAGGTACAGATGAGAAGGGAATCCAAATCCTCAAGAAAAAAATGGAAAAACAGTTCAAGATTAGTGACTTGGGAGACTTGTCATATTTCTTGGGCATGGAGATCTCATATACTCAACATGGAGTATATGTAACTCAAGAGAGGTATTTGAAGAACTTGTGGATCAAATTTAGAATGGAAGATTGCAGGATAGCACCTACTCCAATGGAGGTGAATCACAAATTGAGGAGATATGGAGGAGAAGAATTAAAAAATATGAAGTTATATCAAATTTTGTTTGGTAGTCTAATCTATGCTACATTAACTAGGCCTAATTTGTCATATGCAGTTGGAGTGTTATCTCAATTCATGCATTGTCCTAGGAAAGAACATTGGGTTGCAGGACAAAGAGTGTTGAGATACATTAAGGGTACACTCAAGGAAGGTTTGTATTATGATTTTACATCAGATACAAACATCAAGATATATAGTGATACAGATTGGGCAGGTAATCCTAATGATAGGAGATCAACATATGGATACTTATGTTATGTGGGAGATAAGCTAATCTCTTGGTGTTCTAACAAGCAACATACAGTTGCTTTATCATCTACAGAGGCAGAGTACAAAGGTATGGTTGAAGCTGCAAAGGAGGTCATATGGTTGAAAACTCTCATGAGGAGTTTTGACATCATTCAGAGTACACCCACTATTCATGGAGATAATATGAGTTCATTGTATCTAGTTGCTAACCCTGTTTTTCATGCCAGGACCAAACATATTGAGATTCAGTATCACTTCTTAAGAGAGATGGTGATTGATAAGGAGATTGAAGTTATACATACTTCAACAAAATATTAGATAGCAGATATGCTAACCAAAAGCTTAGATGGACCAAAGCTACAGAGATTCAAAGATATGGCAGGGATAAAGAAGATGGAGAAAACCTCAATTAATGATTGAGGGGGAGCTGTTGGTGCAAGTCAATCACCAATTGATGTTTTGAATAAATATTTGAAGTCAAAGGATGAAGAAAAGATCAACAATTTAAGATTGAAGATAGAGTATGTTCAAAAGAAGAAGACTTGTATACATATGTACATTAGTTTGTAGCTAGCTCACATATACCTTTTGTATGGTCATGAGCTTGTACATATATGCCTATATATACAAGTAAAAAGTCAGGGCAAGTATTAGAGAGCATGTGAAGAGAAGAATTAGAAGTTGTAATATTCATTAGAAACTTTAGAAGTGTAGGACATCTCTCTCATCATTTAGATGTAAAAATTTTCAGAGATGAAGAAATATTGCACCCGATCTTTTGCTGACTACTCCTTTTGTGTCTAATCTTTTGTGAAATGCTTTTGTACAAGTCTAATTCTATATTTGATTAACCTTTCTACAAGTTTTCAGATCCTAATTGTCATCAGGCTGAGAGAATTGAGAGTACGAACATTTACATGTGTAAATGTGAAGAAGTGAAGTTGCAATAGGTGCAAAATTCAATGCTAATATTTTGGTCAGTTCTCCTTCCACAGTGTAAAGTTTTGAGCAAGCAACCACTCATTCTTTAACTTGGAAGGTAAGCTACCTATGGCTAAAAGCATTTGATTAAGTGGGTTGTACTTTGGGAGAACCATGCTTTAGAAGTTGCAGGTGTCAAAGTCGACTATACTAGAGAACAGTTTTAGACATAGGTGAACTGTTTGATTCATTTCTCAAGATTTACTGAATCATTTGAGATAATTTAAATTGGAGAAGGTGCACAATCTATACACGGCACCTTATGTAAAGTTTTATAAAAAACGTTACACATTTGATTAGTCAATGAGTGAGTAATGTGCAACAGACTTTCTGAGTACTGATTTTCTTCATAATTAGTTCAAGATTTTGATAATTGAGTATTGATCCTCCAAATTGGTAAAGGTTTTGAGTTGTTCTTGATATATAGGTGCTCTAAAATCAAGGATAACTTGTTCTTTTGGAGATTAAAACTCTCCATCAGGCATCAACACTTCAATTTATCAAAGGCCAATAAGCACATTATTCCTTCTAAGTCTATATTATATTGTATACATTATAGTCTTGAGAAAAATAAGATTGTGGACATGATTGATTGGATAGTGGATCCCCTAATAGGAACCATGGAAAATTGGAGGAAGTCTCATATTCTTCATGGTACCCAAGCTCTCTCAAGAATCATCTTTCATGAACTTGAGAATGTTTGTTATACTCTAGTGTAAAAAATTGATAAAATGCAACTTTTCCTTTAGACAAAATGAGTATCTACGCTTATTAAGGTGCATACACTTGTACAAGGTGAGATGACATAATCAAGAAGTACTAAAAGGATGAAAAAAAGGAGGAGAAGAAAAACAAGATTAGATCCTAACAAGGAAGAAAGAGAAGTAGAGGAAGTTATGCATGCACAAAATGACAATACAATGATTAAAGCTCAAGAACATGCCACTCAATCAAAAGAACAAGAAAGTATAGTGGTAAGGGAACAAAAAAAGAAGGATTAGGTCTTCCCTATTCAAGTAAGAATCAAAGATCTAGATGGAGAGGAAGAGCTTGAAGTGGGACGAAATATTTGTATAGCTACAAGAGTAGCAAAAAGATTGAAAAAGATATCACATGCTACATTATGGTGGACCGCTATTGTGTGTGACTTCTAATTGTTTTAATGAATAGATTATGTCAAATTGTATTTTTTGTTTAACTTTTTAATTCCTCTTACCTTATTTAACCCTTGCTTAACTCTATAAAATGCACTTACCTAGGATGCAAATAGTCTACCATGTACATTAAAAAATTAGGAATGCTCCATAGTAGAAAAATGTGCATCTTGATCATGGAAGATCATACTTAGTTCGATGAGTTATGTCAAAATCTCTATAGTCATTAGGATAGAAGATATCACTTTGTATACATGGAAGGCTAATGATGGCTACAACTATGATTCTTTATGTGACTCGTACTACACAGTTCTATAAGAAAATTTTGTTCTTTAGCTATTTATCTGAGAGTGTAACTTGTATGTATGTTGTTTGTGATGGATGGTGTTGGGTTATGTATTCTCTAATAAGTATTGTAGACCTTCTTGATGTAACTCTGGTGTTGATGGAATCTTGATGACAATTAAGTATTGAAGGCATTAATGTGAGTTTGAGGCTATAATACAATTAGGCTAGGATTGAACTAGTGGTTATTAGGAACTTTTAAGTGCAACATAAGGAGTATGTGAGTAAGGAATTTGGGTTGGTAGCTAAATGTGAGGAAAGAAGAGAAGAAGAACTTAGAATCATATTAAAATTTGGATGAATTATCTTGAAATTAGTACTAGGAAATTTGGATAAGTACTCTTGTTACATCCGTAATGGCATCTCATTCAATGAGTAGAAGAATGAGGTAGATAGCCCATTCAGTGGCATGATCACCCTCTTCATGAGGAAGTGTCCGACCTCTCAAACCTCCCTTTTGCAAAATGATTTTAATGTAGCTAGATAAAAAAAAGGGGAAAATTTAGGCAAGATTTGGTAGTATTCATCTTTTGCACCATAGAACTTTGGTCAAGAGTAGCATGGTTCATTTCAGGTGGACTCCTGGAAGGACCAGGATTCGATGCCTCTTCTAGCGGCCTATGTGCTTGATTTTCTAATTCAATCGTTATGTGGTTTTGGCCTACCCATGCCTGAAGAAGTCCACTTCTTAGGTTGATGCTGACTGCATGATCATAGATCCAGTCTTGGCCCAGGACAAGAGGTTCGGTAAGATCCTCGTCTTCACACACTAGCACTTTGACTTCCATTAGCACCTCTTGAATGTAGAGGGGAAGTTCCACGTCACCAATGCAAGGGGTTTCCACACCTCCCAATCCTATGAGATATGCCTCTATAGGATTGATTTGTAATTGCAGCTCTTGGCAGTAATAAAGTCGAACTGCACTAGTGGCTACCCCTGAGTCAATTAAAGCTCTCACTGTCCTTACAGTCTCTCCTTGTCCTACTTCTAGGGTTACAAAAGGCCGTCGGTCGATTATTCTATGGGAATGTCCATCTGAAGCCTCACACATGGCCATGGGATAGCCTAGAGATTCTTGAGTGTCAGGCATAGGCTGGTCTCTACCTTGTCTCCTCAATTTCATTTGTCGGATGCGTTCTAAAGCTTCTGCATGTGCTTCTTCTCGAATTTGTTTCTCTTCTTCTTTATGTTTCTTGGCAGTGTTGAGTCGATTTAGCATCTCTTCAGTCAGGGGTTCTTGATATAACTTGACTCTGCATCCACTTATGTAACTTGGTAGAATATCACCCTCTAGAGTGGCTAGTTGAACTGCTCCACTTGTGGAGATCCTATTGATAATCATTGGCCCATAACCTCTCTTCTCTAACTTCCGTGCATGTTGCTTCAAGGTGTAGACTAGGACTAGGTCTCCTGCTTTCAAGCCCTTATCCTTGACGTGTGCATCGAAATATGCCTTTTGCCTCTTCTTGGCTGCATAAGTTCCTGCTGCAGCCCTCAATCGTGTTTCACCTAATCATTCAAGATCAAAGATTCTAGAGGACAACTCATGGCCTATCCAATCATGCTCTTGTGCTACTTTCAAGGTTGGTATCAAAAAATCCAATGGTAGCACTGCATTCTGGCCGAAAACCATCTGAAAGGGCGTGGCTTGGAGTACCGTTTTATAGGCAACTCTGTATGCCCAAACAGCATGGTGTAGCTGTTTGTCCCAATCAGAGCGTTTGTTATTCACTAATTTGGTTAGCACATTGTATAGAATCTTATTTGTGCTTTCGGCTTGTCCATTAGCTTGTGGGTGATAGGGGGCAGACTTCTTGTGTATTAGTATGTGCATCCATGTGAAGGGTTGGCCACCAGAAGCCTGCAAATAGGATCGCTTTGATTATCCTATCTGGTCCAAAGTGTCCTCCTGCTACACCTTGTTGAGCAGTCTCTAATATCTTCAGATACTCGCTCTCGTGGACACATAGTCTCAGGTAACCATCTTTACCACGCTTGTATAGATTATCACCAATGAGTGAGTAATCCAGGGCTTCTTGTTCTAGACTTCTTTGTCTGGCCAATGTCATATCTTGAGGGAATGTTTTCGTCCTCAAGAATGCTACTAGTGGTTCACTCCAATCTGGCACTATGGATACCTGATAAAGAGTGGCATGTTCCACAGGTGGTTTAGTGCAGCAGATCTGGCATTCCTTGCACAGCTTATGGACATCAGCTTCCATAGTAGGCCAACGCACTCCAAGTCTCCTCAATGTTTGTAGGGTTCATTGTTTTGAGTAGTGTTGCTCTAATGCACCTACATGTGCTAATTACAACCACTTTGCGTACTCGTCCTCTTCCACACACCAGGCTAATACCCCGTGATCTGTATGTTTGTACACACTTCCTGCCATGATATGATACTTTTGGGCTTTTACTATCTCCCTATATTGTGTGTTGGCACTAATGGCTTAGCCCACTGAGGTACAACTTCCAAATTAAACAAGTAAGCATCAAGTAAGTCATCTGACACTCCTTGTGGGGCCTCTCCTGATGTGAGCCTAGAGGATGATCTGCTCTCAGATGGGTCTTTCCTTTCCTCACCACCACTTCAAAGTCGTATTCCATTAGCAAGAGGAACCATCTTACCAACCTACCTGTATTGCATGGCTTGTTTACCAAGTACAGCAGAGCTTGATGATAAGTAAAAAATTTAAACTTATTTGCAAGCAAATAGTGTCTAAACTTTTTAACTGCGTATACCATGCCTAACCCCTCCCGTTCAGTGGTGGTATAATTTCGTTCAGCTGCATTCAGTTGTCTACTGGCATAGGCAATTGGAAGATCCATATTACCTTCACCCGTAGGTTGTGCTAGCACACATGCAATAGCGTAATTGGAGGCATCCACATGAACATGGAATGGCTTCTTCCAATCTGGTGTGGTCAAGATTGGTGCTGAACATAATCTTTGTTTAAGCTCATTGAAGGAATTCTCACATTCATCAGTCCACTCAAAGTTAGTCAGAAGTCCGTACAGAGGCTTTGCAATGATGGCATACATGTGTATGAAATGCCGGTAATAACCGCAATGCCCCATGAAAGCTTGTACTTCCTTGACATTCTTTGGCTTGGGTAACTCTACTATGGCTCTTACTTTCTCTTCATCAGTGGATATGCCATTCTTTGACACTATATGTCCTAGAATCTTGCCTTGCCTGACCATGAAAACACACTTTTCTGGGTTCAGGCAGACTTGATATTCTCTACACTTGTCAAAGATTTGTCTGAGTTCAAGAACATGGGTTTGTCTAATGTTGGAATGAGCACAAAGATCATCAACATAGACCTCTAAGTTTTTCCTCAGGAATTCTTTAAATACATGACACATTAGCCTCTGAAAGGTGGCTGGCGCATTGGTGAGACCAAAGGGCATTACTCTAAAAGCAAATATGCCCCACTCTGTGGCAAAAGCCGTCTTATGCTGATCTTCTGGAGCAATGGCTACCTGATTGTAGCCCAAAAATCCATCAAGGAAGCTGTACACTTCCTTGCTTGCTACTCTTTCTAGTAGATGCTCCGTGATGGGAAGTGGATAATTATCTCGGATAGTGGCTGCATTAACCTTCTTCAAGTTAATGCACACACGTAGCTTTCCATTCTTCTTGGGCACCACTACAATGGGGGATACCCACTCAGTGTGCTCAATTTCATAGATAAATCCAGCTTCCACGAGTCTATCTATCTCCTCCTTGATCTTAGCAGCATAATTATCGTTATATGTGTATGGCTTTTGCTTAGAGGGTTTAGCATCTGAGGTCATGGGAATAGTGTGTGAACATATGTCAGGGTCCACACCTTTCAAATCCTTGTAGCTCCAAGCGAATACATCTCTGTATTCTCTTAGCAAGGCTATCAATTCATACTCCTCCTCCTTGGTGAGGTCGTGTCCTATGTAAGTGCCTCTTTCTTCTCCTTCTTCTATGGCTACCACTACTTTCTTGGTGGTTTCTTTGTTATCATAGGCCTCTCCTGATTGCGCCTCACGTTTAAACATTCTCACCATGACTCTTCTATCGTCTATCTCATACTTTTTAAAGTGTTCAGGGACCTCAAACAAAGATTCTTCCTCCTCAGGTGTGACTTCTCTCTTCTTTCTTTTCTTATCTTCATTCTTGGTAGTCACTTGTGTGGTTAACCTCACATCATTTATAAGCTCTCCATGTCTCTGAGAATAAGCTTCCACTTCATAGAAGTATTCTTCATCTGATGCAAAAGGTGGGTCCATAATGATTGACTCTAGATCGGAGTCACTCGCATCCTCAAATGCATCAGGGATGGGTTCGCATTCTTCTAAAACTGCCTCTCCCATGATTGGCTCTATGGAGAAGACTGAAATGTCATAGCCATCCTCATCACAGTGGGGTGTCCATTGTTCTTCATTGATGGCTACATCCATTGTTGCTAGAATTTCTGCCCAGCCGTGAGGTTCAAATTCTTCGTCCGGAAATACTACAGGTGCATAGGCTGGGTCTTGAATTGATCTATGTGTTTCCTTTGCACCCACCTCTCTGGCTTTTTCCCTCTTCTCTTCTTCTACTGCTACTTTGCACATCCATAAGTGGGTATCTTCATGCATCCATGAGGATCCTGATCCTATGGAATGCACCGATTCCCTATCATCTTTGGCTCTATGGATGGGGTTCCCTTGGATAGGAGGGACATCTCTATGAGAGTAGTCCTTGAGATTCACTTTGGTCGTAACACCTAAGTGTTGCAGGTACAAGGAATTGGTTCCCCAATCCTGTACCACTTGCAACTGTCGCATAAATGGTCTTCCCAAAATCATCTCATAGGCATGATTTTTGCTAAAGTCACATATGGCGAAGGTGTGCTCAAACTCAACACCACATGTAGTGAGAGTTATTCCTTCTAGCAGCCCTAAGGATCTCTCTATGTGACCGTCAGCCATCTGCAATTTCATCCTCGTGGGCCTGAGTGCTGGCTTGCCCCAACGCTTCCATAGGGAAGTGGTGGCAATTGCAACTCCTGCACCTGAGTTTAGAATGGCCTTGGTGGTGTATCCTTGATGGGTGATAGGAAGATATGTGTTTCCCTCTTCGCCCTCACTCATGTCTGCTATCTTGTCCAAGGGTATTTCTGGCACTGTTCTCTAGGATCCTACCTGGGAACGAGGTTTTGCTATCTCGGGTACTTGTTTGGCTACATGTTTCCATAGCTCTGGCCTAACCTTGAGTAGTTCTTCTAAAGTGAGATTGCACTGCACCTTAGTGTTCTTCACTACCTCCGTGTTCCTAGGTATGACTGAATCTTTGTTTCTTACCATGATTGTGGGTGCTCTCATACAAGTGGACTTTGCTTCCCATGGGCCTGTGAAATGGGGTAGTTCCTGTAAAGAATTAGACTCGAAGTCTAATCCCTCTTGAGATTGGGCACTCTCCTGCTCTCCATAAATGGAAGGAAGGTCTTGTGGGAATTGATCGTGTGTCATCCACAAGTTCAATGGGAGGAGGAACTTCACTCTCTTTAGCCCATTTCTCTTCTTGAATCTCTCGCAAAAATTCTGGTGTGTATCGATTCATAGAAGAAGAGGTGTTTGGTTCAGTGGAGTTAGGCACATAAGCTCCCTTGGGAGGAATGCTTATTCTATCACTTGCCTTCTCCTTAGCCTGGGAGTTGGCTCCTTTTCCAGACTTTGCAATTAACATCTCCAATCTGTCTTACAGACCATCAAAATGCAATGGTGTTCTAGTGGAGCTAGAGCAAGTGAAAAGGTGACTGGTCTCAAACATGGCTTGAGCCAATTCCACCATCTTGGCACACAACTTAGTTCGTTCAAGCTCTAGGTCAGCTCTAGGGTAACATCTTTCATGATTTGTTACATTTGGTCCTTCCTGGATCCTGGCCTGATATGCTCTGAGCATCATATCTATGTCTTCAAGAGTGGGATCTGCTAAAATTGATCCTACTCGAGGTGGTGGGTGGGTTATGTGTGGTGGATTAGATGGTTGAGGAATGGAGGGTGAAGGGGATGGTAGTGGTGGGGATGTGTGAGAGTGCGTTTGAGATGTGATTTCTATGATTTTGGCTTTGGTTTTCGTAGGCCTTCCTCAAGTTCTCTCATCTTTTTTGCCCATTGCCTTTTCATACATTCACGGCTATCTCTCCAAGCTCTTGTTCTCTTCTTATTCTGACTCTCAGTCTCGCTAACCTCCACATTCTTTTCCTGGCCTAAGTCTTGGTTTTGTTGCAACGCTTGAGCTCTAGTGACCACTTGTATTGGCGCGGTGGATGTGACGCTTCCTGTAGAGTCTACTACTAACCCAATAACATTGATAGGAGTAATTTTTGGCATATTATTGGGATTCTTTGGGCAATCTCGTAAGAGATGCTCTTTTCCACAATCTGTACAAAAGCCTTGGATTGCCACTGACTGGGGTTGTGTAGGTGGAGGTAAGGGGCAATCACGAATGAGGTGATCTCCTTGACATCTGTAGCATGGTCCTCTAGGGAATGGGGGTCTTACTTGCCTAGGTTGAGGTCTAGTGTTGGGATTTGTGTCCATGAGATTTGCATATTCTGGCTCCCAACTAGGTTCACTTGGCTCTTCACTATAGTAGGACTCACCATGTTCAGGAGATTGCATGTAGTAGGCCTCGGGGCTATCTATATGTGTAGAATCAAAGCTATGGTCGCTCGGGTCACTTTCTGACAGCAATGGCATTACTGGCACTATGGCTCTATTCAGGTTCTCTTCTGTAGCTGCGTACTTTACTAGAATTACATTAGCTGGGGCAGGGGGTTGTTGTGCTAACACAGGCTGAGGCTTTTGTTGGTTTTCGTATTGTGGGTGGTAGGTTTGTTGAGGTCTAGCATACTGCTGCGGTGGGTACTGGTTTTGGTACCTGTCCTGTTGAGGGTATGGTTGTGGGTACGTCCGCCTAACTGCTCGCTTATTGTAGGGGCAATCTTGCGTAGTGTGATTGGTGTACCTCCGTTCTATGGTGCAGTATTGACTACTGGGATTCACTTGGGGTTGAGCCATGATGGGACATATGTTCGCCATATGGTCACCTCCGCAAGTGTAACATCTTTTCACAGGGGCAAATCTTGGAATCTGCTTGCTAAAGACACCTAATTTCAAAGCTACCTTTTTTGCTAGATCCTCAATTGATGTGGATTGTGAGGAAATGAGGCTACTAGAACTATCTGAATCTTTATAGATTTTTGAGAGCTCTAATTCCTCCCCTAGGTTATCCTCAATGTCGATGCACATGCATACACACTCTCCTATGGTCCTAGGGTCTTTCAAGTACACATATGACCTCAGTTTGGTACTTAACAATCCATCCAAGAATAAAGCCACTTGTTTGGCTGGTGTGGGTAACTCAGGCACAGGGCATCTCTCCAGATATTGCCTAAATCTTCTTCCTGCAAGTCTCACGGTCTCTTGAGGGGTCTGCTTTGAAGCTATGTATCAATGAGGAAGTATTATGCCTTATCCCACTCTTAGAGAATTCTGTGATGAAAGCCTCCAAGAGTTGGTCTATGCTCCTAAACTGTCTCTCATTCAATGGTTGAAACCATGTAAGGGCTGTGTTCCTAAGGGTTAGACCAAAGGCATTATACTGCGTGAATAGGTCCTCAACTTGTTCAGCTCTCAAGACTTGCCTAAACTCAACCACATGATCATATGGGTCTCCTGTGCCATCGAAGTAGTTCTTCATGGACTTAACTAGCTGGGTCAGTCTCAAAGTCCTCGTGTGCTCTCTAGGTCTTGGTAGAGGGAATTCATCCACATTCCTTTGGTTCCTTGGAGCTCTAAGTACCTCAGGTTCCCCTCTATTTGTTTCCGTTCTGGTTCTTTCTCTGCCCTTTGGGTTGGCAAAGCTTACCTCAGGTCTATCTCTACTTCTGTCTCTCTGAGCTCCATGAGCTTGGGATGTTCTAGCTCCTGGGTGACCAAAGGACACATTAGACCTAGGTTGGGGGAAAATAAATTCCCCTTTCCAAGTGTAAGCATGCCTATCATGTTCTATAACCACAAAGATCCGTTTTGATGCATTGTCTAGGTAAGTCACTTTGCCTGGGCTATCCGGGTCCTTGAACTCATATATCATGATTGTTCCTACCTCATTTGGCTGATCAGATTTATACCTCCAAAAGGCTTCATCTGTCTCTTGGTTCAGGAGCAGATCTATACTCTTATTGTCCTGGGGAACCCACTCGGGATTAAGGATTCTAGTAAGAACAGATTTTCCTCGAGGGGTCCTCGGCTCTCCTCCTATGTTCCCTTGCTCTAGGTCACCTATGTCCGTCTCAGGGATCACATTCCCGAATTCATCTGTCCTGTCTGGGTGACTAGTGACTACATATATGGTTCTTTCTTTGTCCAAGTATGCTCTGTTTCCAAACTTGACTGTTGGGCGTTCCAGTCCAATGGATTGATCTGGGTTTTTGATCTATACCACAGACCTTCCTAGGCCGTCCTCATAGATGCTAGCACCTAATTGGTTGGTCCTAAGGTATTCCAGCTGTGTCTTGTAGGGGCCTTCCACCCTATACAAATATGGCACACCTGAACTCCCCGTAGGTCTCTCCATACCTTGAGACATCTCTGATTCACTAGTCTCAGAACTAGGGTAATGTGAAAAGTGGCTCAGCTGCTGGGCCCAAGACCTAGCAGTGTGATTGACACTAGCCTCTGAAGACCTAAGACTTTGTCTATCTCTCCCTAAATGTCGTCCTGATCTAAGGTTCATATGCCCTTTGTACGTTGCTGATTTCTTTGGTACCAGTCACTTGTTCCTTTTAAGTCCTTTGGATGTGTTTTCTTATTTTTAATTAAGCGTCGTCAGGAGCAATTTAGTGGTGTGTCGTACTTGATGTTCTGTGTCCGCTTAGTTTAAGTTCTTTTCCTTTAAGTTATCCCTTGACTGCAATTTAGACTATTCTTGGACTTGAGAAGTTAAAGACTCTTAGAACTTGAGTATTCCTATCGTACCTCTATTCAAACAAGACAACTACTCGCACTTAGCCTATGCTAAGAATGGACTGAGGGGGTTAAGAGATGTTCCAACCTCAAGACGCTCCTCCTTGCTATGCTTCTCTGTCCAGGAAGCAAGTTCCCAAGCCTGCACACAATGGCACTCGCTTTGATTTCTCCAAGAGCTCTCGATAATCCTGTAAAAATTCCCAAGTTTAGCTCCAACTTGATCCTTCAATTGACAGAAAATTTATCACAGACACTTTTAATTACCCTTTTTTCCCCCTTTGCTATTGTCAAAATTTTTTTCCTCTAGAGCTCTCTTGGTGTACCTACCCCTCAGTAGGTCAACTTCAAAATACCCTATCTGAAAATCAATGCATTATTCTTATAAAAAACAATTGAGAGCATGTAGTATATGCCACGAGCTTTCTGACAAGCCCTAGAGCTCAAAAAATGGATTTCAAATGAAAAAGTTATGCTATATATTTAGCATAGCTTGATAGGGTGTCTCTATTCAACGTTTTGAGATACAATCAATTCTCCACATCAAGGTATTTAGTCACTATAGCCATAGCTAAAAGCAATGATGTATTTCGTATGTTGGTTGTTGAGCATAAGTTGTATGATACTTATTAGTCATTGTGGGCATACATGATGCATCATGTATTGTTAAGAAAAGCATTGTCGAATATGGTGCATGGTGTTGAAAACATCTTGCTACACTTGCAAATACAATTATTGAAGGTGATGTAGATGGTGTTGAAGATAATGATCTTCAATTTCTTGGTCATGTTGTGGCTCTTGTTGCACCTACTGAAGAGCAACTTTGTTGGGATGGCCCTCAAATGTGCCATTATCCCTCATATTGGCTCTTGCCAGATAGCAAGAGATGCTTGTGATACTCGTACAACATTATTCCAAGCAACAATGAGGCTCGTGTTGCTTACCTCAAAAAACATTTTGAGAGTGAACATATGAATGAAGGAGATTCTATGGATAATCTTTTGACAAAGATCAAATATTGAAAGTAGTTGATTTTTGTAGATGAGATCTTGGCAGATAGTTCACTTGTGCAAGCTATTCTTAATAGTCTTCCATATTCATTTCAGAGTTTTGCTTCTACTCTTCAGTTGATCATGAAGGGCAATCCAAACGCCTTAATATTTGAGGAGTTAGTCTCTCTTTGGTTGTAGGAAGATCAATTGAGGAAGAACGAGTCAATTGTGTGTGTTATAAGTCAAGCTTTCTTAGCTAGTTAGAAGGGCAATGGTAAATGGAGATCATCTACTAGTAAGCAAAAATCTAATAATGGTGCACAATCAAAGACAGAAGACAAAGATTACAAGTAAACAAAAAAGCAAATCTATTTTTGCAAGTAATATAAGGCAAATGATCATCTCATAAAGAGTGGTCTTAAACCGGCTACAAAGGAAGCAAAGAAGAAAGAGGTTGGAATGGTTATTGCAAAAGCCTCTACACTTCAAATAGAGTTTTCTAACCTTTTTTAGAATGAAGAAAGGGCATTTACTACTATTTGTAGAACCACCTTCTCATGAGAATTGTATCTCTATAGTCGACTCAGATGTTTGGTACTTTGATAGTGGTGTAACCAAATAGATTACCTCACAACACGACTTCTTTAGTTCACTTGAGTCTTCCCCTATATGAAATATTATCACATGTGCTAAAAAATCCTCTTGTCCTATAATGGGAGTTGGTAAGATCATTCTGGCTACCATTGATGGTAGTTCTTTCACATTTCAAGATGCTTTATATGTGCTAGGGATCAAGAAAAATGTGTTGTTAGTCTTATCATTAGCCAAGATTAGCTTGGTTGTGAAATTTGTTCATGATCTCTTGAATGGTGATGTTATTATTGCTTCTAGCACTTTATGTCATGGGTTGTATAAGCTCATAGACTATGTGAAATCTATGAATGATTTAGCATGTGTAGTTCAAGATTCTTAGGTTAGGTCAAATGCAAATCTTTGGCATGTACGCTTTGATCATCTAAATTTTGCTAATTTGCTTTGCCTACAAAAATCTGAAATGGTGTCCTCTCTGCCCAAACTTCAAGCACCTTGTAAACATGTCAAGGAAGGCTATATTTTGGGCAAAATTCAACATTCCTCCTTCACAAAACATGGTTCAATTTGAGTTTCTCATAAATTGCAGCTTATTCATAGTGATGTCTATGGTAATATGCAGATACCTTCATTTGGGAACTACCTATACTTCGTGAATTTTTTTATTTATTTTCTAGGGATGCATGGGTGTATCCATTGAAAGAAACATCTGAAGTCTTTATGTGCTCTAAATAGTTATTGGTTATGGTTGAAAATATGTTAGCATGTAAGTTGGGCACCCTCCATTTTGATCAGGGGGAGGGGGGTTGAGCATGGATAAAATATCAGTGTATAGTGTCATATACACCTCAACAAAATTCTCTCATGGAAATGGTGAGATATATGGTCAAAAGCGAGGCTTTAACCCATAACTTTTGGCTTGAGGTTGTTATGTGTGTAGCATATGTACTTAACAGGATTTGCACCAAAGCACTACAATCGATCGCTCCATATGAGTTTTGGCATGGTCACAAGACATTCGTTGCTCATCTATGTGTCTCTGATTGCCTAGAATATGCGTTAGTGCCTTAAGAAATGCTAAAAATTGGATGATAAAATTGGAAATGTATTTTTGTTGGTTACAATGTGAAAAGCAAGGGTTATCATCTGTATCATTCACAGACCAAATGCATTCTAGCTAGTCATGATGTTTTTTTGTGGAAGATGCAATTTAGCCCTTACTTTCATGTACTAAGGAAATTAGTTAGCTGGAAGAATGCATATTACACTTTGCTTCCTCTTTTACAAGTGGAGAGTCAAGTGCTTGTTCAAATAAAGCAAGTTCTCAACCTTTATAGGTTCCAAATGATAATAAAGATCATTCCATTTTTTATGCATATTTACATGATGGACTTGTTGATGAGAGGGATAACATAGAAGAGGCTAAATATGCCTAAATGGATGGTGCAAGTATTGACAGATAGCAAATGCAATGCACCTCTATCATATTGTACTCGTTTAGGCTCTCATAGTGCTTCCTTTGCATCAGACTGCTCTACAATGTTTGTCTCTAGTGTTTGTGATGAGAATGAGGCATAAAATTAAGAAAATTGGATATCTGCTATGCAATCATAATATGATGTTATTATGAGGAATGATGCTTGGTCTTTATGTAATTTGCCTCGAGGCAGAAAGCCCATTGGCACTAAATGGGTATACAAGAAATGTAATCCTGATGGAATAATTGACATGTATAAGGCTAGTGTTATTGCCAAATGTTATGCTAAAAAAGAGGCATTGATTTTGATGAGACCTTTGCTCTCACATGCCATTCATATCATTTCTACACTTGTATCTCATCATGGTTGGAATGTACATTAGTTAGACATTAAAAGTATATTTATGAATGTGATTTACATGAAGAAGTGTATGCTTTTCAGCCCCCTATTTATTTGTGTAGAAAGGGCATTAAAACAAAGTGTGTAGGTTGAAAATGGTATTATATGGTATGAAGCAAGCACCACATGCTCGATATGAGAAGATACATGCCTACTTGCTAGCACATGGTTCTGAGAATGATCCAACTAAGAACACCTTGTATGTTAAGTGTGCATATGATGTACTTATGATCATTCTTGTATATGTTGATGATATGCTAGTCAATAGTCTTAATTAGAAGCATATTGCTAAATTTAATGCTCATTTGCATGCCTCTTTTGAGATATCAAATTTGGGACATTTTCATCATTACTTGGGCATTCAGTTTATGCAAGTTGAGGGAAATAGATTTGTGTCAAACAAAATATATTGACACATTATTGTAGTATTTTGGCCTTGAATATTGAAAACATATTTCCACCCATGGAAACAGGTTTAGGATTGATTCTTCATGATGTGGGAGATGCACTTGATGCCGTTATCTATCAGTAGCTTGTTGGATACTTGATTTACTTATGCATAACTCTTCTTGATATTCAGTTTGTTGTCTCCCATATGAGAATGTTTATGCATGGGGCTCAAGCATTGGCAAGTGGTTTTGTACATCTTTCTCTACTTGAGTGGTACAAGGCTACTTAGATTATTTTATCCAAAGGGAGGATCATAACTGCCAGATTTACATGCTTTTTCTGACTCAAACTGAGCTAGTTTCTATGACGCGTGTGTCCATGATTGGTTTTTGTTTCATGCTTGAAAGGTCATGCATACCTTGGTTGAGAAAGAAGCAACCTATTGTGTCCACCTCTAGTTATGAGGTTGAGTATAGGACAACTTTCATAGTGATTCTTGGGTGTTTGTGGCTTAGATGCCCTTTGGCTAATTTGGGTCTTGGTCAGTCTTTTTCCACCACCATCTTCACTCACAGTTAGAGCAAATTGGCAGTTGTGAGGAAACTTGTGTTCCATGCTCACACAAAGCACATTGAAGTGCACTATCATTATTTAAGAGAAAGGTTCTCTATCGGAGATATCAGTTTGGCTTATGTGCCCACATAGTATAATGTTAAAGGCTTTGCCTAGAGAGAAGTTTAAAGTTTTTGGCAAAGCTTTGGGCTTATTTCCTTTTGTGGATTGATCTCTTTCCACATAGGTTGGCACTTCCTTATATATGAGTGCCAACTCCTTGTTCACTGCATCACTCCAAGGTGGGATTTGTTAATATATTTTGGTAGTGGTGTGTGTGAACACAATTAGGAATGTTGGGGCACTTTTTTTCCTGTTTAGGAGGTTTTTTGTAATAAAGTAAGTCTATGATTTTAGATCCGTGTGAAACAGCCGGATCCTTGGATCATAGCTCATGCTTTCTGGATTTGTATCAAAATCCCTTTGAGGATAGGCAAACATTATGTTTTACCTTTCATAGACTTAAACAGTAGAGAGATTCCTGTAAAGTCCTAGCCGGGGTAGGTCCCTAAAGCATCAGTAAGAAAGGAATCTAAAGACAAGAAGTCAAAAGCTCTTGTCACTACAAATTGGTCAAGAATAAACCAATTGAACTTGAAGCTATGAAAATTCAAGCACTTGGAATTCTAGTTGGTTTTCATTTTGAAAACCCTAGTAAAGAGGAATAGATATTCTATCAAGAGGTTTTCAAGTTTCCAAGGCGAAGCACGTGATTGTGAGACGATCATGTGAAGGAATCAAAGCCTAGAATATCTAGTTAGAGGTAATGCTTGATACTTCAAAATTCTCGTAAAGAATTGCTGAAAGAAGGTACTCTATCAAGAGATGTTTAGACTTTAGGATAAGTATCACCCACACATTAATGTGAATATAAAATAGGGTGGTATGGGACACCATATTTTATACTCAGATTGATGTAGGAAAGATGGTATGGGACATCGGGCCGCGGATGATAATTATCTTTTAGTCCTAGATTGGATCTTGAAGTTAGGTTTGATCCTCAAGGGAATTAAAGCTTCAAAGATGGAGTTCACATTCAAGGAGGATAAAAGTAGTATCTCAAGATATTTCAAGATAACTTCAAGATCAAGGAAATAGAAGATATGAAGTAAGTAACTTCCAAGATCTTCTTGAAACACTTCAAGCTTAAGTGTTGTTGATTCAGAAACATTTAATAAATTTCTAAACAAGTAGGACTTTGACATTGAAATGATTGTTTCAACTAAGGAGTAGACTGACTAAGTCAATCATCGAGTTCCTAGTGTAACTTGGTAAATTCAATCCTTTAACTCAAAGAAATGCACAAGAATTTCATTCCTAGTAAGGAGTTATAAAGATTGAATATAGGCATGATCTTAGTCTCAAGTGAAGCATTATTTGAGTAAGAAACTCATCAATAGAACCTCAGTGGATGGACACACTGATGTTGGATACCACACTAGTATCTTGTGGTTGGATGATGTTTTAGATTTTCTCTATGAATCTTTTTGAGAATCAAGTCCCTTCCTCTTAAAGATAGATATAATGCTTCAATATCTTGTTGAAACATATCTTTGAGAAGTTAAAGTCTTGAGTTTTCTAGACTTTGACTCATAGAAAGTTTACATATCTTCAAAGTCTGAATTGGTTAAACAGAGTTTTAGTTATTTCTTTCTGCTTTCCAAATCTTTTGGATTTGACTCAGATACAATATCTTATTCTTTCCTCAAAAGTCGAGGGTTAGTTGGCTAGAACCAAGTAACTAAATTAAACATCCCAGATAGATGTTCTGTATAAGAACCTTTTCAATCTTCAAAAGATGATAAGTCTAGGTTGACTTAATCATTTGTTGCTTCAAGTTATACAATAAATGAATTTCTAGGGTCAAGTACACTCTATGATAAAGTTAGGAATTGCTCATCAGAATTGACAATTCCCAAGAACTTTTAGCACAAGTCTTTGAGAAAAGTATCCTAAGTTGGACACTTTTCATTTTGCATTTGAATTGTTCAAGTTATGGTACGGTTGACTCAAAGTAAATGGTAAACTTTCTCCTGCAGTTTACATAGGATTTTTAAACTCATTAGGACAAAGCAGTCCTCTAGTTGAGTGAAAAAATCAAGTAATTGTTGGATAGGAGTAAACCATTATACAAACATCCAAGTTAGATGTTTGGGACAACCAAACTTCAAGTTCTCCAAACCAAATTCAAAGTAAATCAAGAATTCTCAAAGTCTTGTGAGTGATAAGAAGTCTGCCTTCACTACTAAGCCCATGCACCAGTTATGCCTAAAAATGGACTAGTAATTTGAATCCACCCAATTCACATGTTTGTGCCCAGATCACACCTAGTAAAAATTGTGAATTGGCTAGGGATGTTTTTTTATCCTCCCTTATTATTCATTCACTACTTTGTATTTTGATCAGTTTATCAAAGTGCAAAGCAAGACAGTGTTTTGAATCATTTGGGCCTAGATGCCACCACAGAAATGAGACATGTTCTTCTAGTTTTAGAACATGATCATGTTCTTCTAGGTTTTAGAACATGATCATGTTCTTCTAGGTTTTAGAACATGAGGCTCAGGGGTTGCCTATAGTACGTATATAGCTCTATTTTTTAGGACAAAAAGATTTTCCAAGGGGAGAAGAATGTAATAAACTAAGTCTATGATCTAAGGATCCGATCGGTTCAGACAGATCTGAAATCGGACACCACTTGATCACTTGTGTGTATGACCGAAGATCTTGAGTTTAGACTTACTAGAAGGTCATTTACTCTTGTAACCAAGTGATCCACTTAGCCTAGTGGTTAAGTCTCATGGGTGTGAAGGAGGAGGTCTTGGGTTCAATCCCCATGGGGTACATGGGGAGAGTGTTTTGCCCAAAGAGCTCTAGAACCTTCTAGAAGCATCCACTTGAGTTAACTCTGGTTAACTGGGACACTTGGCACACATGTTGTTACATGGCTGACACTTGGATGATTAGAATCCACCTGCCCACGAAGGTAGAACCTTGGAGAGAGCTATCTATAGAGGCATATGGTTGGGAGGAGAGCCATCTCTCTAGCACGTGGTGGTCGTAATCTTGCATTTTTCTCCTAGCTTGTATATATGCCTATAACACTAATGGGTCACTTATATTTGTACATTCCCTTGGTAATACATTCTATATTGTGATGTGCTCCAAGCTTCCTCTTTTTCTTCTTCTCCTCCTTCTTCTTCTTCTTCTTCTTCTTCTTCTTCTTCTTCTTCTTCTTCTTCTTCTTCTTCTTCTTCTTCTTCTTCTTCTTCTTCTTCCTTATGCTATTTGTGTGCTTCCGCATACCTCAAACTCCAACAATCAAAGATCAACCAAAGGACATAGAATGTAGTAAAAGGGAAGTACAAGCATGGAAGAAAATGAGAAAAGGGACTACCAACTTTTTCGACCCTAAATCCCCCTTATAATAGTTCAATACCAATCTTTTAACCAAAATGCATGTAAAAATGACTATATCTATCATAATGTCCTATTTCTAGCACTAATCAGACCCACCATGTAAAATACAAGTAGTACTCAAGTTTCATGGGCATGAATAGAATATTTACACCAATTTTCTTATTCTTTTTTACATCATTTTGACCTCCAAATAGCCTCAAGACACTTATTTTAAGACTAAGATGGACACTAGAGTGTGGAGAGAGCTCTAGAAAAATCTATAAAAGTGAAAGATCTCTCATTTTTAAAGGTTAACGTATAGGATTCTAGAACTCATAAGAGGTTTGTAATATTATCTTGAGCAATATAGAACTTATTGGGCACATTGCCTCTTGCCTACTCGTGAGAGTGTGTGCATGCATGTATGTATGTGCCTATGTGTGTTCTTGTCTTTCTCTTGTTGTAGGTGCATGTAAATCCATCTTCTCGTGTATATCTTTCATACCACCAATTGGTCACTCTGTGGACTCGATATTTCTTTATTGTGTTTGCATGCGGCCAACAATGACATGGGCTAACAACATGCCAAAGAGACAAGTTTTGAATAGGATGCCATTTTACAAGGAAGCACATTTCAAACTAGGAAAGCTTCCAAATATAACCAATGACTATTTGGTTCAAATTTAACTAGATATGTAACTAAGAATACATTCCATTTGGATAGATAATCTAGACTATCTACAATAGGGTTACATATATGAGTCTAGTCTAGTTTCTTCTAGTTCAATTACATCATTACAAGGCTAGTTACATTTGGTTGAGCAATGTTGGCTACTCCCAATTCAATTTGGTTGCACCTAGTTCCATCCAGTTACATCTAATTCAAGGGAGAAGACTCTATATAAATAGATGAGGAAGGATTAGAGACCAAGAGAGAGCACAGAGGGCACAAAGAGTTAGAGTAAAAAACTAAAAAACCTAGGTTTTCCTGCAATGGAGAAGAAGAGCCGTGCAAGAAATCTCATAGTTATTACTTTTTTGCTTCAAAAAAAAATTCCAATAACACATACATTTTGTATATTGAATACTTTCTAGTAAAAAAATTACATGTTCTTATCATAGATCAAATTAACTTCAACATACCCAAAGTCGGTGCCAATAATTGATTTTTTGGAATTAATTCAATGCCAAGCCTCAACTTCTTGCATAAAGTTGATGTTGGGCAATGACTCAATAGTTTAAGTTAATTCTTGGCATCAACTGCTTTCATAAAGTGGATTCCAACCATCAAGATTGGGTTGGACACTTGTTGCTTTGCATTGACCCTTTAAACATAAATCATATTCTTATGAATTGTACCTTTATGTCTTTTTGGGAATTTGAAAAGATCAAAGAAAATGTGATTAAGAAGTTCAAGGTCGAATTGAGCTTACGGGAGGGGTCAAAGGAGCCACTCAAAGGGTGTGGATAAAGGTCCAAGAGGACTTCCCTAATAGAGTCTTTAAAGAGAGCAAGCAATATAGTGTGGCCATCATCAATAGGCCATAGTATTGTCAAGTTCAGTGAAGATGAAGGGTTGAGAAAGGACAAGCCTCTTTGAGATATGAGAGAGGTTGAATGGTGTTTGCCGTATGTGGAGGAAAAAAATGCACTTTTGTTAGTATTAGGAACCTAATTTTTCTTGTTGAGATCACAAAATGATTGAGAAATGCCATATGCAATATGGAGATTTTGTGTCCAGAATGTTGTGCTCCATAGAGGCTTCTTGACATTTACAAGGAGTCCTAACACTTGATAGTTGAACCCCTTCCCTAGATTCAGGGAAAAATTTTTCTATAGCAAAAGCAAATGACTACATTGATGAAATAAAAGGGAAACCAGCCACTATAGAGGAGGCCCCATAAGAAAAGGATTAAGCACATAGAGACATCAATAGAGAGCTTAGAATTTGATGAAGAAACTATTGACTATGGAGGCAAGCTTGCATCAGGTGTGCTATTTATAGAGCAAAACAAGATGAGGGAGGATATCATAAGAAAAAAGATTGTCACTGTTGCTCTAGCACAATGGTGAGAACCACGTTAAGAAGCTCCACCTCCTTAATGTCAATCCGCGGAAGAGATAGGAGTGATATGAAGATCGTGAATGTGAGATGAAGTGAGAGTGAAGGTGAGAAGCATAGAAATGCACACACACATACACACACACTACGAAGAGACAAGCAAGACACAATGGAAGGTGAGGAATCAACTCTATTACTCAAGAACACTATTACAAGCTCAAAGTAGCTCTAAGCTCACACTAACCAACCTCAAAAATGAGCTCTCTAGCTCTTTTTATAGTTTTTAGACTAGTTTTGACCGGTTTCACATCTAGTGACCGGCATAGTTAAAAATTAGGTCCTAGATGCTATTTGGAAGGGTAAACGGTATCTAAAAATAATGAAAATTGGTACGCGCATTCTACCTAAGCTCCTCAAGCTCGAGGACTCCTCGGCTTGCACAAAATGGAGCTATGGATCACAAAATGGGGTTTTTTATGTTACATATGTTACAATAGTGATAAAAATCACTGTTGGAGGTTTTTGGAAGGTATTTAAAAACATAATTCTTTGAAAAACGATTCGACTGGCTCCCTGCTCTGTTGTTACATGCTTCCGTGTCGTCTGTGCCTCTGGCTGCTTCCAACACCCCCCTCCCTCTCGCTTCTGTCGTCCCTGACAAAACCTTGCTGTGAGGTCTGTCGGATATAGTTCTGTAGGAGGTCTTGAGCGAGGGTGTGCTCGGAGATACGAATGCCTCGGGCCAGGTCTGCCTCGAGTTTCTCCCAGTCGATTGGTTGCGGTTCTTCCGGTGGCGGGAGCTGATAGTGTGTGGAATAGACCATTCGTTCACAGGCAAATAAGTGTAATAAATGTGTAGGCCTGCTTATGAATACCTCTGAATGGTATTCCCAGAAGCCGGTTGTGAACATCTCTTCGAATGTCTGCTTGTAGCACGCCGGTAGGTACTTTATTCTGCAGTGCCAGGCATAACACACTCGTAGCGATGGCGTTGTACTCATATCATATACCAGATCGAAATTGCCATGCTCAAAGCCCGGGGTGTTGACATGTGGTGCCTTGACGCGTCGGAAGACTTTAAAAATCATTTGCATCATGTCAAAGATTTTGACAATCATATGCGCCGCTATATCATCCATATGCTTTAATCTAGGGAGCCAGTGGCGAATTGTAGCCATCATGTAGCCAACAGTTGGTAACTCAATGGGTGGCTTAAAATAGGGGTAATTCAACCAGTCTTGGCACTGCTTATTGTTTTGTACCTTAATAGCAAATGCAGTCCAGGAGCGGCGTCGTGGCACTGGTCCCCAACACGGATTGTACTTCAAATGCAAAGGTGCCTTTACCCATGTACTCATCATCTCTGGATACTGCTGTAGTAAATCGTTTCGCCACTCTGGTTGATAGATCCTTCCTTTCTGTGCATCTAGTGGCAAATCAGCCGCCTCGAATTGAGTTGCATACGATGGTTTCTTACCTGTCTCTTTCTCAATGGCTAACTGGTATTCGGCCATTAACATGAAATACGGTTTATACTGGAGCTCATGCCCAGATATGTATCGTCGCGGGGCCAAATGAGCAAAGAATGGAGATTGTAATATTCTTTCTTCTATCATCGCCATGGCATGTAATTGTGCCTCTACTCTCGCTGAGTGCGTTGTTCCAAGTTCCTCAATAGTCTTCATCCACGCGGGGTTCGGGAGTTCGTAAGTCATCTGGCCTTCAGCCGTGACGCGTCCGCCTGGGATGGGTTGTGGCTCGTACGCCTCTTCAAACGTTTCCTCCATCGGAATGGTGACCGTTTCTTCCTCAGCTGGAAGCTCAGGTGGGGAATCTGGCCTTGGTGGTGCTTCATATACTGCGATCCTTGATTCAAGGTGTGATACCTGGGCCCGTAATGAGTTGAGTTCCTCTAGGAGGTCAGGAGAGGGGTCCACAGGTGCTGGTATGTCTTGGTGTGCCGGTTCTCGTAACTGGAGTAATTTGTGATCTTCTTTGAGTTTTTGTAACTCCTCGTTCATGCGGTCGTATTCATCTAGTAATCTTACATGGTCGTCTAGCAGCATCCTCATCGAGTCTGAAGGAATGGCTTTGAACCTGCTAGGACTGAGTGGTTGGTCTGGGTGGTCGAGCGCTGCTTCTAAGTTTTCTCGGTTCTGATCCTGTAAGCGCTGGTTTTCTTCCTTGGCGGCTGCTAGGTGTCTTCGTAGTAAGCCCATGTTTCGTTTTAGCGTTGCATTGCGGACTGTCTGGGCTCTTAATAAGTTATCCAGGTCAGCAGTTGCTTCCTTGGTCTTTTCTTTGCTTTCTAGTTCCAATTTGTGATAAGCCTCGCGTAATTCCTGGTAGCGGGTGTTCAGAGAGGCATTCTCAATGGACAATAAATTAAGCTGCGACTGTAAGTCATTGGTTATCCTCTGCAACTGCTGATAATTATCACCAAGAGATGTGAACTCATCTCTTACTTGCGTCATACACATGAACATCTGTCGGAATGCATTATCTACAGTGGGTGATAGTATTAATGGGGTGCTAAATGAAGATGCAGTTGGTGTAGATGCAACGGGAATGGGGAATGGGGGTGGGAAGGTGGATGATGTAGTGATTGTTGAAAATTGTGATGTGCCTAAAAATGTTTGTGTCGTGAGTGAAGTGAGTGATGGTGCTGTGGGTGGTGAGATGTCCATGTCAGTGGACGTGTCTAGTGCGGTGACCGTGAATATGGGTGTGATCGTGGGTGCTCGTGCTGGTGTAAATACGGGATTTACAAAGGTTGAGGGGTAATTTACAGGGGGGCTGGCTGGAGCAGCTTGGTGGAGAGGGGAAAGAGGGGTTACAGTGGGTCGGGGAGGTGAGACGGGGGAGAAGGTTAATGGCGGTGGGAATGGGAAAAGGGGTCTTGGAGGTGTGGGGAAAGATGGAAAAGATTGATGAAGGAAGGGGTTGGATAGAAAGGTGGGTGTGGGGGGGGGTAGACTAGGTCTAATGGGTGCAGGAATTGTGGGGTGAGTGGTCGTAAAAACGATTTCTACTACGCCATCGGCGAATGAAGATGTTGGTCTGGGGGAAGGAGGGTGAAGAGGGGAGGCTGGATGGACGAGCAGTGAGAGAGGAGTGGTTGGGGTAGTCGGTGCTACTGAGGTTTGTACAGCTGTAGCGCGGGGTGGGGAATCTACAAAGATGGTTTCTACAGCCAACGAACTTTCGGGGACGAGGCGTGCCTCCCTGGCTTGTTTTGAAGATTGTGCTCCGGTTGGTACACGAATGTATTCGCCGGGCTTTGAAAGTAGTCGTACTCGGCGGGGGTCAAACTGTGGTAGTGGCTTTCTTTGCAAGTACCTGAGGGCTTCGTTGGAGCCTACTGATTTGACTAACTCTCTGAATCCTTTGATGTATGCGTCTTCGAATCCGCCTGTGACCAGTTCTTGTTCTATTATTGTTTGACTCTCTTCCTCTGTCAGCTTTTTGCGTGCCCAAACTTTTTCCATAGTTCTATACAGCTTCTTGATAGCTAGTGTGTAAGCTGCTGCTTCGTAAGTTTCATCTTCATGGGTACTTGTATCACCATGTGTGTTTGTTTGTTGGCCTTGGCCATCTGTCTGTTCATGCTCTTGGGATTCCTGTGTTCCCTGGCTAGCTTCGTCGTCTCCTTCGTCGTCATCGGTTGCTGTTCTTTCGTCATCAAAGCTGGACACGATCTGTCCTTGTGGCTGATCCCTGGGTGTGGTAGGGTAGCTAGGCCTTTCAAATTCTTGAGAAAACAATTGTCCTTCTGAAAACTGGAACTCATTGGAGAATGCATCGGGCATCTCAAAATCAAAAGTTTGGTCCAGTGGCTCTGCTTGTCCTGGTTCTAAATGGGGTATTGGAAAAGAGAAAGCTTTCGCACCAATAGTGGTGGGAAGTTCAGCTGCTGTGGTGATAGGTTTTGTGGTTGTGGCTGCTTGGGGTGCAACAGCGCTGGTGGTGCCCTCCGGCGTAACTGGTCTTGATAACCGTATGCGAATTGGTGGTACCGTGGGAGTGGCTGCTGTTGGTGACTACTCTGGAGATGGTTGTGGAGAGGGTGATTCTGGGACTTGTAGGCATGGGATAGTACCTCTCATCCGCTTTCCGGCTCTGCCTTTGCTAGACTTTCTAGCCTTCCTAGTGGTCCCTTTGAATGCCTTCAGCTCCTCACTGGTCATGGCACGTTCAATTGGTAAGTCATACGCCAAGCACATATATATGATCCTGGTGAGGGCGTAGCATCCATTGATTACCTTCTTTCGCTCCCACCTATGTTGTGCCAAATAGAGCTGATCAATTATCCAGCTGGCTAGATCAACCGTTTGCGGTCCAGTACATGCTAAGTATAATCCAAACCAGATTCTTTTGTGGGGCATGGTAAAACGATCCTGAGCTGGGAAAGCAAAGTGCTGCATGCATATCCATAATGGCTTGGAAAGCTCAGGGGTTATGGCTGAAATATCCTCCCATTTAGTCACGTCACCACGTTTCATCTGCTCTGGGACTAGCCGTTCTCTCTCCGTCGGAGTGTGTGTTCCATGTATTTTCAGAGCTGCGCGAATTAAATCTTTAGACAAATAAAACCTTCTGAATGGAGGATCATTTACCAAGGATGGTAACATGAATGTGCCAGGTAGATCCTTGTTTTCGGAAGCTGTCAAGGTGGTTACTAGGTAAAAACATCTATAAAAATCGGGTTTAGGCAGAGGGTCACTAAAGTATTTTGTAAATCCCGCTCGTGCCCAAACGTGCGTTAGATCTTGCGTATTCTGTAGTCCTTCAAATTCTCTTGACAAGAATTGGTACTTGGTCCATGTGCGAAGATCAAATGCCAAATTGGCCTCAAATATAAAATCAGCGTCTGCCAATGGTCCTGCTAGGCCTTGAAACCAATGAGAGTTACGATGAATCTTCTCGGTATATCCTCTAGGAGGATCATCGATTGGCATGGGTCCTAGAAAACCTTGAAACTCTGGTGGTTGCATCGTCGGATAAGATTCCGCTAGTAATTCTCCAATAGTGGCCATCGGTGCACTGGGGCCAGCTTCTGATGGTCCTGCTTCGGTTTGCATGATGACTGACGAGCTAATGGAAAAGATCTGCTACAAAAGATTAACACATTAGCATGGAAATTAATTATGATCCCATTAAGGTGAGACCGCAATCCTTTTCCATAACCGATGTGTAACCCGTGTAGCGAAGTGTCGTGAAGTGATTGATGCAATGATCTTTTTGCAGAGCTAATGCAGGTCTCTAGACACCTACATGGTTCAGATTATGCCTACAATTCTTGATGAGCTTTTATTATGCAGGATGTGGGGTTTGGGTGTATGAATTCATACAAGGTTTGGTTGAGGGTGAATTATTACAAGGGTGGAGTTTAAACGGGGTGGGAGAATTGTTAGATAAGGGGGTACAAGAAGACGTCTGGATACGTTTCGGTATCCATTTCCTAAGAGTCTTTGAGTGGGTGGCGTGTTTCTGCTGAGGGACGAAAGTGGTATCGGGTTTGGTGGTATTGAAGGATGAAAAGATTTCGGAGGGGTATATATTACATGGCTTGAGGGTTGGGCTATAATACATTGTTTGGGTACCCAAATCTGCATGGGTGTGGGTCTATGGATAAGATATTTCTTGGCGATCCAAATCTGTCGAGTACTTGTAGAAGAAGATCGAGGGGACTTTGGATGCTGGCTCTGCTTCTGTTGAAACTTTGTCCTGTTCTCGGCTGTAGTGTTGCCAATAGCCTGTGGTTGCTGTCCTTTTGGCACCCATATTTGTTTCGTGCCACTTGTTCTGTGATGTTGACACTGCTGCTTTCCTTGCCTTGTCTGGTGATGTCGTCGGTCTGGGTTCCTCTGTGGTGGTTGACTCGTTCGTGGTTGGGCTTGAGAGGTCCATTGGACGCTCTGCTTTGGAAAAGAAGGGAGATCCAACACTTGCGTGACCTGCCCATTAGGAAGTGATTCGTTCTTTATCTTTAATCTAGGCCAGTCCGCAGCAAGTTTGGAAGGATGAGCACCGCAGGGTGTTGTGCTCATTTGGCCGCTGATGCAACCCACCTGACCGCTGATTGTGTTCACATGCCCTAGCAGTTGGGTAGCTGCCCCTTCTAGTTTGCAGGAAGCCCCAGGGAAGATCTCCTGTCTTCCTTCTGATTGACAATTGTCCCTAGCCAAGCCCGAGTGGGTTGGTGTAGACGTAACGTGACTGGTCTGACCCAAGATCTTCCGGTCTTCCGTCGCATGCGTTTCATAGGGTCTAGGGTTACAAACCTCAATCGGAATGCCGTTAGGGAAGTCAAGCGGTATCACTCGCTTCTGTTCTAAGGTTCCAATCTGTAAGGAGCCTTGTCTAAGATTTAGGTCCACTGAGTGATCGTATAGCCAATCTTGACCAAGGATTAGGGGTTCTATCAGGTCGTCATCATGGCACACTAGTAGCTTCGCTGTCATGGTCACTTCCTTAATGAGGATAGGAAGGTCCACCTCACCCATGCAAAGGGGTTTCCATGCCTCCTAGGCCTATGAGGTATGCCTCAATTGGCCGCATTTCTATTCCTGAATCCTTATAGTGGGACCATCTAATCGCACTAGTCGCAGCACCTGAGTCAATTAAAGCCCTGAGCTCTTGGCAAGGGTTGTCGTGCTCTAGCCTGACTGTAATGAATGGTCTCCTGTCCACTATGCTAGGATGAGTTCGTGACTTTACCTCACACATAGCCATGGGATATCTGGGTGTAGTTTCCAGATGGTTATAATGTTCTCTCCCTAGTCCTTGTCTTCTTAACTTCATGCGTTTAATGCGTTCTATTGCTTCTGCCTGAGCTTCAGCTCGTATTCTATTTTCTTCCTCCTTACGCTTCTTTGCCAACGTGAGTCGTCTAAGCATATCCTCAATAAGAGGTTCCTGATATAGCTTGACTCTACAGCCACTAATATAATTAGGCATTATATCTCCTTCTAAAGTGGCTAATTGTACTGCTCCACTTGTTGAGAGTCTGTTAATGATCATAGGTCCATAACCTCGCTTTTCTAACTTACGTGCGTGTTGCTTTAGTGTATATACTAGAACTAAATCTCCTTCTTTTAAGCCCTTATCTTTCACATGTGCATCAAAATATGCTTTCTGTCGCTTCTTCGCTGCATATATTCCTGCTGCTGCCTTTAGCCTGGTTTCTCCTAATCGTTCCAAGTCCATTATTCTCGCTGATAATTCATGGCCGGTCCACTGATGTTCTTGTGCAACCTTAAGGGTCGGTATCAAGAAGTCCAAAGGAAGCACAGCATTCTGACCAAAAACCATCTGAAAGGGAGTTGCATTGAGTACGGTCTTGTAGGCCACTCGATATGCCCAAACAGCGTGGTGTAACTGTTTGTCCCAATCTGAACGTTTGTTGTTCACGAGTTTTGTCAGTACGTTACAAAGGATCTTGTTAGTGCTTTTAGCCTGACCATTGGCCTGAGGATGATATGGTGCGGATTTCTTGTGAATCACCATGAAATCTTGTAACAAATATTCAATGACTTGGTTTAGAAAGTGAGTGCCTCGATCGCTCACTAACTCTATAGGCAATCCATATCTTGTAAAGACATTCTCAAATAAGAATTTTGCAGTTGTGTGTGCATCATTCCTTTTCGTGGCTTTTGCCTCTACCCATTTCGTAAGATAATCTGTGGCAACAATAATGTATTCCGCATGTGTACCTTTTGCAGGGGGTTTAATGGGTCCTACAAAGTCTATACCCCACTTAGAAAATGCACGTCCGCCCATCATGGGTTTCAAAGGCATTTCATCTCTGCGAGTAGGAAACTGAGTTCTTTGGCACACATCACATCTCTTAACATAGGTATGAGCATCCATGTGAAGAGTGGGCCACCATAATCCTGCAAAGAGGATGGCTTTGATTATCCTATCGGGTCCAAAATGACCTCCTGCAACACCTTGGTGTGCAGTCTCTAGTATGCTCAGATAATCGCTCTCATGAACACAAATCTCGTCCTCTTTTGTATGGATTGTCGCCAATAAGTGAATAATCTTGAGCTTCCTGCTCTAGACTGCGTTGTCGTGCTAAAGTCATGCCTTGAGGGAATGTCTTCGTCCTCAAGTATGTCACTAATTGTTCACTCCAGTCTGGTGTGAGAGACACATGATATAGTGTAGCATGCTCTACTGGTGGTCTTTCACAACAAACATGGCATTCTTTACACAACTTGTAGACATCTGCTTCCATCGAAGGCCAATATACTCCTAGTCTATGCAGAGTCTGTAATGTACGATGTTTCGAATGATGTTGCTTTAATGCACCTATGTGTGCTAAGTGCAACCAATTCGCATGTTCTGATTCATCCACACAACAAGCAAGAATCTTTTGATTATCCTGTTTATATATGCTTCCTGCCATTATTTGGTATCTCTGAGACTTGGTAATCTCTCCTTCTTTGATCTTTATCCTAGGATTCTTGGGTCCGTATGTCAGAATAGGGACTATTGGTTTAGCCCATTCTGGTGCTATCTCAAGATTAAACAAACATGCATCTGGTAGATCATCCATTACTCCTTGAGGAGCTTCTCCTGAGGTTAATCTTGAAAGGTGGTCAGCTCTAAGATGTGTCTTTCCTTTCCTGACTACGACTTCAAAATCATACTCCATGAGTAATAGAAACCAACGTATCAATCGTCCGGTGTTACATGGCTTGTTGACTAAGTACAATAGGGCTTGATGATCTGTAAAGAACTTGAATTTGTTGGCCAACAAGTAGTGCCTAAACTTCTTTACTGCATAGATCATCCCTAATCCTTCTCGTTCCGTCGTGGTGTAATTTCTTTCTGCTGCGTTCAATTGTCTGCTCGCGTAAGCTATGGGGAGATCTATGTTACCTTCATTCGTGGGTTGTGCTAATACACATCCTATGGCATAATTGGATGCATCCACATGTACATGGAATGGCTTACTCCAATCTGGGGTAGTCAATATAGGTGCTGAGCACAAGCGTCGTTTAAGTTCACTGAATGAATTTTCACATTCATTTGTCCATTCAAAATTGGTTAAAAGAGAGTACAAAGGCTTGGCTATGATTGCATACATGTGTATGAATCTCCTATAATAACCGCAATGGCCCATAAATGTCTGTACCTCTTTCACATTAGTTGGTCTAGGTAATTCTGCAATTACTCTCACCTTTTCTTCATCCGTAGAGATTCCATTTTTTGACACAATGTGTCCTAGAATTTTGCCTTGTCTGACCATGAAAACGCATTTTTCTGGGTTCAAACAAACCTGATATTCTCGACATTTGTCAAATATTTGCCTTAACTCTGGGATATGTGTTTGTCTTACATTTGAATGAGCACATATGTCGTCGACATAAACTTCCAAACTCTTGCGTAAGAATTCCTTAAAAACATGACACATGAGTCGCTGGAAAGTGGCGGGTGCATTTGTTAAGCCAAATGGCATCACACGAAATGCAAATATACCCCATTCAGTGGCAAACGCCGTCTTGTGTTGATCTTCTGGAGCAATGGCTACTTGATTATAGCCTGAAAATCCATCAAGAAAGCTGTAAACTTCCTTGCCCGCAACTCTTTCCAATAGATGTTCCGTGATAGGAAGAGGATAACTATCTCTAATCGTTGCGGCATTAACTTTTTTAAGGTTAATACACACACGCAATTTTCCATTCTTCTTGGGCACAACCACAATGGGGGATACCCATTCGGTATGCTCAATTTCGTAAATGAATCCTGCTTCTATCAAGCGATCTATCTCCTCTTTAATCTTCGTAGCGTAGTTATCATTGTACGTGTACGGTTTCTGTTTCGTAGGTTTTGCATCTGGAGTCATAGGGATTCTATGAGAACATATATCTGGATCTACTCCTTTCAAATCTTTGTAACTCCACGCAAAAACATCTCTATATTCGCGCAATAGGGCAACTAATTCTTCTTCTTCTTCCTTCGTCAAATCATGCCCTATGTATGTACATTTTTCTTCTTCTCCTTCTATGGCAACTATTATTTTCTTGGTTTTCTCTCGGTTATCATATACTTGTCCGTCATTCGCTTTTCTATTAGGCATTCGTACCATGATTCTTCTATCTTCGATTTCATATTTCTTGAAGTTCTCGGGTACTTCAAACAAAGATTCTTCTTTTTCTGACATGGTTTCTTTCTTCTTTCTTTTCTTGCCTTCACTCTTAGTAGTCACTTCTGTGGCTAACCTCACCTCATTCGTAATTTCCTCGCTGTGCCTCCTTCTTAACTCACCACTTTCTCCACTACATGCTACTAACTACAAGGCAAGATATTATATCTCGTACTCATCATGAAGTTTTCACTAGACTTTTTCTTTTATTATTTTTTCCTTTTTTCCTCTACTTTTCCTTTATCTTTATATTTGGTAAATTTATCCAAGCATGGCTCATATGAAAATGAGCTTGTACATTTATCTTCAACACTCCCCCTCAAGCTCATTTGGGAGTTATCTTCAACCATGTCCTGCAAATTTATCACATCCTTGAAGCCTTTGAGTTTAGAAGCATCCAAGAACTTTGTAAACATATATGCAACCTACTCTTTGGTTCTAATGAACTTTATCTCCACATCTTTGTTGAGCACCTTCTCCCTTACATAATGGTAGTGGACCTCTATGTGCTTGCTCCTTGCATGAAACATAGGATTGCTCGCCAAGTAGATACTTGACATGTTATCACCATATATAGGGATGGTTCCAACTTGCACTCCAAGATCAGCCAAAAGCTTTTTAATCCACATTGCTTCACATGTGGCAAAAGCTAATCCTCTATATTCAGCCTCCATAGATGAAAGTGCAACAGTAGGTTGTTTCTTTGAGCTCCATGTGATAGGTTTGCTTCCTATCATGAACACATAACCTGAAGTTGATCTTCTATCTTCCTTTGAACCTGCCCAATCAGCATCACTAAAGCCTTTGGCCTGCAGTTCTTCATCAAACTTGTAAAACAAAGCATGATTAACTGTATGCTTTATGTATCTCAACACTCTCTTGGCTGAATTTAAGTGTTCACTTGTCGGGGCTTGCATAAACTGAGAAAGTACACCAACAACATAAGACAAATCAGGTCTTGTAATGTTTGCATAGATCAATGATCCTACAATGCTTCTGTATGTCATTACATCTTCCATGGTTCTCCATCATTTGAACAAATCTTTGTATTTGTGTCCATGGGTTGAGTGAGTGGTTTGCATTCACTCATTCCAAATCTGAAAAGAACATCCAACAAGTACTTCCTTTGCATCAAGTAGATGCCACTCTCTCCATAAACAACTTCAATTCCTAAAAAATATTTCAGCTCTCCAAGATCTGAAATTTTAAACTCCTTACCAAGCTTCCTTTTGATATCTTTAATCCCTGTAACATCATTTCCTGTTATGATGAGGTCATCGACGTATATGCAAATATATACCTCTCTATTTTCTTCCTTCTTCATGTACAACGAAGGATCTGCACTAGTTGGGTTGTATCCACACTTAGTTAGATACTCTACTTATCTCTGATTCCATGCTCTTGGTGCTTGCTTCAAGCCATAAAGTGCCTTCTTCAACCTGCAAACAAAATCTAGATGGTTTTCATCTTCAAATCCAACCGGTTGACTCATGTATACATCTTCTTGTAGTTCTCCACTGAGAAAGGCATTTTTGATGTCGAGTTGATATAATGGCCATCTCCTTGAAGCACCAATTGCTATTGAGGTTCTGATAGTTCCCATCTTTGCAACGGGGCTGAAAACTTCATCATAATCTATGCCTTGTGTTTGTTTAAATCCTTTGGCAACTAATCTAGCTTTATATCTAGCTAGCGAACCATCAGCATTCCTCTTTACTTTAAACATCCATTTGTTTGGAACAATCTTCATACCTTCTTTCTTTGGCACTAGCTCCCATGTGTGATTATCTTTGAGAGCTTTGATCTCCTCTTTCATAGCTTGCTTCCATTCCTTTTGTGTGCAAGCTTCTTCATATGTATCAGGCTCTTTGTCTTTGATAACCTGCATCATGTATGCAAAATGTGTCGCCATAAAACTATCATAACTCAACCTTTGAGTTGGATACCTTGTCCTTGAAGATCTTCTTTCATTGCCTTTAGAGAGTTGCTTCTTTAACCTATTTAGCTTTACCATCGGAGTGATTACCTCTTCATATTCTTCTTCACTTGCATCTACCTCACTGTTTGGAGTAGCACTTGCCTCTTTGGCTCTACTATGAGCTAAATTTGGAGACAAAGAATGACTCCCCCTCCATGTTTAACATTCTTCATTTGATGTAGATGCCTCTGGACCTGAAGCCTTTGTGCTTGATTGTTGAGCTTCTCTTTGATTTGTTCCTGCATAATCATCACAATCTTCTTCAAGAACCTTTTCCTTTCCTTTATCTTCATACCATGGTCTTAGTTCATCAAAGACCACATCTCGCGAGACTCTTAATTCCTTTGTTCTAGGGTTCTAGCACTTGTATCCTTTTTGCTCCCTCCAGTAGCCAATGAAAATGCATTTTTCTGACCTTGGTTCCATCTTTGTTCTAACTTCTTGTGGAATGTGAACAAAGCAAACACATCCAAACACTTTGAGGTGTGTAAGATCAGGTTTCTTACTAGAATATACCTCTTTTGGAGTCAAGTGATGTATTCCCGATGTTGTGCACCTATTCATCAAGTAAATGGCGGTTGTGGTAGCTTCAACCCAATAGTACAATGGTACCTTCATCTCGTTGAGCATGCATCTTGCAATTTCAGCAATTTGCCTATTTTTCCTCTCAGCTACTCCATTTTGTTGTGGTGTATACCTACAAGTGAATTGCCTTTTGATCCCATTCTCTTGTAGAAAATCTGAAAATTCTTTGGAGAAGTATTCTCCTCCACCATCGGACCTTAAGGTTTTGATAGACCTTCCTGTTTCCTTTTCAACTTCAACTTTGAACCTTTTGAATATAGAAAACACCTCTGATTTTTGCTTCATACAAAACAGCCATAACTTTCTTGAGTGATCATCAATGAAGGTGACAAAAAATCTATTACCAGCCATTGATGCCTCTTGGCTTGGTCCCCATACATCCGTATGTATCAAGTCCAAGACATTTGGAGCCACATAATTGCTCCTCTTGAATGGCTGCCTCATTTGCTTTCCTAGTTGACAAGCTTCACATAACTCATGTAGTCCAATGCTATTAAATTTTGGAAGACCTCTTACCACTTCATGTTTGCTCATGTCCATCAGCTTTGGAATGTTGATGTGTCCTATTCTTTTGTGCCATAAGTCTAGCTCTGAAATCTTCTTGTTCCCACATTGAATGTACATGACCTTTCCATGTGGATGTTGGACATCCAAAGTGAACATCCTTCCTTCTCTTCTACCTCGAGCAATGACCTTGAAGCCTTCTTTTGGATTCTTTATGAAGCGCCCATTCTCATTGAATATGACATGATAACCCTTCTCTACCATTTGTCCTACTGAAATCAAGTTCTTTGAAATTGTAGGAACATGAAGAACATTAGATAGTACCTTTGCTCTGCTTGTATCTCCAAGCCTTATATCTCCAATGTGTTCAATCATGTGTTGAGTATCATCACCTGTTTCAACACATCCTTTTCCACTTGGTACCTGTAGATTAGTGAACAAACTTCCTTGGCATGACATATGGTTACTACAACCTGAATCAATGTACCATTTTTTGTCATCTTCACAAGAGCTTCTATACTCATGTCTCATTGCAAGTAGTGTGTACTTGCTTCCTTCACTTGAGGTGCTTGCATAGTTGCTTTGGTTCCTTTGATTGCCTCCATTTGGTCTTCCATTCTTCAGCCAACAATCACTAGCATAGTGTCCTACTTTACCACAATGATAGCATGTTATACCTTTATGAGAATTGTAGGAGCTTCGGCCTCTTCCTCTACTTCTACCTCGACCTCTTCCTTGTGTGTTGGCATTTGATGCATCCTTGTTGTCTTCCGAATTGTTTTGATTGTAGTTGGAGTGGTTGTGACCTCTTCCTTTTTCTCTTGAGCCTCCTCTTGAGTTTCTTCCTTTACCTCAACCTGCATATAACATTTGGTTGTGGCTGTCCTTTCCTTTGGGACCACCGAAACTAAGCTCTTCTGTGACAAGATGAGGGATTAGTTGTTCAAAACCTGGATATACATCTTTCAAGTTAATGGAAGTTATGAAAGGCTTCCATCTTTCATCTTCTCTCAAGCCATTGAGAGTATAACACACAAGATCTTCGTCTTCAACCGTTGTGCCAATAGAAGCTAAAGCATCACTTAGCTCCTTAATCTTCAAAGTATATTCAGCTATGGATTGACTCGAACTTTTCTTGATTGTGTTCAACTCATTCTTGAGTTGAAGTTTCCTAGCTTTGGTATTTGTTGAATACATCCTTTCAAGAGCTTCCCAAGCATCCTTAGCTTTCTCTAGATGTTGAATATGACCTACCATGGCATTAGTAATGACTTGCGAAATAAGGAACATGACTCTCCTATTCCTCTCCTCCCATTCTTTTGCTTGCCTCCTTTGGAATTCGGTGGCCATAGCTTGATTGATTTGAGGTTGAGCATCATCGCCGCTCACAATACCCCATAAGCCTTTGCCCATTAGGTAGTTGATCATTCTAAACCTCCACACTGGGTAGTTATCCTTATCCAACTTCTCTACTTGTTGGCCCAAGTCAGCCATTGAAGAGTATCAAAGACTTTGAGAGTTACCTCGAATAGTTATAGTCCTTTGCTCTTGAGTTTGTGAAGCTCCTCCTTGTTTTATAGCTCCTCTTTTGCTTTTCTTTATCTCCAGCTCTGTTGATGAAGCTTCAGCACCAACTTTGCTCTGATACCAACTGTAGAGAACGAGTTCTCCTATGCGCAACGGAAGTGTGTAGTGAACCCTTGTATGTCCAGCACTTGGACAAACATCTGCACCTTAGATAGCTTGCTGCTCTCAACACAAAACTCAAAATGGACTTGGTGCTTTAGTCAATCAAAGTAGACAAAGAAAGCTTTCTAACAAGCTATAAATGACTTAATTTGGACAAGTTTTGGTTAGTAAACACAACTGTCAAAGATGAACTACCTATCCACACAGGTATGCTGAAGAACTGAGCTTCACTCTCGGATTGATAGCTCTCTGAATATATATCCTTTGAGAAAGATATTTGGTATAGAGAAAGTAGACACAAATAGCTTTCCAACAAGCTAAACAGCAAGTAATTTGGATGAGTTTTGATTAGGAAACTCAACTCATCAAGATAGACCACCTGCACACATAAGTACACTGTAAAACTAGACTTTACTCTCTGACAAATGTCTCATAGAGTATGAATGATCTGAATGAGATATTTGAGACAGTGAAAGTAGATGCCAAGGGCTTTCCAACAAGACAAAAAGCATGCAATTTGGATATGTTTTGGTTGGGAAACGGAACCGACCAAAATAGACTACCTATCTACACAGGTATACTGAAAAACTGGACTTCACTCTTCCACTGATATCTCATAAAGTACATAAGCTTTCAAAAAGATATTTGATATGGAGAAAGTACACAAGATAAACTTTCCAATGAATGTTTAAACGCACAAAATGGTTACATATGCACTGAGATATGAGCTCTGCAACAGAGCTATGTTCAAACTGACGTGCGACTGAAAGGAGTCTAAGGGAAAACCAAAATGACAAAATGGCTAGATCTGACTACTGGGAGCTCTTGCCTCTTTCTCTCCTTGTTTTGAATGTGCTCCCACTTCACTTTTATAACCAATGAGCATGTGAAGAAGTGTGTGCCTCCTTCTTAACTCACCACTTTCTCCACTACATGCTACTAACTACAAGGCAAGATATTGTATCTCTTACTCATTATGAAGTTTTGACTAGACTTTTTCTTTTCTTATTTTTTCCTTTTTTCCTCTAATTTTCCTTTATCTTTATATTTGGTGAATTTATCCAAGCGGCTCATATGAAAATGAGCTTGTACATTTATCTTCAACATACAAGGCCTTATTAGAGTATTTCATCCTATTTAGAGATTGGCTGAGAACTTCAATTCATCTATCTAAGTTTTTATGTAACTTAAAGTTTCTTTTTTCGTAATTAGATTTGTGGCATCGACTCTCAACAAAAAGTCAATTCCTAGCATCAACTTTCTACATGAAACTGATGCATATCATTGAGATTTAGTAAAGTCTCCTAAAAGTCAATGTTAAGCATCGATCAAGCATCACATGCTCACCTTGAATACATCTGAATGTCATTGAGATTGCTCTTATTATGTAGAAACCCCCAATAAATAGGAAGAGTGGTGAGGATATCGAGGATGACCCTACTATAGTTCTTATTCATATACAAAGTTCTAGGCATGAAGAGAAATTGAAGTTGATGAAGAGACATTTCTAATGATTTTTTCTTTAATTTAGGTACCATATTGGCATGCACACTGAAGATGTTCAGACATTGCATAGTAGTGGAGAAGGATGATGCCCAAGTCAATTTCATTAGGATGCACATAAATGGTATCAATGAGTGTCTCAACAAAGAGAAAGAGGTGGGAACAAAGCACATAGATGACATAGAGAGATTCAAACCTACCTCAAGGGGGCCGATTCCACCATTAGTAGATGAGCTTGGAGACATAGTTGAGCTTGAGGAGCCTAATATCACTGAATATAAAATTGATCATGATGCACAAGTTGAAAAGGATGATGTCATGCATGTAGATGAGAAGGATTACGATCAGCTCTTGTTGTAAATTGAGCCAACGGCACCTTGTAGAAATCATATGTATCTCATATTTGCATCTAACGAGAATTCCATTTTAGAATACTTGGTCTTGACCTAATTTTAAGGTGTGTTTTGTCTATGCACTGAATATAAAATTGATCATGATGTACAAGTTGAAACGGATGATTTCATGCATGTAGATGAGAAGGAGTATGATCAGCTCTTGTGGTAAATTCAGCCAATGGTACCTTGTAGAAATCATATGTATCTCATATTTGCATCTAATGAGAATTCCATTTTATAATACTTGGTCTTAAACTAATTTTAAGTTATCTTTTATGTGAGTTTGCTTTATGTTACTTTAGGCTAATGTTGTGGTATTTTCTTGATGATCCCATTCAACCTGTTTTTATTTTACAAAGATGTATGGAAATGGCAAGAAATATTCTCCCCATTTTAATCTTTTTTTATAGATGTTGTGGTCTCATATTATGTGGCATTGAAGTAAAAGCTATTGTTGAGCGAGGGACATCTACCATATATTGAGCAATATTTGAGTTTGTGTTGTGTAAAGAATAGATCTTATGGAAGTTCTATAGAGGTTTTATGCCTACTAGATGCTAGGTGTTCAACTCCTTTTTGTGTGGGATTCCAAAGGTCTCACGAGTGCTATGCCCTTCATTGTACTTTTAAATTATTTCAAGCTATCAAGAGTAGTAGATGTCAAAGATCGAGCTTCCTTTTAAATAAAAAAAAGTTGAATAGAAAGAGATAAAGACAATGAGCTTATAGGTTTTAATGTTTATTGGCACTCTTTAAAGTCATCAAACATTGTGTTTTTCATTGGCCTATTGTTCATAATGATTTAAGTATAGGTTCTATATGTTTGAAGCAAAAATCGGGTTTTGTGAAATTGAGGGTGCATTCAAATAGGGAGGCACACTTTTTCCATTTTAAATTGAGTTTTATTATGCTTTTATTTATTTAATTATTTTTTAAAAAGGAAGTTCACTTGAATTGAAAGACAACTATACAAGTGAAAGACATAATGCCCATGGGACCACTCGTACCCTATAATTCACATAGAGCAACAATATTAACTCAACACCAAAATATGTATACCATATTGTTGGTTGAATAATGCAGTATAAATTTGTTCTGAGGGGGGAGACTCTTTCTTTGCAACTTTTCAACATGTATCATGACTGAGACTTGTAAAGATATGCAATATTTCACATGGCCCCCACCTCATAGGCCTCATACTTGCTTCATGTATCCTCTCATGACTTTCATGCAATTTTCTTTTTTCTTGGGTTTGAATCAATTGAAAGTGCAACTCTACAATGAAGAGCATAATACCCACATATATCTTGAATCTCACAAGAAAGGTGAAAGACTTGTTACACTTGTGTTCCTCGAGTAGCTTTGATGTGAACCTTTTCCCTATACATGGGCATTTTTTACTCTAGTGTTGGCTAGAGGTTTTTCCCATGTTACCACATATACGATTCACTCATATGTGCTGGTACTTTGTACTTAGGGATATATTTCAACTCTTACTTCGGTTCAGTTCATCGTCAATAGAGAGAACTATCCTAGCCATCCATCTTCTCTGTGTGTCTTGCTATGTTTGTGCTCCTTGTGTGTGCTTCTTGTGTGTCTCTCACACTTCTACACACACCCAACAGTGGTATCACAGCCAGTTCAGCTCCTTCTCAAGTTTTGATTTTTTGTGTCGCGGCACACACACACTTTTAACAGTGCAAATCGACTTCGGAGCATAGAATAGTGAATTTCATCAGCTAAGAAACATTTCCACAAGGTGCCCTAGGGTTTTGTCCCCATTCCAAAGCCATTCATGCAGTCAGAATCGCCATCAAAGTGATGGTTTGTGAACTAAAATTTTAGCATTCATTTAAGCTTTCGTCAAAGTGAAGATTTTGTCACATTCTTGCTCTTTAGTGAAATGGCGAGCAGCAATGACTTTTTTGGCATGCTTCAAGCTAAAGATAAGCTTGATAGGACCAACTATCCGATGTGGTCGTACATGATGAAGCATGTTCTTGTTGCTAAACAACTTTGGAACATAGTAGCAAATGTAGATCGAAGATCTGTAGGTTCTTCTACTTCACAATCTACTGTCACGGATGGAGCTTCTTCTTCACGTATAGTGGTTTCTCCTTCTCCACCTACACAGGAGCAGCTTAGATGGGATGGAAAAGATGCTCAAGCTCATGCATTGATTGCACTTTTTGTGAAACGTCATATATTTCCACACATTCGGTCATGTTCTACATCAAGACAGGCATGGGACACTCTTGCTTCTTTGTATGCCGTGTGTAATGAAGCATGTGTTGCATACTTGAGGAAGCAACTTCAGGATGTATGTATGGCTGAAAATGAGTCAGTGGATGTGTATGTGACATGCATCAAGGACTTGAAAGAGCAAATGCCAAACATAAATGAGATTATTCCGGATGCATCACCCATTTCTACATTGTTGAAAGGATTATTGGAATCTTTTCAAAACTTTGCTACTACACTCCGTTTGGTTGCAAAAGGAAATCCTAATATGTATGCATTTGATGAGGTTGTGTCTCTTCTTTTGCAAGAAAAGCAATCTAGAGTGAATAGGAGTGATTTGATTGAGGGAACACAAGCACTTGCTATCTCACAAAAGGGGAAAAGCAAGTATGGTTTAGCTTTGGGTTCATCAAAACCGAAGCCTCAAGCTTCCTATTCCACTCATTCCTCTAATGATGTTGATTTACAAAAGAAGAAGAGATGCAGATATTGCCGAAAGGCTGGTCATACTATTGATGAGTGTAGAAAGCTTGCTAAACACAATCAAAAGAAGAAGGAATCTGGTATGTCTATGGCTGAAAATTCAGCAAATGCAAAGAATGATGAAGCTAAAATGGCTCAAGATTTTTGGGCACGTGTTGTTACATGTCATTATGATGCATCTTTGCATTCTAAATGTATGGTTGTGAGTGAGGCTGATTCCAATTGGTTCTTTGATAGTGGTGCTTCAAAGCACATAACTTCATGCAAAATATTTTTTGCCTCTTTGAAAGATGCACCCAAAGGAGGACATGTGGTATGTGCAAACAATGTCTCTTATCCTATCATTGGAGTAGGAGAAATTGAGCTTACGGCTGCAAATGGAGGTAAGATTAGCTTGAAAAACATATTGTATGTGCCCGGTATCAAGCAGAACTTAATTTCAGTTCCATTGATTGCCAAAGCTAGACTTCATGTACACTTTGTTGATGATAAGTGTATGGTTCATGATTTCAGCAATGGCGATGTTATCATGATGTCCAGTACATTATGTAATGGTTTGTATTGCATGGATACATACAAGAGGGTTGCCTCAAATGCCTTGGTTGCTCATACTTCTTCCATGACTAAAATGGAGCTTTGGCATGCTCGTTTTGGTCACTTAAACTTCAATAGTTTGCTTTATTTGCAAAAGAAGGACATGGTTATTGGTTTGCCAACACTTGAGTCCATTGAAAAACATGCATGTGAAGGTTGCATTCTTGGAAAAATGCATCGTGCTTCTTTTCCAAAAGATAGTCATACACATACTACAAGAAAATTGTAGCTTGTCCATAGTGATGTATGTGGTCCGGTCAATACTCCATCTTTTGGGAAGCATGTATATTTTGTTACCTTCATTGATGATGTTACTCACCATACATGGGTGTATCCTATGAAAGCAAAGAATGAGGTATTTTCTTGCTTCAAAGCATTTTTAGCTATGGCTGAAAATTTTTCTTCACAAACCTTTTGACTCTATGCACGGATCATGGTGGTGAATACATGTCACATGAGTTTAATGTTTTTCTTCATGAAAGAGGTATTTCACACCAACATACGGTGCCATATACACCTCATCAAAATGGTATTGCAGAGCATAAAAATAGAACTCTGCTTGAAATGGCACGATGTATGGTTAAAGGAAAGCACCTTCCTGATAAGTTTTGGATGGAAGCAGTCACGTGTGCAAACTATGTGTTAAATCACCACCCTACAAAAGCATTGAGAGTCATCGCTCCTTATGAGGCTTGGAATGGTCATAAATCTATGGTTAGTCATATGTGTGTGTTTGGTTGTTTGGCATATGCTCTTGTGCCATCACAACAACATCACAAACTTGATGACAAGACAAAGAAATGTATATTTGTTGGTTATAATGCTGAAAGTAAGGGATATCGTTTGTATCATTAGCTCTAACCATGCATCAAGTAATTTTGTGGATTATTCTCTTATTGCAACAACCATGTAATGAAGAGCCACTTACCTTTGAAGATGCATGTGATGATCCACAATGGATGAGTGCTATGCAATCAGAAATGGATTCCATACATAGGAATGGTACTTGAGAGTTATGTGAATTGCCAAGAGGAAAGAATGCCATTGGTACAAAGTGGGTTTACAAGATTAAGAGAAAGTCTGATGGTAGCATTGATCGCTACAAAGCTAGATTGGTTTCCAAAGGATATGCGCAACAATATGGCATTGACTATGAGGAAACTTTTGCACCTACTTCACGCATGACTACCATTCGTACCATCGTTGCATTGGCTACCCATCGAGGTTGAAAAGCACATCAGTTGAACATAAAAACAACTTTCTTGAATGGTGATTTGCAAGAAGAGGTCTATGTGAAGCAACCTCTTGGATTTATCATGAAAGGGCAAGAGCATATGGTTTGTCGCTTGCATAAAGCCTTGTATGGCCTCAATCAAGCTCCATGTGCATGGTATGAAAAAATCCATAAGCACTTGATTGCTCTTGGCTTCACATGAAGTCCAATTGAAAACACGCTCTATGTACACAAAGATGGGGCTGATATTATTGTGCTTGTTCTTTATGTCGATGACATACTCTTGACTGGGTCATGTGATGCAAAACTTGACATTCTTATGGTTGATTTGTAGCATACTTTTGATGTCACTTATCTTGGTCTTTCGAGCTACTATCTTGGCATCCAGTTTGTATCCGTTGAGGGGGGGATTGTTATGCATCAAACAAAGTATGCTGAAAAATTACTTCAACGTATTGACTTTGAGGATTGCAAGCCAGTTTCCACACCAATAGAGACATGATTTAGGTTCTTAGTTGAGGATTCCAGTGATGCATTTGACACCTCTCTTTATCGGCAAGTTGTGGGATGTCTTATATATGCATGCAACATAAGGCCGGATATACAGTATGCACTTTCCTAGTTGAGTCGATTCATGCATAGCCCTGGCACTAAGCATTGGCAAGCAGTGAAATGTGTGGTTAGATATCTCAAAGGCACTTTGAGCTTAGGTCTCTTTTATGGAAGAGATATTCAGCCATGCTTGCATGCTTTTACATATAGTGATTGGGCTTGTTGTTATGATATTTGTGTCCACTAGTGGTAATTTCTTTTTCCTTGGAGACTCATGCATATCTTGGTTGAGTAAGAAGCAACCTACAGTGGCGACATTGAATTGTGAAGCTGAATATAGGGAAGTTTCCACAGCTACTGTGGAGTGTATATAGCTGAGATGCCTATTGATGGATCGTTGCATGGAGACTGATGCTGTTATGCATATTCTCACTGATAGTCAGAGTGCATTGGTTGTTGCACGAAACCCAATGTTTCATGCACGGAACAAACATATTGAGGTGCATTATCACTATGTGAGAGAGCATCTTCACGCAAGAGATATTGATTTGGTATATGTGCCTACACAAGATAATGTGGCAGACATATTCACCAAAGCTCTTCCACGGGAAAAGCTTGAAGCTTTTCACAAAGCTTTAGGCTTATTACCTTGTGGGGGCTCATCTGTCACTCCTTGTATGTGTTCACGTCATTCGCTCCAGCGAGGTTTGTTACACTTATGTGTTCCTTGAGTAGCTTTGATGTGAACCTTTTCCCTATATATGGGCACTTTTTACTCTAGTGCTGGCTAGAGGGTTTTTCCCATGTTACCACATACATGATTCACTCATATGTGATGGTACTTTGTACCTTAGGGATATTATTCAGCTCTTACTTCAGTTCAGTTCATCATCAATAGAGAGAGCTATTCCATCCATCCGTCTTCTCCGTGTGTCTTGCTGCATTTGTGCTCCTTGTGTGTCTCTCACACTTCTACACACACCCAACAAGACATAACCACAAAAGCTACACTACTAGACATGGACATGTAGTTCTTCTTTCATTAATATTACTTTTTTTGGAACTTTGGTAATGTACCTATTCTTCCATTTAAGATAGAAAGATTGAAATGAACAACTTATGCACCTTGAGGACCCCCTGTGTCCCCCACTTTGGTGGTTATAAGTCAAGCCACACTCGAGGTTTTGAACCCTAGACCTCTCAATCTAGGGTCCAAAATGTTACCACTACACCATGGATCCCTTACTTTTTTTCTTTTTGAAGTTCAACCTTATGATCTACTCTTCTAGATTAGCTTGAAATAAAAGCACAACTCACCCATCCTCGGAACCCTCTCATGTCCCCGTAGAGAGATTTATTCATTTACCTTATTATTGTCTTAAGTTCAATCTTTGATTGCTGATTGCATATATTAGATCTTGGACCTTCAATCCAAGCTTCAATGTATTTACCACTACCACCATTCCCACAATCACATTGGAGTTCTATATAAATTTCTATTAACATCATTGTCAAAATATCAATGACCCACAAAAATGTTTTTTTTTTTAATTTTTATAATGGAGGTTTGATAGGCACCTACTCCTCCAATTTTAACTTTGAAAGTGCAGATGTACAAGTGAATGGTTATATTACACTTGAGACCCCCATATCCTACAAAGCTAGGGTCAAACAAGATAAAAACTCGATTACAATTGGTTTAATTGGCCAAAGCCATTACATGTCCAACTCATACCCCTTGCACATGGAGAAATTTCACCATAGTTTGGGTGGATTTTCACAGGGACATATTTTTTTATTAATTTATTTCTGAACTATATGTCACGAGGAAGGAGATAAGGAAGAGAGCTCACACACACTCTCAAAATCAAAGAGAAGCACACACATACATTGAGGCAAGGAAGAATGATCTTCTTCTTCTTCTCCTATTACATAAAAGCAATGTACAAGAATGATCTCAAAAACAAGAATACAACAAGTGCAATATATAAAGAACAATACATAAGGAAAAAGCTAATGTGTGCACATGAGTGAGCTGGCAAGAAACAAATGTGCCATCACTCTTGATTAATAAATCTAGTACAGCCCAATGAAGTATCCCTGACATATATCGGTGTGACTACTATACATGTCAGAGAAATGAAAAAGCGATACATGTCATCCTCGATCATCACATGTTGAGCTTGATATCTCAACACTCCCCCTCAAGCTCAACACCATGTCCGCTAATCCAAGCATCTTCCGAAACTTCTTTAGCTTCTCTATTCAAGTGCTTTAGTGAAAATATCAGCAACCTATTCATCTGTTCTCACATAAACAAGATCAATATCACCTCTTAATACCTTCTTTCTGATGAAGTGATAATGTACCTCAATATGCTTTGTGCTAGCATGAAAAACAAGGTTCCATTCCAATTGTATGCTACTAAGATTATCACAATAGATGGTGATATGCTTTTGCACTTCCACACCTAAATCTGCAAGTAGCATCTCGAACCATGATGCCTCACATCCTGCCATTGCAGCACCTCTATACTCAGCCTTTGTACTTGACAAAGCAACAGTGGGTTACTTCTTACTACTCCATGTAATAGTTGCACTTCGAAGTGAGAATAGAAAACCACTAGTAGATCTTCTATCTGGAATGCCACCAGCCCAATGTGCATCGGTATATTCGTGAACCTACAAATCTACACCAGCTACATAAAACAATGCATAATCCAAAGTAGCACTCACATAATGTACGCACCTCAAAGCATCCAAATGTGGCTTCCTTGAAACTTGCATAAATTGACTTTCAAGTCCAACAGTGTAGCTTAGATGATTCCTTGTAATTCTGAGATATATCAAGCTTCCCACAGTTTTCCTTTACATAGTAGCATTTTCCAACGCTTCACCTGATGTAGTATCCAACTTCAAATTCTGATCTAATGGAAAAGATATTGGCTTGCAATCAGCCATACCATACTTTTGCAGCATATTCAAGGCATATTGCCTTTGTTACATCCGTATCCCTGTTTCTGTATGTATAAACTCAATGCCCAAGAAATAATGTAGCACACCAAGATCTTTCATGTCAGATTCTTGCATAAGAAGTTGCTTTACCTCTTTAATACTTTCTTCATTATCACCACCTACAATCAACTCATCAACATAAATAGCCACAATTGTGATGCCATTATCACCCTTCCTTGCATATAGTGAATGATCTGCATCACACATAGAAAACCCGATGGTGGTTAGCTAATCAACAATCCTTGCATGCCATGCACGAGAGATTGCTTCAGCCCATACAAAGCCTTTTGCAACCTGTAAACATATTCTAGATGCTTTGAATCTTCATATCCTTTTGGTTGGTCCGTGTATGCTTCTTCCTATAACTCACCATGTAGGAAAGCATTCTTCACATCCATCTGATGCAAAGTCCATCCTTTTGTTGTAGCTAATGCAACAAGTGTTCTCAAAGTAGACATTTTAGCTACAAGGTTGAATGTTTCCTCATAATCAATTCCATATGTTTGAGCATATCCTTTTGCTACCAATCATGCTTTGTACCTGCTTATGCTACCATCAACATTGTGCTTTACCTTGTAAACCCACTTGCAACGTATGGGTTTCTTTCTTTGTGGCAATGGAACTAGCTTCCATGCTTTGTTTCTATAAAGTGTAGCCATCTCCTCATCCATAGCTTTTTTCCAATCTGCATCTTCAAAACAAGAAGATTCAGCATCTTGTACTACCTTGGTCATGTAGGCACAATGGCGAGCATATAATTGTCATACATCAATTATTGCTTTGAATTTTGCATCCTCCCAGATCTTCTTGGTCTTGGTTCACTTCTCCTTGTATCATCTGCATGTGCCTTTCTTACTCCTGGAGTCTTGATAGAGGGCAATCCAACTTCCTCATTGTAGCTCAGTGATGAGTAGCACCTCCTTTAATGTCAATCCGGGAAGACATGAGGATGGTATGAAGACCTCGAGCAAGTGAAGGCACAAATATGTGAGTGAGAAGCACACAAACATGCACACACATACACACACATGCGCACACACGGCAAGAACAAAGAGAGTAAGACAATGGAATCAGTTCTATTATCACCAAGTTCTCATACAAGCTCAAAACTACAAGAAGCTAGCCCAAAAATGAGCTCTCTAGCTCTATTTATAGTTTTTGACTAGCTTTGGCCCTGTCCAGACCTAGTGTCCGGCCTAGTTAAAAATTAGGTTCCAGGGCTTATTTGAGGGCTCAAACAAGATCTAAAAAATATGAAAATTGGCAGGCAACTACTTCTAAGGCTCCTCAAGCTCGAGGACTCCTCGGTTTGTACAAAATGGAGCTACAAAAAGGTGAAACGATATTTACAAGGGTTTTTAGTGATGAGAATCACTTTTAAAATGATGTAAGGTTTGGAAAAATTTAATGGGTTGCCTTAGTGCTAGATCTGCATGTATGCCGTACTTGCTTCTCCCCATATGATGCCAACACTCTCCCCCCCTAGCGTCTGTCATCTCTGACAGACCTCTGCTCCATGGTTTGATCAATGTATTGTTGTAATATGTCAGTTGCCAATTCTTGTTCTTTAATCCGTAGTCCCCGAACCAATTCTCTTTGTAGGGCATCCCAATTTACTGCTCCAGGCACGTCTGGTTGTGGCGTGGTGTAGAGCTCTGAGTGCATTGTTTGTTCACATGCGAATAGTTGTAGTAGGTGGGTTGGGCGTGGCGCAAACACTTCTGAGTGTGCTTCCCAGAACCCTGTGGTGAACATGTCATCAAACGTTTGCTTGTAGCAAGCAGGGAGATACCTGATTCTTGCGTGCCATGCATAAGCGACTCATATGCTCGAGATTGTGCTCATATCATAAAGTAGGTCATAGTTACCGTTGATGAAGCCTGGAATTGGCGGCTGGATATTACGTACATTTCGAAAAGTCTTTAGCACCACTTGCATCATGTCCAAAACTTTGAGCATCATCTGTGCAGCGACATCTGGCATGGGGTGGAGGCGTGGCATCCAATGTCTGATGTAGCTATCATATATGCTACTGTAGGTGTGCCTGTTGATGGTGCGATCGAGGGGTAATTCAGCCATTGTTTGCAATGTGCGTTGTTTCGAACCTTTATAGCAAATGCTTTCCATGATCGTCTCCTTTGTACTGGTCCAAAGCAAGGGTTATACTTCAAATGCATGGGAGCGTGGTCCCATGTTCTAAGCATTTCCGGATAGGTTTTGAGTAACTTTTGCCTCCAGATGGGTTGGAATATGGCCCCTTTTTTGGCTGCCTCTGGAATATCCTCTGGTTCGAATTGTGTTGCGAACGTGGGGTACCTGTTAGTGACTCTTTTGATTTCTATGTTGTAGTTGGCCAATAATACAAAATAGGGTTTATATTGTAATTCAGAACTAGTTATCAGTCTTCTAGGGGCCAGGTGTCTGAAATACTCTGATTGAAGTATGGTTTCTTCAATGGTCCTCATTGCCAGCATCTGAGTGGAGATACGTTCCTCCTGAGTTGTCCCGATTTCTTCTACCTGTTTCATCCATGCCGAAGGGGCCTCTTCATAAGTGTCCTGTCCTTCCTCCGTGATTCTGCCTCCTAGAAGGGGTTGAGGCTCATAGTTGTCTTCAAATGTTTCCTCCACTGGAATGATTATTGCTTCTTCTTCTAGTGGTTGATCAGGTGGAGAAGGGGGTCATTCATACTGTGACAACTTGATCTTTAATTCTGCCACTTGTCGTCGTAGCTCGAGTCCTCATTGGTCGTTGAAGATTCGGGCTCTGGAGAAGTGGCTGCATGGACCATCTTTTTAGCTTCTGGTGGTTGTGGTGTAGGCACTTGGGATCTTTGTAGCTCTTTTACTTGGTCAACCAGCTGATCATGTGCTTCTAAGAGGTTGGCATAGGTTTCCAAGATTTGTTGTATGCTTTCTGAAGGGACGGCCCGGAAGCTAGCGGGGTCGATGGGTGCCCCTGGAGTATTCTCTATGGTGGCTTCGAGGTTGTCTTGATTTTGTTGCTGTAATCTCCTATTTTCTTCTTGGGCAGCCGCTAGGTGTCGTCGGAGTAGAGCCATGTTTCTTTGTAGCCTTGCATTACGGGCTAGCTAATCTCTCAATTGTTCCTCCATAGCCTTACCCGTCTCCATATACTTGGCTTCCAGCTTTGCATTCGATTGTTGGAGGGCGGTCACTTCGTGTTGTAATGTTGTATTACTTAACTCCAAGGCATTGACCTGTGCCTGGAGGTGGGAGGACAGAGTATACAGCTCCTTATTGTTTTCTTCCAATAATCTGTATTCTTCCTTAAGCTGGGTAGCGGCTTCGAACATGGTGTCCAATGCATGACTGAATGAGGTGGATGCAGAGGTGGGGGTGAAAGATGCAGGGGGTCGGGAAATGGGAAAGGGAAAAGTGGATGTTGTGCTGATAGTGGGTGTGTGTGGTGATGTGCGTGAAGTTACAAGTGGTGATGTTGAGACAAATGTGGTGGTGAGTGGTCCTGTGGAAGGTGAAATGTCCATAGGATCGGACGTGATGGTGTGTGAAGTGTGAATCGTGAATACGGGAATGGTAGGTGGTGTGTTAGTGGTGGCAGTGAATGTGGGGGAGGTGGGTTGGGAAAGGGACTTTTTATTATAATTCTCTATTTGTTGAAGTATATTTGCAAGGCTTGTTAAGAATGGAGGTCGGGTGATGGGTGTTGGTTCTGAGAAGGTCCAGAGGGCCTCAGTGGTGCGGGGTTGGGAAAGAGGGATAGTATCGGTAGACGAGAATGAGTGTGTTAAGATTTGGGTAGTGGCAAGTGGTTGTCCGAGGGCTGGGAAATATGAAGGGTGACCTATTATAGTTTGGTCGGTGGCGGGGTGGCCTATATGGGGTTCAAGAAGTTGGCTGGAACTAGTGGATGGAGGTAAAGGGCAGGATGGAGAAATGGTGGTGTGTGGTATAGTTTCACTAATGGCTATTACTAGTTGTTCAAGAATACTGGTAGTGAGGGTTTCGGAGGGCGGGATGGGAGGTGATGGTGGAGATGGTATCTGTGTATTTACCTCTGGTTCATCAATGTTAGTTGGGTTGGCCATGTGAACATCTTCTTGGGTGGTGGTAGGGAGGGCTGTAGAGACTTCCATTTGAATCATCTTCCCCCTTCGTGGTCGTGTATCGATCCTTCGTTGATCATATTGAGGAGGGTTGTGATGTAACATGATCCGCATAGCTTCTATAATCCCATATGTCTCCGCCAAAAGATTCAATGATTCTACAAAGTGGGGATCCGCGTTCTCTACTTGCAACATCTGGTTCACTAGTGCTCTATTTGCCTCTTCTGATAGCTTATGTCTTTTTTGTACCTGCTTGATTGTTTTGTAGAGCCTTTTAAGTTGTGCAGTGTAAGCAGGGGTTTCCTCCTCACTCTCCTCTGATTCATTCCTCTGCATCTCCTCTTGTTCGTGTGTGCCTCCCGCCTGAGTGTGTTGTGCCTCATCTTCCCAATGTACCCTTCTTGCCTCACTCTGTGGCCATTCTCTTTGGGATGATGATCCGGGACCGTCATTGTCAGAAAATAATTCACTCTCAGACAAGTGTGATGTTTGTAAGAAGCTTTCAAAGTCAAAGGATGGATCTGCTGCCAATGTAGCCATGGATGCAAACTCAGCATCTGTGGGTAGTGGGGGGGCTGATGGAGTGGGTTGTACCAAGTCTCCTGATTGTAGTCCTTGGAGATGGATCGTGAAAGGGGCTACTTGTTCTTCTTCTCTATAGGAGGTCTCTGTGGCAATTTCGCGAGGAATCAGAACCTGTGAAAGTGATCCACGCATTCTTTTAGTGGGTTGAACCCCTGATTTTTGCCCCTGGAAGAATTCCAATTGTGAGTACGTGAGGGCTCGTGCAATTGGCACATCATAAGAAGCCATTCAAAGTAGGCTTCCTCACTCCTCGCTTGCCTGCTTCATATAACTGATCAAGGATCCATACTGGAATTTTCATAGGTAAGCTCCCGGTCTCTGCTAGGTATAACCCATACCAGATCTTCTTATGAGGCTGGGTGAACCGGTCTTGCGCTGGAAATGCGAAGTGTTGAAGGCACATCTGCAGTGGTATGGCGATGTTGGGGGTGAGGGCACACATTTCTTTCAACTTCTTGATTTTGTTGTTCTTCATCGACTCTGGTATCAAAGGATCTCGATCGGAGGGTACATGGGTGCCATACATCTGAAGGGCCTCCCTGATTAAAGTGATATTCAACTCAAACTTCTTCATTTCTTCCTGGTTTGATAGAGAGGGCACCAGGAATGTGCCTGAATGATCTTTGTCTCCTGTCACCTTGAGAGTTGCAATCAAGTAGTAGCACCAAAGAAAATCAGGTCTAAGCAAGGCTGCACTAAAATAATCTTGCAATCCCGCTTTTTGCCAAATATCTTGAAGAGGGGCAACATTTTGCAATGCTTCAAATTCTCGTGAGAAGAACTGAAAGGTCCACCACACTCCTCCACATTCCAACTTGGATTCCTAGATATGATCTGCGTCTCCCAAATCTCCTGGCAACATTGAACCAATGAGAATGCCCCTTTACTCTTTCTGTCAGGCCACTTGGTGGATCCGGAATGGGAATTCTTCTCACATTCAAAAGCTCTTCAGGCCTTGCTGTCAGTGGGGCCTCCACAGGCATGGTATCCCAATTGCTTTGAGTGCTAGTGCCTGCCTGAGAGCTCGTGCCTGCTACTGCTGCCATGGGAATCGGGTGCTTATCTGTTAGAAGAAGAAAGGCACATTAGTGTTGCATAGGAAACAGGATGTAATGGCATTCCCTCCACAATACTAACATGACAATCCAGATGGTTAGTGGTTAGAGGTGAAGTGTTTGTGATAGATGTGAGTGGTGATTAGAGGTTAGTGTCATCCTAGATGCATACTTTGGTTATGCAATGGACTCAGAATGCACCTTCATCAGAGTGGATGGATTTACACAATTGGGTGAGGGGGTTTGATACAGGGTTTAGTTCGCCAAGCTTTAATCGAGGATTCGTAGTTCTTAGAGCTAATGACAGGTAAAGATTTATGAGGTAGATTGTGCTGGCTTTGGGACCTTTTGGGTACCCATTTCCAGACAGTCCTAGGTTTGGCTGAGTGTGTGTTAGTGTGGGGTTTAGGTAGAGTTCCTGAGTTGTTTTTCAAGAGGACTTGTGAGTGTTGAATTATGCCGGTGATTGGAGTTGGAGCTATTTGGGCTCGTAAACAGGCCTTGGGCACCCATATCTGTCTAGCATTGGGGCTAGCCTTCATTGACCGCTTAGGGACCCAAATAGATGTGGTATGCCTAGGAGGTTGCCTAAGGTACTCCTTCACTTGTATCCTTGCTGGTGTGGCTTGTGTTGTGCCTCCTCGAGAAGCTGTTACTAGATCCGTGGGTTTTCCATCCTTGCGTATCCAGATCTGCTTCGCGCCACGAGTTACTCCTTGTTGCACTGGTTGGCGCTCCTGCCTCTTGATCAGCGGCCTCCTTCGTGTCGTGTGATGTTTGGTCTGCATGTTTAGAATCTTCTTTGTAACAGCTGGGAATTCCTCATTGACTCCTGTACCTTCGGTAAGATTGACAATCCTCTGCACCATAGAACTCTGGACAAGAACATCATGGTTATCTTCATGTGGATTCTTGGAGAGACTAGGAGTTGGTGCCTTTCCTAATGGGTTGAGTGCTTGATTTTCCAATTCAATCATAAGATAGCTTTGGCCTGCCCAAGCCTGAAGAAGTCCACTTCTTAGGTTGAGGTTGACTGCGTGATCATAGATCCAGTCTTGGCCCAAGACAAGAGGTTCGGTAAGATCCTCGTCTTCACATACTAGCACTTTTGATGGCATGAGGACCTCTTGAATGTAGAGGGGAAGCTCCACCTCTCCCATGCAAGGGGTTTCGACACCTCCTAATCCTATGAGATATGCTTCTAAGGGTTTTACCTCCAATTGCAATTGTTGGCAGTAAGATAGTCGAACTGCACTAGTGGCAGCTCCTGAATCAATTAAAGCTCTCACGCTCCTTGTACTGTTTCCTTGTCCTACTTCTAGGGTCACAAAAGGTCGTCGATCAACTATCGTATGGGTCCGCTTACTTGAAGCCTCACACATGGCAATGTGATAACCATGAGCTTCAAGATTGTGAGTCATGGCTTGATCTCTACCTTGTCTTCGTAGTTTCATTTGTCGAATGCGTTCTAAAGCTTCAACCTGTGCTTCTTCTCGAATTCGCTTTTCCTCTTCCTTATGTTTTTTTGCAGTAGTGAGTTGATTAAGCATTTCTTCGGTTAGTGGTTCTTGATATAGCTTGACTCTGCATCCGCTTATTTCACTTGGTAGTATGTCACCTTCTAGAGTGGCTAGTTGTATTGCTCCACTTGTGGAGATCCTATTGATTATCATAGGTCCATAGCCTCTTTTCTCCAATTTTCGTGCATGTTGCTTCAATGTGTAGACTAGGACTAGGTCTCCTGCCTTCAAGCCTTTATCCTTCACATGTGTATCAAAATACGCCTTTTGCCTCTTCTTGGCTGCATAGATTCCTGTTGCAGCTCTCAATCGTGTCTCACCTAAACGTTCAAGATCAAAGATTCTAGAGGATGGTTCATGGCCGGTCCAGTCATGCTCTTGTGCTACTTTCAAGGTAGGTATCAAAAAATCCAATGGTAGCACTGCATTCTGGCCAAATACCATCTGAAAGGGCGTGGCTTGGAGTACCGTTTTATAGGCAACTCGATATGCCCAAACAGCATGGTGTAGTTGTTTGTCCCAATCAGATCGTTTGTTATTCACCAATTTAGTGAGCACATTGCATAAGATCTTATTTGTGCTCTCGGCCTGGCCATTAGCTTGTGGGTGATAAGGGGCAAACTTCTTATGTACTACCAAGAATTCTTGGAGAAGGTTTTCTATGACTTCATTCAAAAAGTGTGTGCCTCTATCACTTACTAATTCTATTGGCAATCCGTATCTAGTGAACACATTTGCAAATAAGAACTTTGTTGTTGTTTGAGCATCATTCTTCGTAGTGGCTTTCACTTCTACCCACTTGGTCAGATAGTTCGTGGCCACAATGATGTACTCAACATGTGAACCCTTAGCTGGGGGGATTAATAGGACCAACAAAGTCAATTCCCCACCTAGAGAATGCACGTCCACCCATCATAGGTTTCAATGGCATCTCATCCTTGCGTATGGGATACTGAGTTCGTTGACAAACCTCACACCTCTTCACATAGGTATGTGCGTCCATGTGAAGAGTTGGCCACCAAAGACCTGCAAACAAAATTGCTTTGAACACCCAATCTGGACCAAAGTGTCCTCTTGCTACACCTTGGTGAGCAGTCTCTAATATCTTCAAATATTTGCTCTCGTGGACACACAATCTAAGATACCCATCTTTTCCTCCTCTGTATAGATTATCTCCAATGAGAGCATAATCTAGCGCCTCTTGTTCTAAGCTCCTTTGTCTAACCAGAGTCATTTCTTGAGGGAATGTTTTCATCCTCAGAAAGGCCACTAATGGCTTGCTCCAATCTGGCACTAGAGACACGCGATAAAGGGTGGCATGTTCCACTGGTGGCTTAGTGCGGCAAATTGGGCATTCCTTGCACATCCTATGAACATCTGCTTCCATAGTTGGCCAGTATACTCCAAGTCTCCTCAATGTTTGTAGGGTTCGTTGTTTTGAGTAGTGTTGCTCTAATGCACCTACATGTGCTAATTGCAACCACTTCGCGTACTCGTCCTCTTCCACACAACAAGCTAATACCTCGTGATCTGTATGTTTGTACACACTTCCTGCCATGATATGATACTTCTGGGCTTTTACTATCTCCCTATCTTGTGTGTTTATTATTGGGTGGTTAGGCCCATATGTCAATAATGGCACTAATGGCTTAGCCCATTGAGGTACAACTTCCAAATTAAACAAGTAAGCATCAGGTAAGTCATCTGACACTCCTTGTGGGGCCTCTCCAGATGTGAGCCTAGAGAGATGGTCTGCTCTCAAATGAGTCCTGCCTTTCCTCACTACTACCTCAAAGTCATATTCCATTAGTAAGAGAAACCATCTTACTAATCTGCCTGTATTACATGGCTTGTTTACCAGGTATAGTAGAGCTTGGTGATCAGTAAAAAAATTTGAACTTATTTGCAAGCAAATAGTGTCTAAACTTTTTAACCGCGTACACCATGCCTAATCCTTCTCGTTCGGTGGTTGTATAGTTTCGTTCAGCAGCATTCAACTGTCTACTGGCATAGGCAATAGGAAGATCCGTATTACCTTCACCCGTAGGTTGTGCAAGTACACATCCAATAGCATAATTGGAGGCATCCACATGAACATGGAATGGCTTGTTCCAATCTGGTGTGGTCAAGATGGGTGTTGAACATAACCTTCGTTTAAGCTCATTGAAGGAATTCTCACATTCATCAGTCCACTCAAAGTTAGTCAGAAGTCCGTACATGGGCTTTGCAATGACAGCATACATGTGAATGAACCGGCGGTAGTAACCACAATGCCCCATGAAAGCCTGTACTTCCTTGACGTTCTTTGGCCTAGGTAGTTCTGTGATGGCTCTCACTTTCTCTTCATCAGTGGATATGCCGTTCTTAGACACTATGTGTCCTACAATTTTGCCTTGCCTGACCATGAAAACACACTTTTCTGGGTTCAGGCAGACTTGATATTCTCTGCATTTATCAAAGATTTGTCTGAGTTCAGGTATATGGGTCTGTCTAATGTTGGAATGAGCGCAAAGATCATCAACATAGACTTCCAAATTCTTCCTCAAGAACTCTTTAAACACGTGACACATTAATCTTTGAAAGGTAGCAGGTGCATTGGTAAGCCCAAATGGCATTACCCGAAAGGCAAATATGCCCCACTCTGTGGCAAAAGCCGTCTTATGCTGATCTTCTAGTGCAATGGCTACCTGATTGTAGCCAGAGAATCCATCCAGGAAGCTGTACACTTCCTTGCCTGCTACCCTTTCTAATAGATGCTCAGTAATAGGAAGCGGATAACTGTTTCTAATCGTGGCGGCATTAACTTTTTTAAGGTTAATACACACACGCAATTTTCCATTCTTCTTGGGCACAACCACAATGGGCGATACCCATTCAGTGTGCTCAATCTCATAGATAAACCCAACTTCTACCAATCTATCTATCTCCTCCTTGATCTTAGCAGCGTAGTTATCATTGTATGTATAGGGCTTCTCCTTAGATGGTCTGGCATCTGAGGTCATGGGAATCGTGTGTGAGCATATGTCTGGGTTGACACCTTTCAGGTCCTTGTAGCTCCAAGCGAATACATCTCTGTACTCTCTTAGCAAAGCTACCAACTCTTGCTCTTCTTCTTCCGTGAGGTCATGGCCTATGTAGGTGCATCTTTCTTCTCCCTCTTCTATGGCGACAACTATTTTCTTGGTAGTTTCCTTGCTATCATAGGCCTCTCCTGCTTGTGCCTCACGTTTAGGCATTCTTATCATGACTCTCCTATCGTCTATCTCATATTTTTTAAAGTTTTCAGGGACCTCAAACAAGGATTCTTCTGCCTCCGGAGTGACTTCCTTCTTCTTTCTTTTCTTTCCTCCACTCTTAGTGGCTACTTGTGTGGCTAACCTCACATCATTCGTGATTTCTCCGTATCTCTGGGGGTAAGCTTCAACCTCATAGAAGTATTCTTCATCTGATGCAAAAGGTGGGTCCATAATGATTGACTCTAAGTCAGAGTCACTTGTATCCTCAAATGTATCAGGGCTAGGTTCGCATTCCTCTAAAACTGCATCTCCCATGATTGGCTCTATTGAGAAGACTGAAATGTCATAGCCATCCTCATCACAGTGGGGTGTCCACTGCTCTTCATTGATGGCTACATCCATTGTTGCTAAAATTTCTGCCCAGTCATGAGATTCAAACTCTTCATCGGGAAATACTACAGGTGCATAGGCTGGGTCTTGAATTGATCTATGTGTCTCTTTCGCACCTACCTCTCTGGCTTTTTCTCTTTTCTCTTCTTCTACTGCCACTTTGCACATCCATAAGTGGGTGTCTTCATGCATCCATGAGGATCCTGATCCTATGGAGTGCACGGACTCCGTGTCATCCTTGGCTCTATGGATGGGATTCCATTGAATAGGCGGCACATCTCTATGAGAGTAATCCTTGAGATTGACTTTGTTCGTAACACCTAAGTGTTGCAAATATAAGAAATTGGTTCCCCAGTCCTGTACTACTTGCAATTGCCGCATAAATGGCCTTCCCAAAATCATCTCGTAGGCTTGGTTTCTGCTAAAGTCGCATATAGAAAAAGTATGTGCAAACTCATCACCACATGTAGTGAGAGTTATGCCTAATAGCAATCCCAAGGGCCTCTCAATATGGCCATCGGCCATCTGCAATTTCATTCTCATCGGTCGGAGTGCTGGCTTGCCCCAACGCTTCCATAGGGAAGTTGTAGCAATTGCAACTCCTGCACCTGAGTCCAAAATTGCCTTGGTTGTGTATCCCTGATGGGTAACTGGGAGATAGGTATTTCCTTCTTCTCCTTCACTCATGTCTCCTATCTTATCCAATGGTATTTCAGGCACTGTTCTATGAGATCCTACCTGGGAACGCGATTTTGCTATGTCTGGCACTTGTTTGGCTACGTGTTTCCACACTTCTGGCTTAACTTTGAGTAGCTCTTCTAAAGTGAGATTGCACTGCACTTTAGTGTTCTTTACTACCTCTGTATTCCTAGGTATGATTTAATCTTCGTTTCTTATCATGACTGTGGGTGCTCTCAGGCAAGTAGACTTGGTTTCCCATGGGCCTGTGAAATGTGGTAACTCTTGCAAGGAATTAGACTCAAAGTCTAACCTCTCATAAGAGTGGGCACTTTTTTGTTCTTCATAAATAGAAGGGATGTCCTGTGGGAACTGATCATGTGCGTCATCCACAAGTTCAATGGGAGGAGGGACTTCACTCTCCTTTGCCCACTTCTCTTCTTGAATCTCTCTCAGGAACTCTGGTGAATACCTATTCATAGAAGAAGAGGTGTCTAGTTCAGTGGAGTTAAGCACATAAGCTCCCTGGGGAGGAATGCTTATTCTATCACTTGCCCTCTCCTTAGCCTGGGAGGTGGCTCCTTTTCCAGACTTTGCAAGTAACCTCTCCAATCTATCCAATAGACCATCAAAGTGCAATGGTGTTCTGATGGGGTTAGAGCCATTGAACAAGCGACTGGCTTCAAACATGGCTTGCGCCAATTTGACCATTTTAGCACAAAGCTTTGCTCGCTCTATCTCTAGATCGGCTCTAGGGTAACATTTCTCATGATCTGTTACATTGGGCCCTTCTTGGATTCTGGCCTGATATGCTTTAAGCATCATGTCTAGATCTTCAGGAGTGGGATCGGCTAGGATTGATCCTACTCTCGGTGGTGGGTGGGTTAAGGGTGGTGTATTGAAAGGTTGGGGAATGGAAGAAGATGGATTGGCGGGTAAAGGGAAAGGTGGTGGAGGGGTGGTGTGAGAGTGGTTTTGAGATGCAAGTTCACTTATCTTTGCTTTGGTTTCTCTCAAGCTTTCTTCAAGTTCGCTCATTTTCTGTGACCATTGTCTTTTCATTCTCTCCTAGCTATCTCTCCATGCTCTTGTCGTTTTCTTGGTTATACTCTCTGTCTCACTAACCTCAGAACTCTTTTCCTGCCCTACTCCTTGAGTTTGCTACAAGGCTTGGGCTCTAGTGACCACATGTACTGGGGCTGTGGAAGTTATACTTCCCGTAGAGTCTACCACTAACCCAATGACATTGATAGGAGTGATTTTAGGCATGTTATTAGGGTTCTTTGGGCAATCTCGTAGGAGATGCTCTTTTCTGCAGTCTTGACAGAAACCCTGAATTGTCACTGGTTGGGGTTGTGTAGGGGCAGGCAGTGGACAATCACGTATAAGGTGATCTCCCTGACATCTGAAGCATGGTCCTCTAGGAAATGGGGGTCGTACCTGCCTAGGTTGAGGTCTAGAGTTGGGGTTTGTGTACATGACATTAGCATACTCAGGCTCCCCACTATTTTCACTTGGGTCCTCATAATAGTATGACTCGTTATGCTCGGGTGACTGCATGTAGTAAGCCTGTGGGCTATCAATATGTGTGGAGTCAAAACTATGGTCACTTGGATCACTGTCTGATAGCAATGGGGTGACTGGGACTATGGCTTTGTTCAGATTTTCTTCCGCAGATGCATATTTCACTGGGATCACATTGGTTGGAGCAGGGGGTTGCTGCACTAGGACTGGTTGAGGTCTCTGTTGCCCTTGATAAGGTGGCTGATAAGATTGTTGTGGTCTGCCGTATTGTTGTGGTGGGTATGATTCTGGTATCTACCCTGTTGTGGATATGGCTGAGGGTAATTTTGCCTGACAGTTTGTTTGTTATAAGGGCAGTCTTGTGCGGAGTGGTTGGTGTACCTTCGCTCTATGGTGCAGTATTGGCTACTAGGATTCACTTGGGGTTGGGCCATAATAGGACAAACACTTGCCATATGGTCACCTCCACAAGTATAGCACCTCTTGACTGGGGCAAATCTTGGAATTTGTTTGCTAGAGACACCTAATTTTTGAGCTACCTTCTCTGCAAGTTCCTCAATGGATGTGGATTGACCAAATGTGAGGCTACTAGAGCTATCCGAATCCTTATAGATTTTTGATAGTTCTAACTCCTCGCCTAGATTATCCTCAATGTCTATGCACATGCGCACGCACTCTTCTATAGTTCTGGGGTCCTTCAAATACACATATGACCTGAGCTTGGTGCTCAACAATCCGTCTAAGAACAAAGCCACTTGCTTGGCTGGTGTGGGTAACTCAGGCATTGGGCACCTCTCTAGGTATTGCCTAAACCGTCTTCCTGCTAGTCTGACTATCTCTTGAGGTGTTTGCTTAAAGCTATGAATCAGGGAGGAAGTGTTGTGCCTTATGCCACTCTTAGAAAACTCAATGATAAATGCCTCTAGGAGCTGGTCTATGTTTCTGAAATGCCTCTCGTTCAATGGTTGAAACCACGTAAGGGCAGTGTTCCTAAGGGTTAGACCAAAAGCATTATATTGTGTGAATAGGTCCTCTACCTGTTCAGCTTTCAAGACTTGCCTAAATTCTGCCACATGGTCATAAGGATCTCCAGTGCCATCGAAGTAATTCTTCATGGACTTCACCAGTTGAGTTGGCCTCAGGGTCCTAGTGTGTTCTCTCGGCCTTGACAAAGGAAAATCATCAGCATTTCTTGGTTCCTCGGGTCTCTAAATCTCTCGGTTTCTTCTCTATCCGTCCCTGTTCTCCTTCTTTCTCTTCCCTGGGGGTTGGCAAAGCTTACTTCAAGTCTATCTCTACTTCTATCTCCTTGAGCTCCATGAGCCTGGGAGGTGCCAGCTCCTTGGTGACTGTAGAACATATTGGACCGTGGTTGGGGAAAAACAAATTCACCCTTCCATGTGTAGGCATGTCTGCCATGCTCGGTGACCACGAAGATCCTCTCTGATGTATTGTCTAGGTAGGTTACTTTGCCTGGGCTATCAGGGTCTTTAAACTCATAGATTGTGAGAGCACTTACTTCCTGAGGCTGGGCAAGTTTATACCTCCAAAAAGCCTCATCAGTTTCTCGGTTTAAAAGCAAATCTATGCTTTTATTATCCTGTGGAATCCACTCTGGAGTCATGATTCTGGTCAAGAGGGATTTACCACGGGGAGTTCTTGGCTCTCTCTCTAAATTCCCTTGCTCTATATCACCCATGTCGGTCTCCGCAATCCCATTTCCAAACTCATATGCTCTATCAGGAAGAGTGGTGACTACATATATAGTCCCCTCTTTATCTAGGTATACTCCATTCTCAAACTTGACTATCGGGTGTTCTAGTCCATGGGGTTGATCGGGGTTCTTAATCTGGACCACAGATCTTCTCAAGCCGTCTTCGTAGATGCGAGCACCTAGACGATTAGTCCTGATGTATTCCAATTGAGTCTTGTAAGGTCCTTCTGGCTTTTCTAGATAAGCCACCCCTGAACTACCTACAGGTCTTTCCATATTATAGGACATCTCAGAATCACTTGTTTCTGATCGGGGAGTGTATGGGTAATCACTCAACTGCTGGGCCCAAGACCTAGCAGTGTGATTGACACTAGCTTCGGAAGATCTGAGGCTTTGTCTATCTCGGCCTAAGTGTCTGCCTGACCTGAGGTTCATATGCCTGGTTTATCTACCCCCTTGGTCCCAAGTACACCCTCGTTGCAGGTGAATTTGTACCAATCACTTTGTTCTTTTTAGTTGATTAATATGTTAAGCACTTGTTCAAGATCACGTCGTCAGGAATATTTAAGTGAAGTTCGCACTTGATAAGTGATCGATTCGAGTTTACTTTTGTTCCTTAGGGTTTTCGCACTTAAGACTTGCTTAATGCTTGCACTTAATTGATTAGTTCTCTTGGACTTGATTCGTGCCTAACGTTGCCCTAATTAATTACCACACCTAAGTCGTACTTAGCCTAGGCTAGGAATTGACAAAGGAGGGTTGAGAGAACTTCCAACCTCAATCCTCTGGTTGCTCAGACTGTTGCACAAGCCTAGGAAGCCTTCTCCCAAGCTTGATACACACCCTTGCTAGCTTGCCTTGGAATGCCTTGCTTGCACACAATGTTCCTGCAAAAGTTCTCAAGTTAATATAGCTCCTTTACCACCATGGATTGACTGACACACATTAACAATTACAGGCCCCCCTTGGAGTAACTCACTGTACCCCCAAAATCTTATGACCACCTAATTCTATCGAATGGCCAACTTAAAAATACATGTTCTAAAACTCCACGTATGATTCTTACAAAAACCAGTCGAGGTCCACGTAGGATTCTCAACAAGCTTTCCAACGAGACCAAAATCTCATCAATCAGAGTTCGTATGGTGAAGTTATGACCATTCAGGCACCTATGGGTCAAAACAGACTCTCAGGGTTCAGGAAATTCCTCCTTGGTTTCTAGGTCTTTTGCCCACTCCTAAGGCTCTAATGTTATCCCAATGTGTCCAAAATTAAGCCCAAATATACCTCAATTCACTCAATTAATTCACTATAGAATTTTATGCGTTAAGCCCATGTATCGCGATAGGTCGGGTCGAGGTGTCGCGATAGGTCGAGGTGTCGCGATACTTGAGAGTGTCGCGATAGGTCGAGGTGTTGTGATACTTGGGAATGTCGCGATAGGTCGAGGTGTCGTGATACTTGGGAGTGTCGCGATACCTGGGAGTGTCGTGATAGGTCGAGGTGTCGTGATACCTGGGAGTGTCGCGATAGGTCGAGGTGTCGCGATACTTGGGAGTGTTGCGATAGGTCGAGGTATCGTAATACTTGGGAGTGTCGCGATGGCTCGAGGTGTCGCGATACCTGGGAGTGTCGCGATAGGTCGAGGTGTCGCGATACTTGGGAGTGTTGCGATACCTCGAGGTGTCGCGATAGGTCCGGATATGGTGAATTTTTCTATTTTGTCTAGTGATCCTAGGAGCTCTAGGGCTGCGCAGTGTCGTGGTGCACTCATAATCGTGATTGGGGCAACTTTTCGATGTGTCGCGATAGCTCGAGCTCGATGCCTCGGAGTTTGTGCAGACAGAATCTGTACCTGCTGAGCTTGCTGGAGATGATGATGAAGCTGAAACCTGCAAGAAACATGCAAAAACACACACAAACAAGAACACACACTTGCTCTCTCTCAAACTCACACAAAGCAAATGAGGGAAATGATTTGGAAGTGGGAATATAAGGTGGAGAAGGAGATGAGGATGGAGATGAAGATGGAGATGGAGATGGAGAAAAATCAGAAATTTACCTATTAATTACCATTCCAACGTGTCCTCTCTACGTCTTACCATCACACGCTCGTCCTCAAAGCTCGAATCCCCGGCAACGGTGCCAAAATTTGGTGTAGCTCAGTGATGAGTAGCACCTCCTTTAATGTCAATCCGGGAAGAAATGAGGATGGTATGAAGACCTCGAGCAAGTGAAGGCACAAATATGTGAGTGAGAAGAACACAAACATGCACACACATACACACACACGTGCACACACGGCAAGAACAAAGAGAGTAAGACAATGGAATCACTTCTATTATCACCAAGTTCTCATACAAGCTCAAAACTACAAGAAGCTAGCCCAAAAATGAGCTCTCTAGCTCTATTTATAGTTTTTGACTAGCTTTGGCCCTGTCCAGACCTAGTGTCTGGCCTAATTAAAAATTAGGTTCCAGGGCCTATTCAAGGGCTCAAACGAGATCTAAAAAATATGAAAATTGGCAGGCAACTACTTCTAAGGCTCCTCAAGCTCGAGGACTCCTCAGCTTGTACAAAATGGAGCTACAAAAAGGTGAAATGATATTTACAAGGGTTTTTAGTGATGAGAATCACTTTTAAAATGATGTAAGGTTTGGAAAAATTTAATGGGTTGCCTTAGTGCTAGATCTGCATGTATGTCGTACTTGCTTCTCCCCATATGATGCCAACACTCATCAAGACTCTTTTCTGAACCACTTGAATCTCAATCAATGTCTTCAAAACCTGCACATGTTTTATTACCAATAGAAAGCTTTTCTTTACCCTTCTTGGATGCATTTGATGAATTTGCTGAACTGAAATTTCCACTTAATCTTCCACTCCCTACCACTCCATGGATTTGAGTTGGAGCTATTGCTTGGTGATTCCTTCGGTCCACTTAGAACTTGAGATTTTGCACTTGATTTTTCAGCATTTTCTTTGTCATTTGATTGAAGATTAAGTCCATCTTTGCATCTGCATAGAGGCTTGATATTTCATCAAATACCACATCTCTGCTCACCTTCACCTGTCCTGTGAGTGGGAGTATCCCTTTTGCTCAAGGGAGTATCCAATGAAGACACATTTTTCTGCTTTCGGATCAAGATTCATCCTCAACTCATCTGGAACATGTACATATGCAGCACAATGAAAAACTTTCATATGTGATAAGTTTGGCTTTTTACCTGTGAACGTCTCTTCAGGTGTAACTTGATGTACAAAAATAGTTGGAGTTCTGTTCATGATGTATATAGCTGTATGCATAGCTTCTGTCCAATAACAATGAGGCATGTTCTTCTCAACCATCAAGGATCTTGCTATTTTTGCAATATGTCTATTTTTGCGTTCAACAACGCCATTTTGTTGTGGGGTGTACCTGCATGAAAACTGACACCAAATTCCATGATTTTTTAGAAAATTGCTAAACTCATTTGACATGCATTCACCTCCTCCATCAGATCTTAATGTTTGAATATACTTCCCTGTCTACTTTTCCACTATAGCTTTAAAATTCTGGAAGTGAGTGAACACCTCACTCTTCTCTTTCATGAAATATACCCACACTTTTCGTGTATGGTCATCAATGAAAGTAACATAAAACCTGCAACCACCCATAGATGTGGCCTTTGCAGGACCCCAAACATCTGTATGTACTATTTCTAGCACATTCTCACTAATATGCTTGTCACGCGAAAATGATGATCTTGATTGTTTACCAATTTGACATGCTGCACATACTTTTTGCATCTTTGCAACCTTGAAAATTGGTAGTCCATGACAATCTCCTTTGACTACATCAATTTCAGCCTCTACAAGTTTGCATGTCTAATCAGTTTGTGCCAGATCTCTATATCAACAATAACTCCTCCACCTTTTGCAAACATGGCTACATTCATTTTAGGAATTTTCACATTTAAGGTGAACATCCTACCCACTTTGATTCCTTTGGCAATCAATCGTCCACACTGTTTGTACTCTTCTACATATAACCCATTAGCATTGAACTTGACTTGTAATCCCTGGTCAACCATTTGTCCATCAAAAACCAGATTCTTTGTTATATTTGGAACATGCAACACATCAGCAAGGTGTTCTACCTTCCCATCCTCCAAAGACAGTGCTATATTTCCTGTATGCTTGATAGGGTGTGATGTGTCATCACTTGTTTCAACATATCCAGGAATTGGCAATTTCTGCAAACTACTAAACCATTCCGCATGACTGGTCATGTGATTTGAAGCACCTGAATCAACATACCAAACATTACCATTTGATTTTGAAACATCATCAGATATCGTATTCATCACATGATGTTAAACCATGAACAACTTCTCATAATCATCTCCACTTGTGGATGCATAGTTGTTTTGTTGCCTTCTGTTATTTTGATTCTTCAACCTGCAATCACGTTCAAAGTGTCTAGATTTAACACATTTCCAACATCCTTTACTGTCCTTACCTGAATCATTTCTTTGGAAATTTTTGCGACCTCATTGGCTCCCTTGCCTCGATACTGTCCTCTTCCTCTTGCATGATTCTGTTGTTGACCTTGGTCTTGGTTATTGTGTCCTCTTCTGCTTCTCAATCCCTTCCTCTTCCAGAGTAGAATACTTGCTTAGAACTGGGTTTTTCTTGGGAGTTTGAATCGTCACCAAGATTCTTTTCTTCAATGATCAACATAGATACTAGATCGACAAAATTCGGAATATTTTCCCTGATCTGTATAGAAGTTCTAAACTGCTTATATGCAGCTTTTGAACCACGAAGGCATACTTCCACCTTATCATCATCATCTACGTTCATATCAATAGATGCAAGTGACTCACATATGCTTTTGATTTTTAGGGTGTATTCACTTACCGACATGCTCTTTTTCTCCAATGTGTGCAGCTCGTTCTTGAGTCGCAATTTTCGTGCCTTTGTATTGGTCTCATACAATGTGACCAAACTGCTCCAAGCCTCTTTCAGAGTCTTGGCATCCTATATGTGACCAATCATGTTATCCTGTATGCTAACAAATAGCTAATACATTATCTTTCGTGCTCCTTGATTCCATTCTTCATACACTCTTAACTGATCTGTAGTCTGATTCCTCTCTCATAACTATGAAGCGTTTTAATTCTCTCCTTTGATGTACTTCCAATAGCCCTTTCCCATTAGGAAATTCGTCATCCTGAATCTCCAAGCATGGAAGTTGTTCTTATCGAGCTTATCGCTCATAAGTTGACTCATTCCATCTACGTTTGCCATTTTCACAACTATTCACAACACTGCAAAACACTACAAGCAACACTTCTACTTGAACACTATCGCACTATGACGTGACAATTTGATCTCATAAAAACACAGTTTTCGTGTACCAGCAATACATGAAAGCACTTGAAATTCTGGGTCTGGAATATATGAGTGTTGCCAAACATGACGCAAGTTACAATTTTGCAAATTGACCTAGTTTTTCTATGGATCCCACTTTGCAGGCTCGAAACCGAGGTCAATATGGCTCCAAAACTTCGATCTGACAAAAACAAGTGGCCCTATAGGGATAACTTTTGAAAATATTTTGCGGTCTTCTACGTTCATGCCAATTTTCGTGGCAATCTGAGGTCGTTTGTGAATCGCGCTTTCTCCATGCCTTCTCGCATACTCTTCATTGTCGGCCTTCTCCACGAGCTCTTTGTAGCCACACTCGCTCTGATACCATGTCACGTGGGAGATAAGAAAGAGAGCTCACACACACACTCTCAAAATCAAAGAGATGCACACATAGCGATTGAGGCAAGGAAGCATGATCTTTTTCTTCTTCTATTACATAAAAGGAATGTACACACATGACCTAAAAAACAAGAATACAACAATTGCAATATATAAAGAATAGTACATAATGAAAAACCTAATGTCTGCGCATGAGTGAGCTGGTAAGAAACAAATGTGCCATCACTCTCGGTAGATAAATCTAGTACAACCCAATGAAGTATCCTTGACATATATCGGTGTGACTACTATACATGTCAGAGAAATGAAAAAGCCATACATCTCATCCTGCATCATCACATGTTGAGCTTGATAGCTCAATATTATAGAGATTTGACAATCTTAAAGTACAAATTTTTATTAAAATATTAAAACTCAACGTCATATTTTTTTTGTTTTTTCTATGATAGAGATTGGAGTACACACGTTTATTCTTTTGTAGTTAATTTTTATTTTATTTATATGCATATAACTTTAATAAATAAAAATTTCAATAAAGTCACATGAGATCTGGTGGCTTTACTATCATGTGCACTTAAATATGATGAACGGATGTTTGATAAAGTCATCGAGATTCTGGCTTGCCTCAAGGGGGCCAGCACCACCATTAGCAGATGAGCTTGGGGATATGGTTGAACTTGAGGATCCTAATATCACTGAATATAAAAATGATCATGATGTACACATTGAAAAGGATGATGCTATGTATGCAGATGAAGAGTATGATCAGCTCTTGTGGTAAATTGAGCCAATGATACCTTGTAGAGATCATATGTATCTCATATTTGCATCTATGAGAATTCCATTTTATAATACTTGGTCTTGAACTAATTTTAACTTGTCTTTTGCCTATGCCTCTAGGCTGATGTGAGTCTGTTTTATGCTACTTTGGGCTAATGTTGTGCTATTTTCTTGATGATATCTTTCAACTTATTTTTATTTTATAAAGATGTATGGAAATGGAAAGAAAAATATTCTCCCCATTCTAATCTTTTTCATAGATGTGTGGTCTCATATTATGTGGCATTGAAGTAAAAGCTATTGTTGAGTGAGGGACATCTACCATAAATTGAGCAATATTTGAGCTTGTGTTGTGTAAAGAATAGCTCTTATGAGAGTTCTATAGGGGTTTTATGCCTACTAGATGTAGGTGTTCAACTCCTTTTTGCGTGGGATTCCAAAGGTCTCATGAGTGCTATGCTCATCATTGTACTTTTTAAGTGATTTCAAGCTATCAAGAGTAGATGTCAAAGATGAGTTTCCTTAAAAAAAAAGTTGAATAGAACATGAAGGTCAACGAGAGATAAAGACAATGAGCTTATAGATTTAAATGTTTATTGGCACTCTTAAAAGCCATCAAATATTGTATTTCTCATTGACTTATTGTTCATAATGATTTACGCATAGGTCTATATCTTTGAGGCCAAAATAGGTGTTAGAGTGCGGTCAAATAGCGACGCACACTTTTTTCAATTCAAATTGAGTTTTATTATGTATTTTTTTTAAAAAAGAAGTTCACCCGAAGCTTAATCTCTTCGAATCGAATTGAAAATATTGAAAGAACAACTATGCAAGTGAAAGACATAATACCCATGAGACCTCCCGTACCCCATAATTCACATATTGTTGGTTGAATAATTTAAATAAACAATGAGGATCTCTTGCTAGAGCGGTATAAATTTGTTCCGATGGGGGAAAGGGCATCTCAAGCAATGGTGGACGTGAAACCTTGACCTATTTTTTAATCAAATAGCATCTTGATATTTGGACAACCCAACTTTGTTGTCCTATGTGTGAATCGAACCCTCAATGGATTTTTTCTCTCTCCAAGGTTTCTCTTTGTTAATTTCCATAAAAATGTAGAACCTACAAATAGAGAGACTCTTTCTTTACAACTTTGCAAAATGTATCATGATTGACTTCATGTATCCTCTCATAACTTTCATGCAATTTTCTTTTTTCTTAGGTTTGAATCAATTGAAAGTGCTACTCTACAATGAAAAGCATAATACCCACATATATCTTGAATCTCACATACACACGTGTAAAACATGTTGCACCTACTAGGAATGAATAGAGCTCGAAGGCCCACTAAGAATACAAGCCGAAAAGCCAAATGAGGAGAGAAATTTGAACTGATGAAGCACTACCAAAATATGCACGACCTTTGTTCTCGTCGACAATGCCCATTGAGAATACTTAAATACCGATAAGATATCCTCAAAGGGCAATATTTCATCTCATCACAAGGATGAGAACATGTTTGACCAATGCAGCCAAGTAGGGATTGCACTCTCACCCCACCCAAGAAAGGTGAAAGACTCAACCATAAAAGCTACACTACTCGATATGTACTTCTTCTTTCATTAATGCAATTGTTACTTTTTTGGGAAGTTTGGTCATGGAACTATTCTTCCATTTAAGATCGGAAGATTGAAATGAATAACTTATGCACCTTGGGGACCCCCTTGTCCCTCACTTTAGTGCTTATATGTCAAGCCACTCTCGAGGTTTTGAACTCTAGACCTCTCAATCTAGGGTCCAAAGTGTTACCACTATACTATGAATCCCTTTTTTTTTTTTGAAGTTCAACCTTATGCTCTACTCTTCTAGATTAGCTTGAAATTAAAAGTACAACTTATCCATCCTTCGAACCCTCTCATGTCCCCCAAAGGGATTGATTCATTAACCTACTCTTTCATTAACATTATTATTGTCTTAAGTTCAATCTTTGATTATTGAGTACATATATTAGATCTTGGACCTTCAATCCAAGCTTCAATATATTTACCACTACCACCATTCCCACAATCACATTGGAGTTTTATATAAAATTTTTGAACATTATTGTCAAGATATCAATGATAATTTTTTATTTTTATTTTTATAATGGAGGTTTGACAGGCGCCTACTTCTCCAATTTTAACAATGTAAAAGTGAATGGCTATAGTACACTTGGGATCCCCCGTATCCCAAAAAGCTGGGGTTAGACAAGAAAAAAACTCAATTACAACTGGTTTAACTGGCCAAAGCCATTACATGTCCAACTCATACCCCTCACACATAGAGACATTTCACCATAGTTCGGGTGGATTTTCACCTTTTTGGGTGACCTGAAACTAGTGAAGCCAATGGACTGGTGCCCTTGAGCACTAGTCCGTTCGGGTCACCGAAAATCAAAGAAATATTTTTTTATTAATTTATTTATGAACTGTAGAGAGTTAAGAATCTCAAATTACAATTTTTTATTAAAATATAAAAACTCAACGTCATATTTTTTTTTGTTTTTTCCTGTGAGATTGCAATATGCATGTTTATTTTTTTATAGACTATTTTTTATTTTATTTATATGCATATAATGTTAATGGATAAAAATTTCAATAAAGTCACATGAGAGTCGGTGGTTTTATTATCATGTGCGTTTAAATCCGGTGATCGAATATTCGATAAGGTCATTAGGATTCCAATTACCAGTTTATGTACACTCGATGAACTTTTTGGGTCACTCAAAAAGAAAAATCCAATCACCCAAAAATAAATCCATGTGCTATCTCTATCATGGATCATCTGTTTTTCCATTGCAAGACGGCTCAAAAATACTGGAATTTTCTGATCAAGTGTTGTACCACAATGGGTATCAAAACTCCTGGAAGCAGAGATATCCTGCTTGGAGAAGCTAATGGCATGGACGTCCTTCTCTGGCAGGGGATTAGATCTCACATAATGTGGTTTGTCTCGAAACACAGGAATCATAAGCTCTTTTCCAAGGATAATAAAGATTTTTACTTTCCCTTCTTGGTCGGCCTTAGAAGAATTGTTAATCAAATTAAAATTATGTCCAAAGACGCTCGTATTTGTGAGCAAGATGAATCTATCAGGATTATTAAGAATTACCCTCGTAATTAGTGGAGAGCCAAGCTTCTGCAGATTAACCCCTTGAACAGGTCTTTCATGACTCAGCTGATTGAGTGGTATATTGATGCTCAACTGATGTAATCCCTTGGGGTTTTCTCCTAATGGAGATTCCTTAGATCATTGTATTTTATTTTCCTACATCAATTTTATCCTTTCTGTTGCAAAAAAAAAAAAAAGTTGAAACCTGAAGCTTTGCCTCAAGAGGAGCCACAAAAATAAAAGAGTGAAGTGTGATCTTTCAAGGCCGTTTTAATAGAAACAGGAAAAGCGATCTTCAATCAAGATACATGTTCTATATTTGCACAGATGATGTGTATGGAGGTAGTGATTGAGCGAAAAGTGGGGGAGCGTTTAATGTAGTGGAGGTGCGGGATGGAGGCGGATGGTTTGCTTTCGTTTTTTTGTTTTGTTTTTTGTTTTCCTTCATTTTTTATTTGCCACCTTTTCAATTATGAAATATGAATCTCTTCTATTGCCCAATGCCTACTACTGTGCTCAGGCTATGGCTAGTTAGTAGGGAGCAGGCGCCTCCTCTTTCATCAAAGCGCATCCACATGGGCAGAATCGGTCAGTGGCGATCCTCTCTCGAAAGCGCAAGCACGCACGCAAGCCCACACGCTCATGTGCACGCTCTCTCGCACGTACGGTATAGGTGGACTACGGTGCACAACATTTGCTTCAACTATGAACGCATAGCAACGCAGACAAAGATCAAATGAAACATCCTACTGTACTAACGCCTTATCGGAGTTGAACTATACTCGCGTGAATCACCTTCAGGCATAACCGTACACAAGCGGAGAGAGAGACAGACAAAGCACAAAGACAGTATGCGAAAACCAAGAAGTAGATTGCTAAACAGTGGGGACGAAGCTATTATCTAGATGAGCTTGAGAAACTATCTTCGAGGAAAGGTATGAATCACTCAGAAAGTTTGCCTAACAAGTAGTTTTTGCTCAACCGTCCTTATAGCTGCTCAATGGATGACCTTCAAGTCCGAATGATAGAAGTTTTCTTTTCCAGACATGCAATCTGACTGTTTTAGGGATATGCGTTTTGTGGGGATAGAGCTAAACAGCTAATCTGATACACGTTTTGCAGGCTATGCAGCCCAGTAGTATTACGAAAGAAGTAGGCAGAAGCCATAGCTTGAGGCTCGACTCCACGATGGTTGAAGCCCTCAGGGAGCGATTTGAACAAGTAAGTTTTGGCTGTAAAAGCTCCGATTTCAGCATCGACGGCTTTAGCTCGGGAGCATTCAGTACGAGTTTCTGTCCGAGTGAGCAAAGCCGATTGGATGATACATCAAGCAGCACGGGCGAATCATCTTCACCTCTATCATGGTTCCCTCACAGGTCAGGTATCATTTGGTGACGCACATATCTTTACCGAACCTCAAACAAGCTCTAGATTTCGAATAAAGTTTCATCCAACTTCACTCTAGCTTCTGTTGATTTTCATGTGCATCGCATCCGTCGTTGATAACATCTGTATCCATTTCGTATCTCTTTTCCATCATCCCACGTGTGCCTCCCTTATATGCATTTCAATTGCCGTACACACGGCTGGATCAGTTTCTTAGTCATGCTTGTGTTCATGTTCAACCTTCATGTCCACGCAAGGTTGTCTGTGTCTCCACATTGGCGTACTAATTGGATTCACCTTTATACTTCACCGTATTGTAGATTACTCTGCTTTATTTGTTCGCTGGAGAGGCACCACAGAATTTTTTGGCTACTTGTCTCGCACAGATGAATAGCTCATAAAGTGTGGTGCTGAGGTTAAGATTATATGCCAAACGCACGAACCCTTTTTCCCGCGTCGCTCCCATATCTTCGAATTTTTTGTCAGTCGTTCTTTCTTTAAGTTTGTTTGCTAACATTTCACCGTGAATCTTGATTGGATGCTTAACTGAATATGTTGAAGTCTTTCTATGTTTGCTGATGATCTCGCCTGCTTTTGTAGGGGCGATCAGGCTATATCAACCTCTTCAAGGCTTCTCAACGGGAATGCTGCGAACCCCTTGTCAGAGAAAAATGTGAAAGAGCTCAGTGGTAAATATTTCTTCATGCTCATCATTTCATGTGGCGAGGAAGTTTAAGCGAAAAGACTGAGAGCCTTAAGTATCATTTCATACAGTTGTGCCACGCCCCTTCTGCCGAGCTTTTGGGCTTTTATTGCAAATGATACGATCACCGTTGACATCATCATATCTGCATTTGCTTTCGCATTGATAGGCGGTGTCGTTCATGTCTCTTGAAGGTCCATGTATCTGACTATGCTTTTAAAATTATCGTCCGTTTTCCTGTCTACCCTCGATCCCCAACCGCTCCTTGTACCCCGGAATCTGAGTCGATCACCGTAGACATCATCATATCTGCATTTGCTTTTGCATTCATAGGCGGTGTCGTCCATGTCTCTTGAAGGTCCATGTATCTGACAATGCTTTTAAAATTATCGTCCGTTTTCCTGTCTACCCTCGATCCCCAACCGCTCCTTGTACCCCGGAATCTGACACTTCTGTAAAGCAACTCCCTAGAAGGACGTTCTCAAATAGAAGCGACTTACGACTGAAATATTCTTTGTCCCTTCCTCCATAGCATTCGTTTACAATGCATACCATCATCTTCAATTTATTTAATTTGCTAATCTTTCTTTGTTGGCTGGATTCTAGAGCTTGACATGATGAAGGAAAAGTTTGCCAAACTACTCTTAGGTGAGGATATGTCTGGTGGTGGGAAAGGGGTTTCATCTGCTCTTGCAATATCCAATGCTATCACAAATCTCTCCGGTTAGCAGTTTGCAATAATCTTACTTTCAAATATTGTACGAAAGTTTGTGGGCAGCGTATATGGTTCTTACATTTTTTATGTGCAGCAACTGTTTTTGGAGAGATCTGGAAGCTTGAACCATTGTCTGCCAAGCGCAAGTCAATGTGGAGACGAGAAATGGATTGGTTAGCTTCCATTGCAGATCATATTGTTGAGCTTGTTCCCTCTGTACAAACATTTCCTAATGGTAGCAGTTTTGAAGTATGCTCGAATTTCCCCGTTGTCAATATCCATCACTTTGTTTTTTATGGGGGAATTTTATGTTAATCAACTGATTTATATCAATTCAGGTCATGGTTACGAGGCCTCGTCAAGATCTCCAGCTCAACCTTCCAGCTTTACGAAAGCTAGAGACCATGCTTCTGGTAGGCGGTTATACTTAGTTTTCTCTCAAAGCAAATCGCCCGATTGTTTATTTTGAGTGTATATATTTTCTTAATTGCAGGAGTGCTTAGATAACTTTTCAGAAGCAGAATTTTGGTATGTGGATCAAGGGACTATGAAGAATGATGTTGAGGACAATGTTTCAAGGCAATCTCTTCAAAGGAATGAGGAGAAATGGTGGCTTCCCACAGTCAAAGTTCCTGCTGATGGACTATCAGAAAATGAGAAGAAGCGATTACAGCATCAGAGAGACTGCATTAATCAGGTTCTGAAGGCTGCAAGGGCTATCAACTCACAAGTTCTGTCTGAGATGGTAGTCCCAGATGCCTATTGGAAGGCACTTCCAAAGGTATACAGTGAGATTTATATGGACAGCAATGTATTTAGAATCACAATCTCATATAGTTGAATTTGATCCTTGTCTCGCATTTTATGGAATTTCAACTTTTAGAATGTAATGCACATGTTACTTTAGACTGAAGTTTCTCCAGGAAAATAATTTCTTTTCATTTTCTAGAACGGAAAGACATGCCTTGGGGAAGCGATTTATAAAAACATAACCTCAGAAAGTTTCACTCCCAAAACTTTCCTTTCAACGTGTGATCTTTCTAATGAACACCAAGCAGTGGAACTGGCAAACCGAATGGAAGCAGTGATCCATGCCTGGCATCAAGGACGACAACCATGGTCAAGTTTCAAATCGACAAAGGATTCAAGAAAAGGTGGCAAGAATTCCTGGGGAATGGTTAAAGAATTCGTATCAGATGCAGAAAGAAGAGAGTTCCTTGCTGAAAGAGCTGAAGAAGTTTTATTTTCTTTGAAGCAGAAATTTCCTGGACTCAGACAATCACTCTTGGATATGATGAAGATACAGTATAACAAGGTGTGAGTTGTCCTTTGAGTGCTTGCTTTTGAATCATAGGCCTATCAGCATTATTGAGACGTGGATGAAGCAATCCTTCTGTTTATAGATACAATAAAGTTTGTTTCAATCATGTGTTTGCACTGTACCATGCTTACACTGATGTTGTGTTCCTTCATTGCTTCTTTATTCAGACTGAGGCCATAGTTATGAAACTGGCCTAATGTTGCATGTTTTGAATTTTGGTTCAATCTTTTCTCCTTATAGTGGTGACTACCAAGTTAGGTCTCACTCTACTGATCTTTTTTGGTCACTTACTGGATTCTAGCTTAAGATGCCTGAATGCAGTAAGTTTAGATGTCTCCACGTACAAAGTTGATGCCCGTAATCATTATTTGATGGGTTGATCTTTCTCATGCAGGATGTTGGACAGTCGATCCTAGAGAGTTATTCAAGAGTGATGGAAAGTCTGGCAGCCAGCATACTTGCTCGCATAGATGATATCATTTTTGTGGATGATGTGACAAAGCAGCCTTCAAATGTATTGCACCCACCCTTTCAACCTCGGGCTGTTTATCGAAAATGGGCCCGTTCAAATTACTCCAGCCAGTCTCCATGTGTAACTCCTTTCAAGACGCCTCATACTTCTCCTATTCCTTCTCCTACTGCATCTCCTACACAACGACAAATTCCCAATTCTCCTTTGGATTCTGAGCAGAACCAAGTTCTTTCAGATTATGTTAGCTTTAGTTATGAGGTGGACCTCAGGAGCACTAATTGTAGTAGCCATGGATCCAAGAAGCTCCCTGTTGTGCAGCAAAGGAGGGTAATGCTGTTGTCAAGGAGCATGAATAGTATCAGATCCCAATCTATTCACCCAATTCAGGACGAATAATAGTTTCTTCAAAGTATATTGAACATGCAGCAGCAAAGGTGGTAGGTTTGGGAGATCGTTTGGAGTGGGGAGTATCCTGGGAGATCGTATGGCATGGGGAAGTATCATGGATTATGGAAAATATCAAGTTTGAAGGCTAATAATGGTTGGCCTATGTTTGGGAATTGTATGATCTCTGGAAGGAAATTCTTACACCAAAAACGAAGATTGAAGGTTAATATCGGCTAGCCATTGAGTTTCTGCTAACTCATCTCTCCATAGTTTTCTTGTTTGTTTGTGCCTGAACTGAAGTCCGTTTATAACAGAACTGCATCATAAACTAGCAGCATAACTTTCACAATATGTTTTTGCCTTGTGTACAGCATAGGAGCCTTTGAGAGCCTAGCATATAGCTTATTTACAACAGGGCTACAACATGTACAGGCAGTTTTTTAGCTGAAAATTATCAGCCTCAGCTTAAGCATCTTCATGTACATAATAACTTTTCATGACTATTAGCGTGTTACAGTTAGGATCTTGTTATGCACATTCCAGTGCACTTGATGAATTTGCTCGAATTTGAGAGCTCAAATGTAGATATTTTTGATATCAAAGCCCTTGATATCTTTAATCTAGCGGGAGACATCAAAATAAACTCTCTGACTGGATGGTCACTGGAGTAAATTCATGTGCAAAACTGTCCTTCTAAGTCAATCGATTTAGAGTTTTGAAGTATTCTCATTTGAATTACGTGGATCTTAAATTCTAAGTTACATGGACCTGAATGAAATACATTGTTTTCTCTCAACAAGGAAAATTCTCTGCATGCAATGTATGCATCATAACGTCTAGTTTTGAAGCATCACTTGACTCCGAGGATGGCTGCCAGGTGGCGACAGTCTCCACCTTGGTAACACATGGAGCCACCTCAGAAGTTAGCAACTTGAGGGTGCTGTTGGGTCCACATTGAGTTGGTTGATCTCCTGAAAGAAAATTGGGGCAGGTGGTAATGGCAATAATCGTGGTTCTGAGTCTGCGTAACCTAGTGGTTTGATGCCTTGAGTCTTTGGGAGGAAGTCCTGAGTTCAAGTCTGGTTGGACATAAGATGGGTGCCTCTACCTTACAAGGTCGGGTGTGTGAGTGTTTCCAATTAAAAAAAAAATTGTTGTTTGGATGATTTCATATAAGAAACTTGAGGGTGCTGTTGGGTCCACATTGAGTTGGTTGATCTCCTGAAAGAAAATTGGGGCAGGTGGTAATGGCAATAATCGTGGTTCTGAGTCTGCGTAACCTAGTGGTTTGATCCCTTGAGTCTTTGGGAGGAAGTCCTGAGTTCAAGTCTGGTTGGACATAAGATGGGTGCCTCTACCTTACAAGGTCGGGTGTGTGAGTGTTTCCAATTCATTGTACTCTCAAAAAAAAAAAAATCGTTGTCTGGATGATTTCATATAAGAAACTTGTGATGCAGATCTGTTTTTTTCACTTCTGTCATTATCATATGGTGTGAAAACAGATCAAGGCAGAGTGAACTCAATTATTTCCAAGCTTTTGACTCCTGGGTTTGTGACAACGTCTCTGTAGTGTTCAGATGTGGTTGTGAGAGAGGAGATGGATGTCTGCACGAGTTCCACGACGTCTACACAAATGCATGAGGGGCTTTTGGGACTCATTGTTGCGTTTGGCAGAAGAAGCCTAACGTTGCTGATCTGAAGAAGAATCACCATGCGTCTCAAAAGGGTGCACCAGTTCTTGCTGTATTTAATGTGAGCGCGAGCAACCTACTTTCTCACGAGTCCTCACATTATCCCACACACGATGCCATTTGAAGACGTAAGAAGAGCCACTTACACATTCATCCATGCATCATGAAAAAACTCTAGTCATCTCCATAGTCCATAGAAGAGCATTCTACTTTTGTTTCATTGCATTTGTTTTGTCAGATGTTTTTCTTAATCTGTTCTGATACTACACCTAATTTTTATTTTTATCGCCTTTTTTATGAATTTCTCGAGTGTATACATATGGAAAGCTTTGGCATAATTATCCTTTTGTTTCCTTTGGCCCACATCATCCATGCTGCTTTGACCCACCCATTGATCATCGCACAACCATCCACTCATATTCCAAATATTGCACTTTTTGCCATTCATAAATATTTGAAACTGGATATTTAAATGAGTCCCCGAAAGCTACCACTAGCCACATGCTATATCTTACTCTCCCTCCCTCCCTCCCCGCCTTCTCTCTCTCACTCTCTCTCTCTCTCTCTCTCTCTCTCTCTCCCCCCCCCCCAACCTCCTTTTATTTATCTTTTTGTTTGTTCCCTTTGTATTGTTGTATTCCTTGCAATGTCCTTGCAACTCCACAACATTTCAAGTTTGATGTGCAATGATGGGATTCAATAGGAGGTTTTATTTGTGTAGCTTCAATCTAGGATGTAGACTGTTCTATCGACCATCTCCGCTTAAAATGAATCAAGCATGGCTTGAAGTTTCAACTTGAAATGATCCATTTTTAATATTATACGAGCCTTCACTCATTAACACCATTATGTTGAGGTGTATAAGATATGGTGAGTTTTCTTTTGATGCCACAATCCAAGTAGTTGGGTACCATTCAAGTAGCAAAAGATGCACTTAATTGCTTGCGAATGCTTGACGCTTGCATGCGGACAACCATAACAAAAATAATTTGAAACATTCGAACATGCACTTTCACATGCACATATTCTAAAGTTATTCAATTTCTACCAACCGTTTTTTGTAGTGATAGCTAATGATAGTGGTTCATGCTAGGTGCAATTTCAATGCAAAATGATAATCCAATCTCTTTTCAAAGTAGAAAACATAAAACTTCACAAAAGATATATAGTACATATGATAGGGAGCTTTTGGTTTTTGTACGTGCATTCGAAATTTGGAAACAATTATTTTATGGTTTCTAAAGTTGCATATTTGAGATTTTCAAAAAATACTTCATCTTCTTCCATGTCTATGGGCTACAAACTTTAACTCTTCATAGCACTCACAAGTGATCCAATGATACAAATGGGAAAGAAAATATGAAGATGAAAAATGAAGGAATGTAAAGATCCTCAATAAAAAATACTATGATCTTGAGGGAGTAAGAGACTATGAGTCCAAACAATCATACTAATGAAAAGATTATAAATTCAATTTATAGTTTGGAACCTAAAAATAAGAACATATTCTATGATGTGTATGAATCAAGAAATGACAAGAAGGAGATGATTGAATCACACTTTTGAGAGGGAGGATTAGGAAGCAATCCTCAACCATGGCTTTTGGGGCATGCGGTGAGCTTATCAGACTCCTAGCTAGTAGGTCACGAGTTCAAATATTGTTGGATTGAACAATTGGTTTTATAGCATAAGAAGTGGGTTTGGGAAAGTTGGATGGATTGCACAAAAGTTCTAGGCACCAATGGCCTTTAGAAAACCTTGAACAAGATAACATTTGAAAATGACCCTACATGCTCTATTTATAGTTTTGGACTAGTTGTAATTGGTTTCACATCTAGTGTTCGAAACAATAAAAAATGAGGTCCTAACACTAATTTCATGGCTCAAATGAGCTCCAAAAAATGTGAATTTCATATGTGCACTCTATCTAAACCCACTAAGGTCAAGGATTCTTTGACTCTGATAAAATGGGACTATTATTTACATTCTTTTTCAACAAAATTGTGTGAAGAGATGGTGGACACACTCCAAAGATGTGCCTGGTGCTGCAAAAACCTGCTCCACATCTGTGAAGATAGCTTCAGGGATGATAAGTAGACACCTTGTGCTTGATTAAGATGCATAAATACCACTTTAGTGCTTTAGAGCATCAATCTCAACTTCATTCATCAAAACAGATGATTAAAAACTTATTATTTCGAGATGAAAAGCACTCTGGAATTTTACTCAGAGCTCCCAACCTGCTTGAAATTGATCAGAGATATTTTGCGAATCTCTTATTAAATATATAATGAATCTAAAGCAACAAATTTGATGAATTGTAATGAACCATATTGAGAGAAATCAATTTAGGAACATTGGGGTGTCATCCCAACTTTTCAGGAGTTGGTTGCAGAATTGCATAGGTGACTTGAAATGTATGTATCTCATAAAGTAATGAACCAAATATTATGAAAATTGATATAAAGCAAGCACACTTATCAACTTACCCCTATCAATTTAAATCTCATGAAAACACTAAGTACACATAGAGAAATCAATGATTGAAGTTGACTGAAAATGAGACATAGACTTGTAGCAGTATTTGAAGAGAACTCCAAGATTAGCTTGAAATGTCAATCTGTATTGCACATGTGGTACATAATTTGATTGGGGACGAAGGGTGGGAAGGATGAGCACAATGTGTGCTTCAGAAATAGTATGATGCTTGGTCAAAAATCCCATCAAAGTGTATCCCCAAAGTCTGCTCTAATCTATGACTATTTTTGAGTGTATATATAGAGGATTTGGAGTTCAAAAGTTGGAGGGATGCTACCTAAAATTTCCCTAAAGTTAGGGGAATCTTTGGTTGATCAATCTGTCCTAACTGTTCTCGTGATTTGTGCCAAACAAGTTTGTGTGATTCTCCTTTTACATTTACTTTTGATGTAGTTATATTTCAACTATTACAAGAGATGGGTTCATGGCTCCTTTCATTGAGAGTACAAACAATGTCATTATATTAATGATTAATCAAGCACTAGGCTTGGATGAAAAATGCACCAACAACTCCCCCTCAAGCTTAGCATGCTTGAGTCTTTATTCTTCCTTGATCTCTAGCAATCCAATCATACCTTCAAATCTGCTTAGCTTGATACCATCTAATGGTTTAGTCAACATGTTTGCACATTGAAGATTGGTAGATACATAGGAAAATTGAATGTCCTTGCTCAACAACTTCTCTCTTACATAGTGATAGTGGACTTTAATATGCTTTGTTCTAGCATGGTATATTGGATTAGTTGCTAAGTGAAGTGAGCTTGTATTATCACCAAAGATGTGAGGAGTTAAAGTATGCAACCCCAAATATGAGTATAGTCATTTTAACCACATTGCTTCTTGTGTTGCATTGGCGAATCCTCTGTATTCAAATTCAGTAGATGATAGAGCAATAGTTGGTTGCTTCTTTGAAGACCATGAAATTAGCTTTGAACCTGCAAAAGACAAATATCCTAATGTACTCTTCCTATCATCCTTTGATCCAACCCAATCTGAATCTGAGTAGAGCTTGAGATCAATTTCTGAAGTAAAGGGATAGAAAATCCCTTCATTGATGGTGCCCTTCAAGTATTTGAGCACTCTCTTGGCTGCTTCCATGTGTGGCTTCCTTGGCTTGTGCATAAATTGACTTATTGTGCTAACACTACAACATATATCTACCCTTGTGAGAGTTGCATAGTTCAAGCTTCCTACCAAGCTTTGATAGCTTGTGATATCTTCAGTGGGTTTTCCTTCATAAGCACTAAGTGTATGATTCAACTCCATGGGTGTACCTGCACACTTAGTATTCTCCATTTTAAATTTAGAAAGCAAGTCATGTACATACTTCCTTTGAGTGATATAGATACCAAAATTTGTATGGACAAGTTCAAGTCCAAAAACGTAAGTGAGTGGTCCAAGATCACTGATCTTGAATTCGTCCTTCATTCTATCCTTTACCTGTTTAATTCCATTGACATCATTCCCTATAATTATGATGTCATCAACATACACATAGAGATATATAGCTTTTGATCCATTTCTCTTGATGAATAATGAAGTATCTACTTTGCTAGCTATGAATCCTTCATCCTGCAAGTAAATCACTAATCTGTGATTCCAAGCTGTTGGAGCTTGCTTCAAACCATACAGAGCCTTCCTCAATTTGCACACATAATTGGGATGATATGCATCTTCATAACCTAGTGGTTGTGCCATATAAACTTCTTCTGAAATCCAACTATTGAGAAATGCATTTTTTACATATAATTGGCATAGCTTCCAATCCCCAGATGCAACAATGCTAACAAGTACTTTAATGGAAGGCATTTTAGCTACAGGTGAGAAGGTTTCTTCATAGTCTATCCCATGGGTTTGAGCAAACCCCTTGGCTACTATTCTTGCCTTGTATCTATTGATACTACCATCTGAGTTCCTTTTTATTTTGTGATTCCACCTTGATCCGATTACCTTCATTGATGATTTTTTTGGAACAAGTTCCCATGTGTCATTGCCAACAAGAGCTTCCATTTCTTGATCCATTGCTTCTCTCCACTCCTTCTTTCATTGAGCTTCTTCATAAGAGGTTGGTTCTTCATTGTTGAGATCTTTAGCCATATAGATTGAATGCTTTGTGACCAAGGAGGTATCATACTTCTCTCTCATTAACCTTCTAATTGGTTGAAGAGAGCTTTCTGGGCCTTGAGCTAGGTCTTGCACCTTAGCTTTCCCTTTTTTCTTCCATAGCTTCAATTTTTCTAGATCTATCAAGTCTTCTTCAGAGTCACTATCTTCATGATGCTTTGGCTCCTTTGTTGGAAGAGATGGAAAGTCCTCTTCCAAGTCATAGGGTAGCTTTATTTTCCTATCATTATCAAGACAAGATTTATTTTCATCAAAGACTACATCCCTACTAACTAAGAAACCTTTGTTAGTGGGATTATAAAATTTTTATCCTTTTTTATTTTGATCATAACCAATAAAGACACACTTTTTTGGTTGGGGATCCAACTTCCCTCTTACTTGAGAAGGTATGTGAGCATAAGCTAAAGATCCAAAGACTTCGCAATGCTCTATAATTGGTCTTCTTCCATTTCACACTTTATAGAGAGTCATACCATCTAAAGATTTTGATGGAAGTCTATTTACCAGATATGTGGCTATTGATATAGCCTCTACCCAAATATAAGTAGGTAGAATTTTTTCATTTAACACACATATTGCTACTTCTGCTATAGTCTTTTTCCTTCTTTCAGCTACTCCATTGAGTTCAAGTGTGTATCTTGTTGTTACCTCTCTTTTAATGCTTCTTTCTTGTAGGGAAGCATCAAATTCAGTTGAGAAATATTCTCCACCACCAACTAATCTAAGTCTCTTGAGAAATCTACTTGTTTCGTTCTCTACAAGAGCAAGATACCTTTTGAAACAATTAAAGACTTCATCCTTATGCTTCATAAAGTAAAGAATTTTCCATCTCCTACAATCGTCAATAAAAGATACATAATATCTTGAACCTGAAATCGAAGATTCTTTGCTTGGACCCCACACATATGTGTGAACAAGATCCAATAGCTCCTAATGGATATAGCCTTTCATGTTGAAAGGTTGTCTATGTGCCTTTCCAAATTGATAGGCTCCACACTTGTAGATCATATGTTGTCTTGTGATGTTGGGCAATACAAGTACACTTTGATCCTTGCATATTTGTTTCAAAGTTCTCTCACCAATATGAGCAAGGCTTTTATGCCATACATCCAATTCAGAGAGTGTTTGTGATCCATAGCTAAACAATGCTATGTTCTTGGTGTCTTTCACTTCAAAGGTGAAGAGTCTTCTGTCTTATCTCCTTTGGAAATCCTTCTAAATCCTTGCTTGGGGTCTTCCACATATGCTCTCTGTCTTGTAAACTTAACCTTCAATCCTTTATCCACAATTTATCCAACACTTATTAAGTTTCTGGTTATTGTAGGTACATACAATACCTTGCTTAGAAGATTCATATTCCAATATGATGTCTTTACATTTCCTATATTTTCCACTGAATGTCTTGTGTCATCACCCGTCTTCACTTCATGTTCATTCTTGGGATCTTCTAAGTTAGAGAGCAATGCTACATTCCCTGAGACATGATTTGAACATCTTGAGTCAATGTAGAAAACATGATCATCATCCTTACCCTGCTTCAATGATAGGTTCATGAGGCTTTGATCCTCAATGTAGTTGTTGTAACCCTTTGTTGAAGCTCAAGATCAAGGACAAAGAATGGAAGTGCATCAAGGAAGTGGACACATAAGAAGAAGGAGCAAGTAGGGAGCTCCAAGAAGCACCTGTCAAATTTTCAGATGAAATCCCTATAAAAATAGTGATTATTATCACTAAAAACCATTGTAAATACCATTTTCCATTTTTGTAACTCCATTTTGTTCAAGCCGAGGAGTCCTCGAGCTTGAGGAGTATTAGAACTACCATCCTAGCAATTTTCATGATTTTTAGACTCCGTTTGAGCCCCCAAATAAGCCCTGGAACCTATTTTTTAACTAGGCCGGACACTAGGTTTGGACAGGGCCAAAACCACTCAAAAACTATAAAAAGGGCTGGAGAGCTCATTTTTGAGGGTAGCTTGTTGTAGATTTCAGTTTTGTAAGAGAGCTCTTTGGTAATCGAAGCTTTCCATTGTTCCACTCTTTGCTCTTACCTTGTGCGCGTGTGTGTGTATGTGTGTGCATGCTTGTGTGCTTTCACTCACGCACTTGTGCCATCACTTGCTCGCGGTCTTCATACCGGTCCTCACGTCTCCACGGATTGACATTTATGAGGTGTATCTCCTCACGTTGGTACTCACCATTATGCTAGAGTGACACCAAATTTGGCGCCGTTGCCGGGGAGAGAGCTTGGAGGACGAGCGTGTGACGGTAAGACGTAGAGTAGCGACGTTGGAAGGTAAAAAAATCATCATTTTCAGTTCAGTTTTTGAATTTTCCTTCTTCTTCATCTTCACCATCATCACCATCTCCACCCACCTTCATCTTCTCAGTTTTTCTCCATTTTTTAGAGTACATTCACCTTGTTTTTACTTGTGGTTGTGAGCAAGAAGCTTAGAGGGGGGTGCAGAACTGAATCGCTGAAGAAAAACTCGTGAAACACTCTCCAAACACCAAGAATCTTAGCGGCCATTTTCGGAAGTGCTAAAACCTGCGTCAAGTATCGTTTTTGAGAAACAAAGCTTTTGGGAGCTACGCGGAGCAAAATAGGGTGCTAGGAGAGTTGGAAGAGAGTATCAAAGGTAAGCAAACCCACTTCATACTCATGAACTCTCAGGAAATCCAAGTTTTTTCAGAAAAAAAAAGTCGACCTGCGTCAAGTATCGTTTGGGATTTACAGAGGTTAAATGTTGAGTTTTGGGTGATACAAAGAGTGAGGAGAGGGGAGAAGGACTAGGAAAACAAGGGCATCAAAACAAAACTTAAAAAATCTTGCAAAAATCTTGGCAAAGGGTCAAGTATCGTTTTGCTCCCGCGGTCGAGTATCGCGATACCTGACAAGTATCGTGAATCTCCTGTGGTTGAGTATCGCGATATTTCCCTCCGATCGTGTATCGTTTCATACCGATCGCGATACTTGGCCAGCGATCGTTTTGTCCAGCGATCGTTTGTGAGAGATCGTTTGCCAAAGATCGTTTCAGCAGCGATCGTTTCGCAAAGATCGTCGATCAAGTATCGTTTCGAGTTAGCGATCGTTTGCTTAGCGATCGTTTTGGTCAAAGATCGTAGATCATTTCACTCAGAGATCGCGTATCGTTTTGAACCAAATATCGTCGATCGTGTATCGTTTTGACCAAAGATCGTTGAGTCCAGAGATCGTTTTGACCAAAGATCGTTTGGGGAAGTATCGTGTATCGTTTTCTCCCGAAGATCAAGTATCGTCTGCGATCAAATATCGTGTATCGTCTGGATTCAGGTATCGTGTATCGTGTCGGTCTAGTATCGTTTTGGTCCAAGTATCGTGTATCGCGTCTCAGAGATCGCGATACTTGCCAGCGATCGAGTATCGTTTTGAGCTAAGTATCGAGTATCGTTGGTGCCAAAGATCGTTTGGTTCATAGATCGTGTATCGTTTGGTGAGAGATCGGTATCGTTTCGGTCGGAGATCGGTATCGTTTGTCAAAGATCACGATATTTATCAGAGATCGGGTATCGCCTAAGTCTGGAATCGTGTATCGTTTTCTTCCAAATATCGAGTATCGTCTTGAGCCAAGTATCGTTTTGCCCGAGTATCGTGGACTTCAAGTATCGCGATATTTCTCAACTATCGTGTATCGTGACAAGGTAAGTATCGTGTATCGTCATACAACGATCGCGATACCTATCAAAGATCGTGTATCGTGGAGTTTGCTCACGATACTTGTTGAAGATCGTGTATCACCAACTTCAAGTATCGCGATACATACCAAGTATCGTGTATCGAGTTCCTCAAGTACCAAGTATCGTGTCCTACAAATGTCATGTATCGCTTGATTTGAAGCAATTTCTGAGAGACCCTGTTTCCCTGTTTTAACACCCAAAACCTTGAACTGGCATAACTTTCTCATACGAAATCCGTTTCCTGTGATTTTGGTTTTGTTGGAAAGCTCGTGGGGAATACAACCAAAACATCGACTGGTTATGGTTAAATTAATACCAGGATTATTAGATAGGGTATTTTGAAGTTGACCCTCAGGGAAACTAGAAAACCAAGAAGTTCCAAAGGATTTTGAGCAATATAAGAGAACTTTGGGACTAGAAGCCAAGGCTTATGAACCTGAGATCTGGCAGACACTTAGGCAAGGATAGACAAAGCATTAGGTCATCTGAGGCTAGTGTCAACCATACATCCAAGTCTTGGGCTCAACAGCTTAGTGGTTATCCTTACACACGAAGTTCAGAAACCAGTGACTCGGAAATGTCTTTTAGCATGGAAAGACCCACACGTAGCTCAGGCATTGCCTGTTTACAGACACCAGAAGGTCCCTATAAGACCCAATTGGAGTATATCCGGACCAACCAGTTAGGTGCTTGCATCTATGAGGATGGTCTAAGACGATCAGTGGTTCAACTCAAGAATCCTGACCAACCCTTTGGACTTGAACACCCAGTGGTCAAGTTTGAAGAGGGTGCTTACATTGATAAGGAAGGAACCATGTATGTGGTTACCAACTTACCAGATAGGACAGATGAGTTTGGAAATATCATTACTGAGAATGAGATAGGAGACCTAGAGCAAGGAGACCTAGGAGGAGAACCCAAGACCCCTAGAGGCAAGTCAGTCTTAACCAGAGTGCTCACTCCAGAATGGATCCCTCAAGATAATAAAAGCATAGAACTATTCGTGAATAGAGAAACGGAGGAAGCCTTTTGGAGATTTAGGCCAGATCAACCCAGCCCAGTAGTCACCATCTATGAATTCAAGGATCCAGAGACACCAGGGAAAGTTGTCTATCTAGATCACACATCTCAGAAATTATTCTTGGTATCAGATCATGACAGACATGCTTACACTTGGCAAGGTGAATCAATTTTTCCTCCACCAAGATCTAATGTTTCCCAGGGCCTCCAAGGAGCCGGATCATCTAAGGCTCATGAAACCCAGAGAGAAAGAACTAGAGAGAGACCGGAGGTAAGCTTTGCAGACACTGTAGGCAGAGACAGATCGGGATATGGAAAGGAAAGACTTGAAAGGGAGAGACATAGAGTGTATAGGCATCAAAGAGACGATCATGATTTCCCATTGCCTAGACCACGAGAGCACTCAAGAACCCTTAGACCCTCTCAAGTGGTTAAGACAATGAAGAACTACTTTGATGGATTTGGAGATCCTTATGATCATGTGGCTGAGTTCAAACAAGTGCTAAGAGCTGAACAGGTTGAGGACTTATTCACTCAGTTCGAGGCATTTGGTTTGACTCTTAAGGGTACTGCTTTAGCTTGGTTTCAACCTCTAAACAGTCGCAACTATAGAGAGATAGGTCAGCTGCTAGAAGAATTCATTGTGGAATTTTCCAAGAGTGGTATCAGACATAACACATCATCCTTGATCCACAGCTTCAAGCAGACACCCCAAGAAACAGTGCGACTTGCAGGAAGAAGATTTAGGCAGTACTTGGAAAGATGCCCTGTACCAAAATTACCCACATCAGCCAAACAGGTGGCACTGTTTTTAGATGGCCTATTGAGCACAAAATTAAGGTCATATGTATACCTGAAAGATCCTAGATCCATAGAAGAGTGTATACGGATGTGCATTGACATAGAAGACAACTTGGGTGAGGAGTTAGGACTATCCAAACTCTATAAGGACTCTGATAGTTCTACAAGTCATACCTCTAGAGCCTCCACTGAGATAGATGAGATAGCTGAGCAAGTGGCCAAAAAGCTAGGAGTTCAAAATAGACAAATGCCAAGGGTCACCTAAGTGAAGCGATGTTATACATGTGGAGGAGATCACATGGCTAATGTTTGCCCAATGATGACTCAACCCCAAGGAAACCCTAATGCTCTGTATTGCACCATTGAGAGAAAATACACAAATCATACGACCCAGGATTGTCCCTATAACAGGCAGGCTGTTAGACAAAATTATCAGCAACCTTACCAGCAGGGTAGGTACCAGAATCAGTACCAACAGCCATATTATAGGCCACAACAATATCAACCTCAATACCAGCAGCAATATCAAGCACCATATAGGCCACAACCTGTCCTAGGAAACCAACCGCCAGCTCCTGCCAATGTGATCCCAGTTAAATATACGATGGCGGAGGAGAACCATAATAGAGCATTGGTGCCACTAACCCCATTGGTCTCAGAAAATGATTCTCACGCTCATGGTTCAGACTACTTCCATGAAGATAGTCCACAGGCTTATTATATAGAGTCACCCGAGCAAAGTGAGACTTCTCAGTATCAATATGGGACACCACCTATAGAACAAAATTGGGAGCCAGAATACTCCAATGTCATGTATACGAATCCAAATCCTAGGCCCCAATTGAGACAGGAAAGACCACAAGCCCCTAGAGGACCATGCTTTAGATGTCAGGGCGATCATTTCATTCGTGAATGTCCCCACCAACCAGCTCTGGGACTAGGACAAAACATCACAATACAAGGCTTTTGTCCTGAGTGCAGCAAGGAACATCTTCCTAGAGAGTGTCCCAGGAATCCCTCTAGTGCACCCAAGGTCACACCCATCAACGTGGTAGGCTTAGTGGCAGATTCAAGTTCAAGTAGCAATAATGTGGCTCCTGTACAGGCAGTTACTAGGGCACAGGCTGCACAACAAGCAAAACCAGCTGAGCAGTCGGAGTCAGGTGAGGCAGGAGAACCTAGCAAGAGAAAACCAAGAACATGGAAGGATACCAGAGAGAAGGCTAATCGCAAGTGGAACAAAAAACTATCCGAGCTAGAAGAAAGCCTAAGGGATACCAAAACAAAAATAGAAGACATTACATCTCAAAGCCCCTCGCATGCCAAAGCTCCATCCACTTCGCTTCATCCCAACCCACCACCCATTGTAAATAACCCACAACCAGGGTCTGTTCTTGCAGATTCAACCCCAGAAGGCTTGGACATGATGTTCAAGGCCTACCAGGCTCGTCTTCAAGAAGGGCCAACAGCTGCAAACCTAGACAAGAGTTACCCTAGAGCAGACTTAGAGATTGAACGGATGAAATTGTGCATAAAAATGGTAGAACAAGCTCAAGCTATACTTGAGACTAGTCAAAAGTTCAATCAGACAAACTCTGTCAAACCGGATTTGCATTTCCAAGGCTTACTAGAAAGATTAGAGCAGTTGGTAAACAAACCACAAATTTCTTTACCTCCACAGGCTCAACCAGTTATTGAAAGAGGAAGCTCACCACCAATGGGAGCTTATGTTCCTAATTCCACAGATGCTGGAATACCTCCTTCAATTCAACAGTACTCTCAAGAGTTCTTGCGGGAAATACAGGAAGAAAAATGTGCCAAGGAGAAGGGTTATTCCCCTCCTATTCCTGAGATTGATGATCTTCATGATCAATTTCCCCAAGACATTCCGTCTATCTATGGAGACCAAGCTGAGCAACAAGAAGATGAAAGATTAGATTTTGAATCTAATTCTTTACAAGAGTTGCCTCATTACACAGGCCCATGGGAATCTGAATCTATCCAGATCAGAGCTCCCACAATATTGGTAAGAAATGAAGACTCAGTGATTCCAAGAAACACTGATGTTGTGAAGAACACTAAGGTTCAATGTCATCTCACTGTAGAGGAGCTGCTCAAAGCAAAACCTGAGCTCTGGAATCATGTGAAGGATCAGGTTCCAGAACTTGAATCCAATATGCCAAAAGTAGGCTCTAAGCAAAAAGTTCCAGAGATACCTCTCGACAAGATAGGAGACATGAGCGAAGGTGAAGAAGGTAACACTTATCTTCCGATCACCTATCAAGGTTACACAACCAAAGCAATTGTAGATTCGGGTGCTGGTGTTGCTATTGCGACCACCTCCTTGTGGAAGCGATGGGGCAAACCCACATTAAGACCAACTAGAATGAAGCTTCAAATGGCAGATGGTCATTTTGAAAGACCTCTAGGATTGCTCGAAGGGATAACTCTAACCACTTGTGGTGTAGAGTTTGAACATACATTTGCTATATGTGACTTTGAGAAAAATAATGTCTACGAGATGATCCTAGGAAGACCCTTCCTACGACAATTGCAAATAGTACAGGATTGGGGAACCAACTCCTTGTACTTACAACACTTAGGGGTCACAACCAAGGTCAATCTGAAGGATTACACCTTCAGAGATGTACCACCCCTACAGTGGAATCCTATCCACAAAGCAAAAGAAGATTCAATCTCTGTGCATTCTGGAAGTTCACCTGATCCATCCTGGCTGCATGAAGATACTCACTTGTGGATGTGCAAGGTCGCAGAGGAAGAGGAAAAGCGCCTAAAAGCGAGAGAAGAAGGAACTCCCCCAGGAGATAGACCAATAAAAGACCCAGCCTATACACCGATGATATTTCCAGATGAGGAATTTGAGCCTCATGGTTGGGCAGAAATCTTAGCTACCATGGACATAGCAGTCAATGAAGAACAATGGACACCTCATTGTGATGAGGAGGGTTATGATATTTCAGTGTTCATGTGTCAGCCCCTGTTGGAAGAGTGTGATCCTAGTGAGTTCATAGAAGAAGAAGAGAATGACGATGATCTAGAATCCATTGTGATGGATACTTACTTTGACTCAGAGGAACACTATTTAGAAGACATAGGAGTGCTAACCCAAAAAGAAGAAGAACCCCTCACGAGTATTAAAACGATAAATTCAAAGGAAGGAAGTGAAGGAGGTCAAAAGAAAAGGAAAAGAAGAGCAGTGAAACAAGAAGAGGAAGAATCATTGTTTGATGTACCAGAAAATTTCAAGAAATATGAAGTGGAAGACCGAAAAATTTTGGTACGGATGCCTAAGAGAGAGGCCATTATAGGAGAAGCATATGACAATAAAGAAAAGACCAAAAAAATTGTAGTGACCATTGAAGGGAACGAAGAACGATGTACGTACATAGGAGATGACCTAAGTGCAAAAGAAGAAGCAGAGCTTGTAGCTCTATTAAGGGAATATAGGGATGTATTCGCCTGGCACTATAGAGACTTGAAAGGAGTAGATCCAAAGATTTGCTCTCATACGATTCCGATGACCGCTGATGCCAAACCCACTAAACAAAAGCCCTACACATATAATGACAATTATGCAGCCAAAATAAAGGAGGAAATTGACAGGTTGATTGAAGCTGGATTCATCTATGAGATTGAGCACACTGAATGGGTGTCCCCCATTGTAGTGGTGCCCAAGAAGAATGGGAAATTGCGAGTGTGCATTAACCTTAAAAAAGTTAATGCCGCTACGATCAGAGATAGTTATCCACTTCCAATCACTGAACATCTATTGGAGCGTGTTGCAGGCAAGGAAGTTTATAGCTTCCTTGATGGATTTTCAGGTTACAACCAAGTAGCCATTGCCCCCGAAGATCAACACAAAACGGCCTTTGCCACAGAATGGGGAATTTTTGCATTTCGTGTGATGCCATTTGGGCTCACCAATGCACCTGCAACATTCCAAAGGCTCATGTGTCATGTCTTCAAAGAGTTCTTGCGGAAGAGCTTAGAAGTATATGTGGATGATTTATGTGCGCATTCCCAACAGAGAAGTTACCACATCCCTGAGCTCAGACAAATCTTCAACAAGTGTAGAGATTATCGAGTGTGTCTGAACCCAGAGAAGTGTGTGTTCATGGTACGACAAGGTAAAATCTTAGGTCACATTGTTTCTAAGAATGGAATTTCAACAGATGAAGACAAGGTAAGAGCGATAGCAGAGTTGCCAAGACCAAGAAATGTTAAAGAGGTACAGGCCTTTATGGGCCATTGTGGATATTACCGTAGGTTTATCCACATGTATGCCATCATAGCTAAACCTCTTTATGGGTTGTTAACAAATTTTGAGTGGAACGAGGAATGCGAGAATTCCTTCAACGAGCTGAAAAGACGTTTGTGCACAGCACCAATATTGAGTACTCCGGATTGGAGCAAACCCTTTCATGTCCATGTAGATGCCTCCAATCATGCAATAGGATGTGTGCTAGCACAACCAACAGGTGAAGGAAACCTAGATTTGCCGATAGCATATGCTAGTAGGCAATTAAATGCAGCTGAACGAAATTATACCACAACGGAGAGAGAAGGCTTAGGTATGGTATATGCCGTGAAGAAGTTTAGGCACTATCTATTGGCCAACAAGTTCAAGTTTTTCACTGATCATCAAGCTTTACTATATTTGGTCAATAAAGCTTGCAATACAGGCCGCTTAGTAAGATGGTTCCTCTTACTAATGGAATACGACTTTGAAGTTGTTGTCAGGAAAGGTAGAACCCATCTTAGGGCAGACCATCTTTCTCGTATCACTTCAGGAGAGCCACCGCAAGGAGTGTCTGATGAATTGCCCGATGCTTATCTGTTCAATTTAGAAGTTGTTCCTAAATGGGCAAATAAGTTGGTGCCAGTCCTAACCTTCGGACCTGCAAATAAAAATGTGAAAACAAGCAAAGAAGAAATTGTAAAATCACAAAAGTATCAAATATTGGCCGGAAGTATGTACAAGCAAGATACCGAGGGTGTATTAGCTTGTTGTGTTGAGGACGACGAACATACTAGTTGGATGCAACAAGCCCATGAGGGACTGCTAGGAAATCACTACTCTAAACAACGAACATTGCAGAATCTAAAACGTTTAGGAGTGTATTGGCCTAGCATGGACAAAGAAATACAGGAGTGGATCCAGAATTGTCCAGTGTGCCAGAAGAGACCCCCAGTGGAGCATGCCACTCTTTATCATGTGTCATTAATCCCAGATTGGAGTGCTCCATTGGTTGAGTTCATGAGATCGAGAACATTACCCAATCAGGCTAGTCTTGCAAGAAAACGGAGCATGGAGCAAGAGGCTCAAGACTATGCCTTAGTAGGAGACAACTTATATCGAAGAGGCAAGGATGGTTACCTAAGACTGTGCGTTCATGAATCAGACTATTTGAGAGTCTTAGAAACTGCACACAGCGGTGCTGCAGGTGGACACTTTGGGCCTGACAGAGTAATTAAGACCATTTTATTCTCAGGACTTTGGTGGCCCACTCTTCATATGGATGCACATACTTATGTGAAGAAATGTGACACATGCCAACGTGCCCAATATCCGATAAGAAAAGACGAGATGCCTTTAAGGCCAATGATGGGAGGACGCGCATTCTCGAAGTGGGGCATAGACTTTGTTGGTCCTATTAACCCCCCAGCTAGAAACTCCCATGCAGAATACATCATTGTAGCCATAGATTACCTTACAAAGTGGGTGGAAGTAAAAGCCACGACAAAGAATGATGCTCAAACGACGGCTAAGTTCTTATTCGAAAATGTGTTCACTAGATATGGGTTACCAATAGAGTTGGTTAGTGATAGAGGTACGCACTTCTTGAATGAGGTCATTGAAAATCTCCTTCAAGAATTCATGGTAATACATAAGAAGTCTGCCCCCTATCACCCACAAGCTAACCGACAAGCCGAGAGCACGAATAAGATCCTATGTAACGTATTGACGAAACTTGTAAATAATAAACGCTCTGATTGGGACAAACAACTTCATCATGCTGTTTGGGCATACCGAGTGGCCTACAAAACGGTACTCAATGCTACCCCATTTCAGATGGTCTTTGGACAGAATGCCGTGCTACCATTGGACTTCATAATCCCAGCCTTGAGAGTAGCACAAGAGCATGAGTGGAATGGACATGAGTTGTCTTCCAGGATCTTTGATCTAGAACGCTTAGGTGAGACGAGGCTACGGGCAGCAGCAGGCATTTATGCTGCAAAGAAAAGGCAAAAGGCATACTTTGATGCCCATGTAAAGGATAAAGGATTGAAGGAAGGAGATCTAGTGCTGGTTTATACACTAAAGCAACATGCCCGCAAATTGGAGAAACGAGGATATGGACCCATGATCATTAATAGACTCTCCACTAGCGGTGCAGTTCAATTGGCCACTTTAGAAGGTGATGTCCTACCCAACTATATTAGTGGATGCCGAGTCAAGTTATATCAAGAACCTCTTACAGAGGAAATGCTCACGAGACTCAACACTGCTAAGAAGCGAAAAGAAGAGGAGTTAAGGGTTAGAGAAGAAGCACAAGCAGAGGCTAGAGAGCGCATCAGAAGAAATAAGTTACGGCGGCTGGGCCTAGATGTCAACACAAAGGCTCCAAAATATCACATGGACATGTGCCAAAAATCAGGCATAACTACTTCTCAAATAATTGATCGACGGCCCTTTGTGACTATAGAGGTAGGACAAGGAAAGAGTGTAAAGACTGTGAGAGCATTGGTTGACTCAGGAGCAGCAACTAGTGCAGTTAGACTTTCATACTGCCAAGACCTGCATTTGGACATCAAGCCCATAGAAGCCTATCTCATAGGATTAGGAGGCGTGGAAACACCCTGTTTGGGCGAGGTGGAACTTCCCATCTACCTTCAAGATGTTCCAATAAAAGTCAAAATGCTAGTGTGTCATGATGAGGACCTCACAGAACCACTTGTCTTGGGTCAAGATTGGATTTACGACCATGCTGTCAACTTGAACCTAAGAAGTCAACTTCTTCAAGTTTGGGTATATGATCAATGCATTACCTTAGAATTGGAGAATCACATGTCCACTGAAACTGATACCACACACTCTCTTTGTTCCTCTAAGACTAATCTTCTCAAACAAGATGTCGTAGATGTCAAAAGCTCTATGATCCAGACGGACGCAATCACGGAAGGACAGTCGCAGAGGCAAGATGAACCTTCTTCTTGTTTTTTCAAGAGTAAAGCGTCCACGGTAGTTCAACCTCAGAAGCAAGAAAAACAGTGCAAGACAGCCAGTCTATCAAATAGACAAAGAGCCCTCAAGAAGAAAGAAGTGTTGGGCATGACCCAGATCTGGGTAAAGAAAGGTGTACAACCATCGATGTTGCCTCAAGGACTCCCACCCAACCAGATCGACCATGACTACCGAAGGACCAAGCACCTACGACAGGGTCAAGCACGAAGATTCCATCAAACCTGGGTACCGAAGCTATCAATGAAGGCCGACCACAATCAGGTACAAATTTGGGTGCCTAAAAAATTAGCTACAGCTCAACAAGGGCGATTACAGATGTGGGTACCCAAGAGGCTCTTACACGTACAACGGCCTATGCTTCCCACCATGCGAAAGTCCTCAACAAAGAAGCCAAGGAAAGCAAAGGGTAAGAACATAGCACAAAGACCAAAGGAAGCTAACCTCAACCCTTCTACAAAAAAAGGTTGGCACTCACCCAGGATATGGGTTTGGAAGCCAAAAGCACAAGCAACATCCATAAAACCAAGGGGCCAACCACACTGGATCCCAAAGTTTGGACAGCATCCAAAGAAGAACTGGACTGAGGAGATCTCTACAGGGCCAAATACTATTCGGAAATGGGTTCCCATTAGGAGGATTACATCATTTCGAGATCCAATCGACACCTCCAAACAGAGAATGCATCAACTAGGCAAGTAACATCAAAAGCCTCGACGTGCAGCAACCATGTGCCTTTGGCATAACCTTGTCTTTTGCACCATTCAGGTCATGCATTTCCAAAGTATGCATCAATATAGGGCCACCTTACATGGCCGTGCATAGACACAATTGAGAAATCCCAGGCACATGAGACACAACACAATTTTCACATGCAAAATATGTTATTGATACTAACCTCTTTCTTCTTGTTTGCGGCCACCATTGTTCCAAAAAAAAAAAAAAAAAAAAAAAGAAAAAAAAAAGAAAAAAAAAAAGAGAGAGAAGACTATGTGCTTAAATGCTCATCAGCGAACTTCCAGCAAGGACATCCCTCAACAAAAAGGACAAGCCGACGGTCAAACACCATGAGGGAACCACAACACGAAGAGATGAAGATCAACGGACCCTTCACCATGGTAAGACATGTTTGTTTCAACAACACTATAACCATGATAGATTAGGAAACCTCTTCGTCAGCATACCCTTGAGCACTTAGCTCAAGACCCAATCTCTTGCACCATACTTCTTGCCATGCATTTTCCAAGTACGCATATGTAGGGCCACATTACAAGGCCATGCACAAGGCACATATTTTGTTCAACCCATGCACTAATGCACTTACCCACCATTCATTATGGGTTACAAGTACTTGGCATGAAAACTATGAAAAGCCATCTTTGGAAGAACTAGACGGCATCATGATGACAACAACAAGAGCAAGGAAGCCATCCACCACCGAGAGTTGCTCCTAATCAACATTGAACACCTCCCTTGAGCAACTAGTAGTTTTGGAAAACTCACAAATGCACCACCCAGATGGAATACAAGGCAGAAGTACGTACAAAGGAACTACAAACTGCACGAGATAACAGTGGCAAAGTGAAGAACCAGACAAACGACCAGGATACATTGGGAAGAGGGATCGCCCCTGTTGGACGCAAAGGACGCTACCTCTCAACGTACTACAGGGAACGACCACTACAACAAGGGTCTGTCAGGGACGACAGACTCAAGAGGGGGGAGAGTGTTGAAGCTCAAGATCAAGGACAAAGAATGGAAGTGCATCAAGGAAGTGGACACATAAGAAGAAGGAGCAAGTAGGGAGCTCCAAGAAGCACCTGTCAAATTTTCAGATGAAATCCCTATAAAAATAGTGATTATTATCACTAAAAACCATTATAAATACCATTTTCCATTTTTGTAACTCCATTTTGTTCAAGCTGAGGAGTCCTCGAGCTTGAGGAGTATTAGAACTACCATCCTAGCAATTTTCATGATTTTTAGACTCCGTTTGAGCCCCCAAATAAGCCCTGGAACCTATTTTTTAACTAGGCCGGACACTAGGTTTGGACAGGGCCAAAACCACTCAAAAACTATAAAAAGGGCTGGAGAGCTCATTTTTGAGGGTAGCTTGTTGTAGATTTCAGTTTTGTAAGAGAGCTCTTTGGTAATCGAAGCTTTCCATTGTTCCACTCTTTGCTCTTACCTTGTGCGCGTGTGTGTGTATGTGTGTGCATGCTTGTGTGCTTTCACTCACGCACTTGTGCCATCACTTGCTCGCGGTCTTCATACCGGTCCTCACGTCTCCACGGATTGACATTTATGAGGTGTATCTCCTCACGTTGGTACTCACCATTGTGCTAGAGTGACACCCTTCCTTCCTCTGTATCCACTTTGATGGTTGTTATTGTTGTTGTAGTAGTTATTTTTGTATCCTCCATTGTATGTGCCTCTATTTGATCCATAGCCACTATTGATATATTTAGGTTGTGATGTGTTTGATTACACTAGGACCACTAGGGCACTTTTTTCCCTCTTTAGGAGGTTTTTTTCCCCTGGCTTGTATATATGCCTATTTCCCTAACATACTACTTATCTTTGTACATTCTAGTGGTAATACATTTAGTATTGTGTGTTGTGCTCCAATCTTCTTCTTCTACCTTGTGCCGTTCGCGTGCTTCCACAGACGTCTAACTCCAACAATTAATATTCGAGTAGGTCGTCGCTTCATCTAGGGCATCGCGAACACTGCTTCAGTCACTATCTCAGAATCACAGAAAATTTGGTACATATACTCAAGGTGATTAGGAGATCAAAACACCTTCATTATATGGTGCCGAAATCATGATCTTAGCTCATTTGGCCTCCGAATGCACTATCGTAGTGCTTATGCAGGTTATTTTGTCTTTTTGTGCCAAAGATATAGAATAGTTTTGGTTCGCCAGTATAAGCATCTCAAATTTTGCTATAGGTCTAACAGAACTCATTTGGGTAGTTCTATTCAACTTTTTCAGGTACAATCATTTTTCTGCATCAAGGTATTTTAGTCAGTGGTCATGGTTGAAAGGAGTGATGTATTCCGTATGTTGGTCGTTGAGGATAAGTTGGATGGTACCAATTGTCCATTGTGGGCTTATATGATGCGTCATGTATTGTTCACAAAAGGACTGTGGAATATTGTGCAGGGTGTTGAAAAACGTCTTATTACACTTGCAAACACAAGTATCGTAAATACACGTATTGAAGTTGATGCAAATGGTGTCGAAGATGGTGATATTCTACAAATTCCTATTTGTGGTGCTATTTCTGTTGCACTTAATATAGAGCAAATTTGTTGAGATGGAAGAGATGCTCAGGCACATGTATTGATAGCTTTGTCTGTCAAACATGCCATTCTTCACGTTCCCTCTTGCAGAACAACTAAGGATGCTTGGGATACACTTACCACATTGTATCAGGCTAGGAATGAGGCTTGTGTTGCTTACCTCTGAAAACAGTTGGAGAGTGAGCACATCAATGAAGGTGATTCTATGGACAATTTGCTGACAAAAATCAAGGATTTGAAGAAACAATTGATTTCTACAGATGATGTCCTTTCTCACAGTTCACTTGTGTAGATTGTTTTGAATGGTCTTCTTGATCGTATCAGAGTTTTGATTCTACTCTTTGTTTGATGATGAAAAGCACTCCAAATGCCTTAACATTTGAAGAGTCAGTTTTTGTTTTGCTGCAGGAAGACCAGTCTAGACACAACATGTCTATACTACTGATGGTAGTTTTTCACTTTGTCAGATGCTTTATTTGTGCCAGGGATCAATAAGAATCTGTTATCAATTTCAGTTTTAGACAAGATTAGCTTGGTTGTGAAATTTGTTGATGACATGTGTACAATTCATGATCTATCAAATGGCGATGTGATTATTGCATCTAACATTTTATGTTGTGGGCTGTATAAGATTATAGACTATGAAACATCTATGAATGATTTGACATGTACAGTACATGATTCTCAGGCTATGTCAGATGCAAGGCTTTGGCATGCACATTTTGGTCATATGAATTTTGCTAGTTTTCTATGCCTGTAGAAATCTGAAATGGTGCGTCCTCTTTGCCCAAAATTGAGGCACCCAAAAAACATGTTTGTGAAGGTTGTATTTTGGACAAAATGCAGCATTCCTTCTTTCCAAACCATGGTTGAGTTTGGGCTACTAAAAAATTGCAGCTTGTACATAGTGATGTCCATGGTCCTATGCAAACACCTTCTTTTGGAAACTATCTTTACTTCGTGACTTTCATTGAAGATTTTTCCGGGCATGCATGGGTGTATCCACTTAGAGCAAAGTCCAAAGTATTTATGTGCTTCAAACAATTTTTGGTTTTGGCTGAAAATTTGTCAGCATGTAAAATGGGCACCCTGCGTTTTGATCGGGGAGAGGGGGGGGGGTATATGTCTTCTGACTTTAATGCATTTCTGGAAAAATGTGGGATAAAACATCAATGTACAGTGCCGTATACACCTCAATGGAATGGAGTTGTTGAATGAAAGGAAAAATCACTCATGGATATGGCGAGGTGTATGGTTAAGAGTAAGGCTTTACCACATAGTTTTTGGATTGAGGCTGTCATGTGTGCAACATATGTACTTAACAGGTGTCCCACAAAAGCACTGCAGTCTATCACTTGATTAAGGCTTGGCATGGTCGCAAGCCATCTGTTGCTCATCTGCATGTTTTTGGTTGTCTGGTATATGCATTAGTGCCTAAACAACATCGCATGAAATTGGATGATAAAGCAATAAAGTATTTTTGTTGGATACAGTTCTGAAAGCAAAGGCTATCGTCTGTATCATCCACAAATTAAACACATTTTGGTTAGCCGTGATGTTGTTTTGTGGAAGATGCTATTCAACCTTTAACTTCATGTATGAAGGAGACATCTGTTAGCTCCAAAGACATGTATGACACTTTGCTACCTCTTTTTACAGGTGGATAGTCTAGTGCTGGTCCTAATGAGGCAACTTCTCAGCCATTGTAGGTTTCATGTGATGATGCAGATCATTTTATTTCTGATGCAGATTTACATGATGCACTTGTTGATGAGAGAGCTGATATTGAGGAGGCAAAAACTATGCCAAAATGGCTAGTGCAGACTTTGCATGATAACAAATTAGATGCACCTTTGTCATATCGTACTCGTTCAGGATCTCATAGTGACTCTTTTGCATCAGATTGCTATGCTATGGCTACATCTAGTCTCTATGATGAGTCTGAGCATTTTTTGTTTGATGAAGCACAATTTTGAACATTGGATGGCTGCAATGCAATCTGAATATGATGCTATCATGAAAAATGCTACTGTTTGGGCATTACTATTTACTGTAGTCTTACAGTATTGCAAATGATAGGTTTGGGAACAAGGATTTATGAATACACAGTAATCGTAAACATGCATTTTGGTTCCACACAACTTACACAGATATTCGTTATACACATTAATCTTTCACATCGCACAATATGGATAGAGTCGTAACACCACAACAACAAGTAGATTCTTTGATTACAGAGAGTGTGTATTATTGCAATATAATATCTTCTTACAATTGATTCCTTTGGATTCTAAAGAATTCACCAGTTTCCAATCTTTGCGTATGTGCGTTTCTTTGTACTCGTCACTTTCGAAATATGCTCATAAGGTACAACATCGTACTTCTTTGTAAGCGATACACACCGTTCTGAACATCCGGAATACAAAATCACCAAAATTACACTTCTTCGAAAAATCTTAGTATCTCCAAAAATTCCCATCCCATTACATTAGAATGATATTTTTACAAACAAAGTGGTCGTTCACACCGGCTGCTAACACTCGCACACATGGTGGTCCGAACCCACTGATTACAAAGGAAAATTTTACAACTCATCATCCTCATTTTGCATCTCTGGGAACATAATTCTTTCTATGTCATAGCGTAAATCATTAAACATTTCCCTAAGGTTTTCCTCTGCTAATTGTATTTTCGCTTCAAAAAATTCTTTTGGGTCTAAGAGTTGCTGAACAGAACTTCTATCGCTAACTACAGAGGCTTCTAATTGAGGGATACACTGCTGAAATCCCTCTAATAGTTTGTTGAACACTAGAGTAACATCCAATAGTTGAGTTATCTACTCTGCAGTTTTCTTCACCGCTTCCTCTAACTTTACTTTATAGGTTGGCCAAAACTGTTGCATCTTTTCTAAGTTTCTCCACCTTTGCTTCCTTGTTTACCAAAATTGTATTTGCATCATCATAGTGTTGCTTACAATGGTTGACTTGTTTTTCTAGCTATGGGATTCCTGCAACCTGTGCCGTCACCATATCTAAACTTTCTTGCATAGTCTGAAGCTTCTCTTCTAAGGCCATGAACTCCGAGTTCCGGACTGCCAGTCTCTCCTACACTTCCGTAGTTGATATACTTTGTCGCTTCATTTCACCACTTTGCTCCTTGACTTTCTCCTTCAGCTTCTGCACTTCTTGCTCCTCCTTCTGTAACTTAACAGTTGACTCTTTATTGACTCTTCCGTAACTTAGCAGATTCGTTGGGATGGCAGAGATGCTCAGACACATGCATTGATAGTTTTTTCTATCAAACGTGCCATTATTCCTCACATTCGCTCTTGTAGAACAACTAAGGATGCTTGGGATACAGTTACCACATTGTACCAAGCTAGGAATGATGCTCGTATTGCTTACCTCCGAAAATAGTTGGAGAGTGAGCACATGAATGAAGGTGATTCTATGGAAAGTTTTCTAACGAATATCAAAGACTTGAAGGAACAATTGATTTTTGTTGATGAAGTTATACCAGATAGCTCACTTGTGCAGACCGTTCTGAATGGTCTTCCTGATTCATATCAGAGTTTTGCTTCTAATCTTCGATTGATGATGAAAGGCAATCCAAATGCCTTGTCACATTAAGCTTTCCTGACTAGTCAGAAGGGCAAAGGAAAATGGAGCTCTTCAACTAGTAAGCAGAAATCTGCTAATTCTGCACAATCGAAGAGGGAAGACAAAGATCAGCATATGCATCTGTCCTAGGTTGCTCTCTACCCTATCTTCTCAACTTCATTCTCTGGATGCGTTCCAATGCTTCTGCTTGAGCTTCTTCGCGAATTCGTTTTTCTTCTTCTTTGCATTTCTTAGCAGTGTTGAGTCGACTTAGCATCTCTTCCATTAGAGGTTCCTGATATAACTTGACTCTGCATCCGCTTATGTAGCTCGGGAGAATATCGCCTTCTAATGTGGCTAGTTGCACTGCTCCACTTGTTGAGATTCTATTGCTGATCATGGGTCCGTAGCCTCTCTTCTCTAGTTTCCTCGCATGTTGTTTCAAAGTGTAGACTAGTACTAGGTCGCCTGCCTTCAAACCTTTATCCTTAACGTGGGCATCAAAGTATGCCTTCAGTCGTTTCTTAGCTGCATATATCCCTGCAGCTGCCCTCAGTCTTGTTTCTCCTAATCGTTCAAGGTCAAAAAGTCTAGAGGAGAGTTCATGCCCCGTCCATTCATGCTCTTGTGCTACTTTCAATGTAGGTATTAAGAAGTCCAAGGGTAACATTGCATTTTGGCCAAATACCATCTGAAAGGGGGTGGCTTGGAGTACCGTTTTGTAGGTGACTCGGTATGCCCAAACAGCATGGTGTAGCTGTTTGTCCCAATCAGAGCGTTTATTGTTCACTAATTTCGTCAGTACATTGCATAGGATCTTATTGGTGCTCTCAGCCTGGCCATTAGCTTGGGGGTGATAGGGGGCAGACTTCTTATGTACTACCAAGAATTCCTGGAGCAGATTTTCAATAACTTCATTCAAGAAGTGAGTGCCTCTATCACTAACTAGCTCTATAGGTAGCCCATATCTAGTGAACACATTCTCAAATAAAAACTTAGCTGTTGTTTGAGCATCATTCTTCGTTGTGGCTTTTACCTCTACCCACTTGGTTAAATAGTCTGTGGCCACAATGATATATTCAGCATGTGAACCCTTGGCTGGGGGATTAATAGGATCTACAAAGTCTATTCCCCACTTAGAGAATGCACGTCCACTCATCATAGGTTTTAATGGCATCCCTTCTTTGCGTATAGGATACTGAGTTCTCTGACAAACATCACACCGTTTCACATAGGTATGTGCATCCATGTGAAGGGTCGGCCACGAGAAGCCCGCAAATAGTATTGCCTTGATCACCCGATCTGGTCCAAAGTGTCCTCCTGCTACACCTTGGTGAGCAATTTCCAAGATCTTGAGATATTCACTCTCGTGGACACATAATCTCAGGTAACCATCTTTACCACGCTTGTATAGATTATCACCAATGAGTGAGTAATCCTGGGCTTCTTGTTCTAAACTCCTTTTCCTAGCCAGAGTCATGTCTGGAGGGAATGTTTTCGTCCTCAGGAAGGATACTAGTGGTTCACTCCAATCTGGCACTATGGACACTTGATAAAGGGTGGCATGTTCCACAGGTGGTTTAGTGCAGCAGACTGGGCATTCCTTGCACAACTTTTGGACATCAACTTCCATAGTTGGCCAATGCACTCTGAGTCTCCTTAGTGTCTGTAGGGTTCATGGCTTTGAGTAGTGTTGCTCTAATGCACCTACATGTGCTAATTGCAACCATTTAGCATACTCATCCTCTTCCACACAACAAGCCAAGATCCCTTGATCTGTGTGCTTGTACATACTACCTGCCATGATGTGATACTTTTGGGCTTTTACTACCTCTCTATCCTGTGTGTTTATTACTAGGTGGTTAGGCCCGTATGTCAATACTGGCACTAATGGCTTAGCCCACTGTGGCACCACTTCCAAATTAAACAAGTAAGCATCAGGAAGGTCATCTGACACTCCTTGTGGGGCTTCTCCAGATGTGAGTCTAGAGAGATGATCTGCTCTCAAGTGAGTCTTCCCTTTCCTTACCACAACCTCGAAATCATATTCGATTAGCAAGAGGAACCATATTACTAATCTTCCTGTATTGCATGGCTTGTTCACGAGATATAGCACTGCCTGATGGTCAGTAAAAAATTAAAATTTATTTGCAAGCAAGTAATGTCTAAACTTTTTAACTGCATATACCATGCCTAGTCCTTCTCTCTCCGTAGTGGTATAATTCCGTTCAGCTGCATTCAGTTGTATACTAGCATAGGCAATTGGGAGGTCCATATTACCTTCACCGGTAGGTTGCGCGAGTACACACCCAATAACATAATTGGATGCATCTACATGAACATGAAAAGGCTTATTCCAATCTGGTGTGGTCAAGATTGGTGCTGAACATAATCGCCGTTTAAGCTCATTGAAGGAATGCTCACATTCATCAGTCCACTCAAAGTTAGTCAAAAGTCCATACAGAGGCTTTGCTATGATGGCATACATGTGTATAAACCGTCAGTAATAACCACAATGCCCCATGAAAGCTTGTACTTCCTTGACATTCTTTGGCCTAGGTAACTCGGCTATGGCTCTCACTTTCTCTTCATCAGTGGATATGCCATTCTTTGACACTATGTGTCCTAGAATCTTGCCTTGCCTGACCATAAAAACGCACTTTTCTGGGTTCAGGCAGACTTGATATTCTCTACATTTGTCAAAGATTTGTCTGAGTTTAGGAATATGGGTTTGTCTAATGTTGGAATGAGCACAAAGATCATCAACATAGACTTCTAAGTTCTTCCTCAGGAACTCTTTAAATACATGGCACATCAACCTCTGGAAGGTAGTTGGTGCATTGGTAAGCCCAAATGGCATTACTCTAAAGGCAAAAATGCCCCATTCAGTGGCAAAAGCCGTCTTATGCTGATCTTCTGGAGCTATGGCTACTTGATTGTAGCCCGAAAATCCATCAAGGAAGCTGTACACTTCCTTGCCTGCTACTCTTTCTAAGAGATTTCTCTTAGGCTTTCCTCAAGTTCACTCATTTTCTTTGCCCATTGTCTTTTCATTCTTTCACGACTATCTCTCCAAGCTCTAGTCCTCTTCTTTGTCATGCTCTCCGTTTCACTAACATCTGGGCTCTTTTCCTGGCCTACACTTTGGTTCTGCTGCAAGGCTTGGGCTCTAGTGATCACTTGCACTGGTGTAGTGGAAGTCACACTTCCTGTGGAGTCTACAACTAACCCAACAACATTGATAGGAGTGATTTTCGGCATATTATTAGGATTCTTTGGGCAGTCTCATAAAAGATGCTCATTTCCACAATCTTGGCAAAAGCCTTGAATTGTCACTGACTGGGGTTGTGTAGGTGGAGGTAAGGGACAATCACGAATGAGATGATCTCCCTGACATCTGTAGCATGGTCCTCTAGGGAATGGGGGTCTTACTTGCCTAGGTTGAGGTCTAGAGTTGGGGTTTGCGTACATGACATTAGCATATTCTGGCTCCCAATTAGGTTCACTCGGTTCCTCACTGTAGTAGGACTCACCATGTTCAGGAGACTGCATGTAGTAGGCCTGGGGACTATCAACATGCGTAGAATCAAAGCTATGGTCACTGGGATCACTTTCTGAAATTAATGGTGTTACTGGGACTATACTAGCTACTAGGATTTATTTGGGGTTGAGCCATAATGGGACATACATTCGCCATATGGTCGCCTCCACAAGTATAGCATCTTTTCATAGGGGAAAATCTTGGCATCTGTTTGCTAGTGACACCTAATTTCTGAGCTACTTTCTCTGCAAGTTCCTCAATTGATGTGGATTGCGAGGAAGAGAGGCTAGAGGCACTATCTGAGTCTTTGTAATTTTGGAAAGCTCAAGTTCTTCCCCTAGGTTATCCTCGATGTCAATGCATATGCGTACACACTCTTCTATGGTCCTAGGGTACTTGAAAATCTTCTTCCAGCAAGTCTCACGGTTTCTTGAGGGGTTTGCTTGAAGCTGTGAATCAGCGAGGAAGTGTTATGTCTTATGCCACTTTTAGAGAATTCGATAATGAATGCCTCGAGAAGTTGGTCTATGCTCCTGAACTGCCTCTCATTTAGTGGCTGAAACCATGTCAGGGTGGTGTTCCTAAGGGTTAGACCAAAGGCATTGTATTGCATGAATAGATCCTCCACTTGTTCAGCTCTCAAGACTTGCCTAAACTCGGCCACATGATCGTATGGATCTCCAGTGCCATCGAAGTAGTTCTTCATGGACTTAACTAGCTGAGTCGGTCTGAAAGTCCTTGTGTGCTCTCTAGGTCGTGGTAGAGGGAACTCATCCGCATTTCTTTGATTCCTGGGAGCTCTAAGTACCTCAGGTTCTACCCTATTTGTTTCCGTCCTCGTCCTTTCTCTGCCCCCTGGGTTGGCAAAGCTTACTTCTGGCCTATCTCTACTTTTGTCAGTTCCATGAGCTTGGGATGTTCCAGCTCCGGGGTGACCATAGGACACGTTCGATCTTGGTTGGGGAAAACGAATTCACCCTTCCAAGTATAAGCATGCCTGTCATGTTCTGTAACCACAAAGATCCTCTCTGAAGCGCGATCTAAGTAAGTCACTCTGCCTGGGCTATCAGGATCTTTGAACTCATAGATCAGGATTGACCCAACATCATTTGGCCTATTTGATTTATACCTCCAAAAGGCTTCATCTGTCTCTTGGTTTAGGAGCGGATCTATGCTCTTATTATCCTGGGGAATCCACTCGGGATTGAGGATTCTAGTAAGAACAGACTTCCCCCTAGGGGTCCTGGGCTCTCCTCCTACGTTCCCTTGCTCTAGGTCACCTATGTCCGTCTCAGGGATCACATTCCCGAATTCATCTGTCCTATCTGGGTGACTGGTGACTACGTATGGTTCCTTCTTTGTTCAAGTATGCTCCATTTTCAGACTTTACAGCTGCGTGTTCTATTCCAATGGATTGGTCAGGGTTTTTAATCTGGACCACGGATCTTCCTAGACCGTCCTCATAGATGCTAGCACCTAATCTGTTGGTCCTAAGGTATTCCAGCTGCGTCTTGTAGGGGCCTTCCACCCTATACAGATATGGCACACCTGTACTTCATGAAGGTCTGTCCATACCTTGAGACATCTCTGATTCACTGGTCTCAGAGCTAGGGTAATGCGAGTGGTGACTCAACTGCTGGGCCCAAGACCTAGCAGTATGATTAACGCTAGCCTCTGAAGACCTAAGACTTTTTCTATCTCTTACTAGATGTCGTCCTGATCTAAGGTTCATATGCCTATTTAAGTAGCCCAATTTTTGCCCAAAGTACAACCTCGTTGCCGATCAATTGGTGTCAGTCACTAGATTCTTTTTTAGTGTGTTATCGTGTTTATGATCTTGTCTGATATCGCTTCGTCCGGAATTTTTGAGTTAATTTTCCGCACTTAAGTTGATCGTCCCATGTTAAGTTCTTTTCCTTTAAAGTTCTCGGTCACACACAGGTTATCTCTTGAGCTTGATTTCTTAGATAGTCTTTGACTTGACTTGTCACGTGCCTATCGTTGTCCTTACTTACTCCTAACACTACTCGAACTTAGCCTAAGCTAAGAATTGAGAAAGGGAGTTGAGAATATTCCGACCTTACTTGTTGATCCCTTGCTTTATGACGCTCAAGAACCCGAGTCTCAAGCTTGCACAAAGCCCTTGCTTTGGATGTTCTCAATTGCTCTCAATAGACGTGTATCAGTCCCAAGATTAGCTCAAGACTTAAATTCAAAGGACAAAACCAAGCACTTTCATTCATGTAACTTAGATACCAATTAGCCTTTTGTCTTTATGGAAAACAATTCTAGAGATCCCCTGGTTTTGTTCCCCCTGGATATGGTCAACTTCAAAATACTATATCTAATAATCCTGATATTAATTTTACCGTAACCAGTGGAAGTTTTGGTTGTACTCCCCACGAGCTTTCCAACAAGACAAGAATCACAGCAAACGGATTTCGTATGAGAAGGTTATGTCAGTTCAGGGTTCTGGTGCTAAAACGGGGTTCAAACAGGCTAACAGATCACAGGATTTTTCTCAAAAATACACGTGTAGGGACCTCACAAATCACTAATTACTAGACCAACATGCCCAAAAACTATCCCCAAAACTTGGAATAAAAAACCCTAATTTTTTGGCCGAAAAGCCTGTCAATCGCGATCAACAGGTCTGTCAATCGCGATTGACAGAGGTGTCCGTCGGGGCCTGTCGATCGCGATCGGCACGTCAATCGTGATCGACAGAGTCGGTTGTGAGTCCTGTCAATCGCGATCGACACTTTTTCCGGGATTTTCGCCGTGATTTCAATCAATCGGGGATGTGTCAGTCGTGATGGACACGTGGCAACGTGAATTTTGGTGTCAATCGTGAATTTTCAGTCGGTCGCGATCAACGGTGTCAATCACGATTGACTGAATCCTACGTGGCAGTTAGTCGGTTGTGAGGTCTGTTGGTCGCGATCGACAGGTCTGTCGGTCGCGATTGACAGGGTCTGTCGGTCGCGATTGATAGATGTTGTCGATCGTGGCTGTCAATCGCGATCGATGGTGTCGGTCGCGATTGACAGAGAAACACAGAATTTTTTAACTGTTTTTAGTGATTTAGCATGTGCTCATCATGTAGATTATGGTGGTGCACTTTTTTTTACCAAATGGGCATTTTTTCTGTCGATTGCGATCGACAGACTTCGGCGATACAGAGACAGTTCCGTTATGTTTCGTACCTGTGTAGAGTGCTGGAGATGATGATGCAGCAAGTACCTCCAAGAAAGCTCAAAAAACATGCAAAAGCACAGCACACAAGTCGCTCTCTCGCTCTCTCTCACAAGTGGAATGAGGGAAATGAGGTGGAGAAGGTGATATGATAAAAAAACTGAAATTTTTTCGCGATGATGGAGATGGAGATCGGATATGGTGAGGATGATGATGGTGATGATGGTGGTGAGGTAAGAAAGAAAGAAAAAAATAAGAAAAGTAAAGAAATTACCTACAACGCCAACGTCTCAAATCTACGTCTTACCATCACACGCTCATCCTCAAAGCTCGATCCCCGGCAACGGCGCCAAAATTTGGTGTAGCTCAGTGGTGAGTAGCACCTCCTTTAATGTCAATCCGGGAAGACATGAGGATGGTATGAAGACCTCGAGCAAGTGAAGGCACAAGTGCGTGAGTGAGAAGCACACTAACATGCACACACATACACACACACGCACACGCACGATAAGACAAAGAGTGAGAAGCAATGGAGTTCTTCGATTACTTTCAAAAAGCTCTTACAAGTTCAAATCAATTACAAGCTAGCCCCAAAAATGAGCTCTCTAGCTCTATTTATAGTTTTTGACTAGGTTTTGGCCGTGTCTAGACCTAGTGTCCGGCCTAGTTAAAAATTTGGTTCTAGGGCCTATTTGAAGACTCAAACGAAGTCTAAAAATTATGAAAATTGGTAGGTAGCTACTTCGAATGCTCCTCAAGCTCAAGGACTCCTTGGTTGCACAAAATGGAGCTACAAAAATATGAAATGGTATCTACAATGGCTTTTAATGATGAAAATCACTATTGTTGTAGGGATTTCTTTTAATGATTTGACATACATATCTTCGAGCTCCCTACTTGCTCCTTCTCCTTGTGTGTCCACCTCTTCGATATGCTTTAGTGTCCTGAAAAAATATTGGCCTACTTGCTAGATCGTCGTTGACTACCCTGTCTGCTTGTGCTTTCTCTTCTCTCTGACTCCCTTCGTAAGCTTCCTTGCCTTGTGAGTCCTTCAGTTCCAACACCCCCCCTCTCTCGCGTCTGTCATCCCTGACAGACCCTTGTTGGGTGGGTCGTTGGATGTAGTACTCCACAATGTCTTTTGCTAAATGATGTTCCGCAATTCTCAACCCTTTGGCCAAGTCAGTGAGTAGAGCATCCCAATCTACAGGCCCGGGAACCTCTGGATGTGGTATATGTAGCTTTTTTGAATGGAGAGCTTGTTCCACGGCAAATAACTGTAATAGATGAGATGGTCTGGGAATGAATATCTCTGAATGATATTCCTAGAACCTCGTGATAAACATTTCTTCAAACGTCTGTTTGAAGCAAGCAGGTAGATACTTTATACGGGCATGCTAGGCATAGACGACGTTAATGGAGGGCGTGGTGCTCATGTCATAGACAAGGTCCTGATTCCCTTCATTAAATCCAATAGCCAAAAGATGAGGTTCTTTGATGTTCTTAAATGTCCTGAATGTAATCAGCATGAGCTCAAAAATTTTTAGGCACATCTGTGCCATGACATCTGGGACATTCTTGAACCGGATTGCCCAGTGTCTGATGGTTGAAATCATGTAGTTGACTGTGGGTTGGCCATTAGGAGGTGCTAGGTACACATAATTTAACCACTTTTCACATCCTTTAACCATCAAAACTGTTTATGTGTACTCCGGCCAAGACCTTCTTCGAAAGACAGGGCAGTAGCAGGGATTATATTTGATATATAGAGGCATGTTATTCCACATGCGTACCATCTCAGGGTAGGTTTCAAGCAGGCGGATCCTCCATGTAGGTTGATGTATATTCCCTTGCTTGGCACTTGTAGGGATATCATCCGGTGCAAACTGTGTCGCCGAGGTTGGTTCTTTTGTTCTGCGTTGCTTGATTTCAGCATTGTAATCTGCCATTAATACACAGAATGAAACATACAGATCATCAGACGTGCCAATCCACCTATTATGGGAGAGGTTTCTAAAGTAATCCGAGTTTATGACGACTTCTTCCAATCGTGACATAGACGCTACCTGAACTGCAACTCTCTCATCATGGGTTGTAGCAACCTTTTCCAACCTTTGCATCCATTTAGGCGCTTCGATCTCAATCGTGTCTATCCCTTCTTCTGTTTGCTTACCTTCGGGTGTTGGCATGGGAACGTATGGGTCTTCAAAGATCTCCTCCACTTGAATTGGCACTAAGTCTTCAGGTTTTGGTTCCACCAGGGGAGAGGGTCGACGCTCGTATTGTAGAACTTTATTTCGTAGTTCTTCTAATTCTGCTCTGAGTTTTACGATGTCTTCAGATGTGTCGGCTTCAGTTGTGACTTTGCTTGGTGACTCCTGCTGGGTTGCCAGTTGCTTTAGTAAGTCATCTCTTTCTCTTTCTAATGCTGCGTGGGCTTCTAGGAGGTCGGCATGGGTTTCCAAGATGATTTGCATATTTTCAGATGGGATAGCCTTGAATTTCTCTGGGTCGATTTCCTGTGGTGAACCCTCCATTGCTGCTTCCAAGTTTTCTTCGTTCTGTCTCTGTAGTCGCTTATTTTCCTCGAGTGCTGTAGACATGTGTTTCCGTAATAGGGCCAGGTTGCATCGAAGCTTGAGGTTCTCTGTTATCTGAGAGTGTAGCAGCTCATCAAGTTGTTGTTTTTCTTCCGCATCTGACTGGGGTGGATTGGCCACTAACTGCTCATGTTGTTCCTGTAAAGTGACATACTGTTGTTGTAGTAGCTACTTTTCCCTCTCTAAGTCAATGAATCGTCCTTGTAATGTTTCATGGCTTCTAAACAGACTTGTATGCTGAGCATCTAGGTGCTGATAATGCTGTTGCAGCTGAGACATACACTGGTACATGTTATTAAATACATTATTAATGGGAGTGGATGCGGGAAAGGTGTTGAATGCAGAAGGGAAAGGAAAGGGGAATGGGAGCGTGTATGCTGTGCTCGAAAAGGGTGAAGTTGGTGGTGGGGGAATGGGAGATTGTGGACGTATGGGGGGAGGGAGAGGTGCGGAGGTGGGTGATATGCCCATGAGGTCAAAAGTGGATGCAGTCGTGGGGGTGATTGTGAACATGGGAACTGTGGGTGCGGTGATGGTGGCGAAAGTGTAAAGTGGTGTGTGTAGTTGTGAATATGAACCACCAGGAAGTGTGATCGGGGGAACGGGGTTTTCCGTGGCTGTAGTTAGAATTACAGTGTCAGTGGTAGTGTATACAAGTGAGGTGGTGATAGGGTGTGTGGGTTTTGTGGATGGACTGACAGTCTGTGCTTCGGTATGGGCAGTGGACTCTGAGGCGATGACAGTAGTGGTTACACTGGTAGTGGGAGATGAAGTTGGTGGAGTTGGAGGTAGGGGTGGTAAAGGGGGTGATGGGGGTGCATTGGATGTATGGGCTTCCTCAATTTCCTGAATGATATGAGCTGTGCCCGTGGTTGTGGATGTGGTGCCCTGTGGTTGTGATACTAAGATATTCATTTGTTTTCCTGATTGAGGGTGGCGTCTGCCATATCGTCGCTCCGATCTTCTCGAGTGTGCAAGAGCTATATGCACCGTCTCAGGTACCCCCAACACATCAGAAATCATATCAAGGGTTGCCCGGTATTGCTCATCCACACCTTCCTCTTCAAGGATTTGGTTCATGAGGGCTTTTCCTGCTGCCAGGGACAGTTTGTGCTGTTCTTGAACTCTGTTGATGGTATCATACAACTTTTTCAATTCCTTCGTATAAGCCGAGGCACCCTCAAGTTTTTGTAGAAATTCTTGTTCATATTCCTGCTCTTCTTCCTCTGTTTGTCCTCCTCGTTCCTCCTCCTGCTCTTCTTCTTCTTCATCCACTTCAACCACGTCTGGTTGTCTAGGATGGGGTTGGTCTGTAGTAGTTTGTTGCCCACTAGCTTGCTCTGCCTCGACTTCCGTGTTAAGAGCCTCGATTATTCTGGCTACCTCCTCATCAGTTAGGTCTTCTAATGTGAAGCCGAGGAAACTCTAGGTCGGTTGGTATAGGTGGAAACACCAGATTCGGTCCATCAGTGCTCTGTCTTGGTAATCTGATAGTGAAGGGTTGTACATACCTCGGAAGTCGTGGAGTTGTCTCTGGTGTCAGTGTCGCACCGCGGGCTTGTGCACAGGGCATCTGAACTGCACCTCTCATTTTCTTTGATGGTGGCCCTGGGGTTGATAGTCTACGTTGAAATTCCTGTACCCTGGTCCAAATTAATGCCCTTTGAACTGGCACATCATAAGCCAAACATCTATACACAATCCTGGTGAGGGCACATCATCCATACAATACCGACTTTTACTTTTTATACCACCGTTGATGTGCCAAGTGGATTTGGTCGATAATCCAATGCGGCATGTTGATTGTCAAATTGAAGGCATCTGCCAAATATAGACTGAACCATATCTTCTTGGGTGGCATGGTGAACCGCTCTTGAGCTGGGAACACGAAATGTTGCATGGCCATTTGCAAGTGGATGGCGATTGTGGGTGTCATTGCTACCATGTCTTTGAGCTTAGTCAGGTTCCTGTTTTTCATGTTATCCGGGACCATCGTCTCTTTTTCGGTGGGGATATGCATGCCTTTCATGTCAAGAGCTTCCCTCACCAAGTTGTTCGTCAATTTGAAACACTTTAATTCATTACCTCTGGTGAGTGATGGTAGAACAAAGGTACTATATCCCTTTTTCTCTTTACTAGGGGTCAGAGTGCTAATTAAGTAGGAACACCGTAGAAAATCTGGCTTGGGTAACTGAGCCTTGAAATAGTCGTAGAGTCCAGCCTTCTTCCAGATGGGTTTCAGACCTTCATCATTTTGAAGCCTCTCAAATTCCCTGGTGAAAAAATGATATCTTCCCCATCGCCTGTTGAACTCTATCTCGGCCTCCCACATGTAAGTGCCTTCACCCAGAGATCCAGCCACATCACTGAACCAATGTGAGTTTCTGCTGACCGGCATTGTGTGCCCCTGTGGAGGATTCTGAATCGGTATGGCGTGTAATGCCCTCAATGCTACTGGGCGTTCCTTCAATTCCTCTTCAATGAGAAGACTTTCAATGTCCACGATTTGGGGGCTGGTGCCTACCTGGAAGCTAGTTCCTGCCTCGGCCATGGTGAAGAGACTGGTCATCGGTTCTGTGAGAATAGACAAATGAATGTTAACATTGCAAATGGACACCAAGCGTTCATGCATCCCCATTACAACATTAACATGATTTTAGTGAGAGGTTAGTAGGTCAATAAGTGCTTGGGGATCGTGAGTGTAGTTAGTGAATGGATATTCCTAAGAGCTAAATGGAAAGATGCGGTGTATGAGTGATGTAGTGAGTAAGTGGATATGAATTTACAAATGAGGGTCGGGGGGTTTAGTACATGTTTTGGGATTCCAAACAAACTAATTTGCTGTTGGTCTTGATTTTGTGGAGACTCTGGAGGGCTTTTTAGGAGTGACTACTTGGAAATGAGGCCTTTTAAGGACCCATTTACAAGTGATTCTGCTTGTGCTCATGGACCAATGTGTGTCCGTGCGTGTTGTATAAGAAAGGGTATCAGATGTTCGCGTGAGTGAACGATGTTGTACAGGGTGTGGCCTCGGTGTAACTATTTGAGCCCGCAAGCAAGCCTTAGGCACCCAAATTTGTCGTGATTGTGGGATGGCCTTCATTGACTTCTTGGGTACCCAGATAGACTTCATTTTCGCAGAAGAATTTTTGAAAGACTTCTTATTAGTGTCGTGTCGTTGATTACTAATAAGAATCTTTGCCCGTGTGGTTGGTTTGATCGCAATAGGGTGTTTGCCTTTCCACACCCCTACTTGTTTCAATGGCTGAGACATTCTGCTTCGCACGTTCTTTTGACCTCCAGCATAGGTATTACTCTGCTCCATCTGTATTTGATCTGTCTTTGGTTGCTGCATCCTTCTGGTCTCTGGAAAAGAAGGGAGTTCCGTTGCACCCCTGACTTCTTGATTGAAATCATCATTCCTCTGCATCACACAGTTTTGGACAAGAACAACATGGTCATCTTCATGTGTACCCCTCGAAGGACCAGGAGTGTGTGCCTTGTCTAATTCCTTGAGTGCTTCATTTTCTAACTCAATTGTAACGCAATTCTGATTTACCCAGACCTGAAGGAGTCCACTTCTTAGGTTTAGGTTGACTACATGATCATAGATCCAGTCTTGACCCAAGACAAGAGGCTCCGTGAGGTCCTCATCTTGACACACTAGCACTTTAACTGTCATTACTTCGTCTTGAATGTAGAGGGGAAGTTCCACCTCGCCCATGCAAGGGGTTTCCACACCTCCCAACCCTATGAGATATGCTTCTATATGATTGACAATTAATTTCAACTTTTGACAGTAAGAAAATTTAACAGCACTAGTGGCTGCACTTGAGTCAATCAAGGCTCTTACAGTCCTTGCACCCTTTCCTTGTCCTATCTCTAAGGTTACAAAAGGTCGTCTATCAATTATTCTATGAGAACTTATTCCTGAGACTTCACACATTGCCATATGATAACCTGAGTCCGCATAGTCATCTACCCTGGCCTGATCTCTACCCAGTCTTCGCAACCTCATCCTTTGGATGCGTTCCAATGCTTCCGCTTGTGCCTCTTCTCGAACTCGCTTTTCCTCCTCTTTACGTTTTTTGGCAGCGTTGAGTCGATTTAGCATCTCTTCAGTCAGGGGTTCTTGGTATAATTTGACTCTGCATCTGCTTATATAGCTAGGGAGAACATCACCTTCTAGTGTAGCGAGTTGAACTGCTCCATTGGTTGAGATCCTATTTATGATCATAGTTCCATAACCTCTCTTTTCGAGCTTTCTTGCATGTTGTTTTAGGGTATACACCAACACTAAGTCTCCGGCCTTCAAGCCTTTATCCTTAACATGGGCATCAAAGTATGCTTTTTGTCGTTTCTTAGCTGCATATATCCCTGCAGCCGCCCTCAGTCTTGTTTCTCCTAATCGTTCAAGGTCAAAGAGTCTAGAGGAGAGTTCATGACCCGTCCATTCATGCTCTTGGGCTACTTTTAAAGTAGGTATCAAGAAGTCCAATGGTAGCACTGCATTTTGGCCAAATACCATCTGAAAGGGTGTGGCTTGGAGTACCTTTTTGTAGGCGACTCGATATGCCCAAACAGCATGGTGTAGCTGTTTGTTCCAATCAGAGCGTTTATTATTCACTAGTTTGGTCAGTACATTGCACAGAATCTTATTTGTACTCTCAGCCTGGCCATTAGCTTGTGGGTGATAAGGGGCAGACTTCTTATGTACTACCAAGAATTCTTGGAGTAGATTTTCAATAACTTCATTCAAGAAGTGAGTGCCTCTATCACTGACTAGCTCTATAGGTAGCCCGTATCTGGTGAACACATTCTCAAATAAGAACTTAGCGGTCGTCTGAGCATCATTCTTTGTCGTAGCTTTTACTTCTACCCACTTGGTTAGATAGTCTGTGGCAACAATGATATACTCAGCATGGGAACCCTTAGCTGGGGGATTAATTGGACCAACAAAGTCTATTCCCAACTTAGAGAATGCTCCTCCACCCATCATAGGTTTCAAAGGCATCTCATCCTTGCGTATAGGATACTGAGTTCTTTGACAAACATCACACCGTTTCACATAGGCATGTGCATCCATGTGAAGGGTGGGCAACCAGAAGCCCGCAAATAGTATTGCTTTAATCACCCTATCTGGTCCAAAATGTCCTCCTGCTACTCCTTGGTGAGCAACTTCCAAGATCTTGAGATATTCTCTCTCATGGACACATAATCTCAGGTAACCATCTTTACCACGCTTGTATAGATTATCACCAATGAGTGAGTAATCTAGGACTTCTTGTTCTGGACTTCTTTGTCTGGCCAGTGTCATATCTTGAGGGAATGTTCTCGTCCTCAGGAAATCTACTAATGGTTCACTCCAATCTGGCACTATGGATACTTGATAAAGAGTTGCATGCTCCACCGGTGGTTTAGTGCCACAGATTGGGCATTCCTTGCACAACTTGTGGACGTCAACCTCTGATGGAGAGTGTTAATCTCCAAAAGAACAACCTACTCTTGTGATTAGAGCACCTCTATACCAAGAGTAAGTAAAAAACTTCCACTAATTTAGAGGATCAATTACTAACTATCAAAGGATTAACAAATCTGTGAAGAAGATGAAACACAGAAAAGTCTGCTGCACTATTTCTCCACATTGACCTATCAAACATGTAAAGTTTTTGATGAAACTTTGTACGAAGTATCTCCTAGAGATTGCGCACCTCCTCCAAGTTGAATTACTTCAAAAGCTTTAGTATAACTTGAGAAATCAACTTCACAAGTTACCTATGTCAGAAACTGTCATTCAGAACAGTCGATTTTACACCTGCAACTTTTAAGACTTGGTTCTCCTTGAATAGAACCCGTTTAAGAAAATGCTTCTAGCCATGAGTAGCTTATCTTTCAACTTAAAGATTAAGTCCTTACTCATGCAAAACTTTAAACTGTGCTGGGAGAAATGATCAAAACATTAAGTTCGAAATCTGCGCCTGTTTTAGGAACCTGTGAATACACTTCACATATGAATGTTCCTACACTTAATTCTCTAAGCCTGATTACAATTGGAAGCTAAAACTTTGTACAGAGGTCAAGCAACTCTAGACTTAGACTTGTACAAAAGCATTTCACAATTGATCTACTGTAGAAGGAGAAGACTCAGAAACATCGGGCGCAATATTTTTTATTACTCAGAAAAATTTACAGTTGAGTGATGAGAGTAAACTCAACTAACTTTTTCTCTATCTCATGACATCTAACTTCCTCATTCTTGACTTCTAACTATTGTCACATATGCTCTCATACTTGCCCCGACTTTTCTCAAAGTATTTATAGATAAATTTGTACATGATTCTTACTAAACAAAAAATCTAAGTCAGCTATGACTATACTAATGTACATTTGTGTACACTTCTCTTATCCTCTGAATGTAATCTTCTTCCAAACTTTAAGAATTGATTCTTCCTTCATCCTTTAATCTTCCAAGCCTTCAATTGGTGATTGATCTGCACCAACAGCTCCCCCTCAATCATCAATTGAGGTTTTCTCTGTCTTCTTTATACCTGCCATGTCTTTGAACCTTTGCAACTTAGGTCCATCCAAGCTCTTTGTCATCATATCTGCCACTTGCTCTTTTGTTGGAGTGTACATCACTTCAATCTCTTTATCTAGTACCTTTTCCCTCAAGAAATGATACTGAATCTCTATATGCTTAGTCCTGGCATGAAAAATAGGGTTAGCTGCCAAATACAAAGAACTCATATTGTCTCCAAAAATTATTGGAATACTATGATCAATCTCAAAACTTTTCATCAAGGTCTTCAACCATATCACTTCCTTTGCAGCTTCTACCATTCCCTTATACTCAGCTTCTGTGGATGATAAAGCAACTGTATGTTGCTTCTTTGAACACCAAGAAACTAGCTTATCTCCAACATAACAGAGATACCCATGAGTAGACCTTCTATCATCTGAGTCACCTGCCCAATCTGCATCACTAAACACTTTGATTCTTGTGTCAGAAGTGAAACCATAATACAAACCTTCACTTAGGGTTCCTTTGATATATCTGAGTACCCTTTGGGCTGCAATCCAATGAGTCTTCTTTGGACAATGCATAAATTGTGACAACACACCTACTGCATATGATAGATCTGGCCTTGTCAAGGTAGCATAGATTAAACTACCTACCAAACTCTGATATTTCTTCATATCATTGAACTCTTCACCTCCATACCTGCTTAATTTATGATTTACCTCCAATGGTGTAATTGAGGTCTTGCAATCTTCCATGTTAAACTTGACTAAAAGATTCTTCAAGTATCTCTCTTGTGAAACATATACTCCATGTTGAGTATACACAATCTGCATTCCTAGAAAATAAGATAAGTTTCCCAAATCACTTATCTTAAACTCCTTCTCTATTTGTCTTTTGAGTTCATTGATTCCTTGAGCATCTGTTCCTGTAACAATAATATCATCAACATAAATGCACATGTAAATGTATCCATTTTCACTTGCCTTCACTAGCAAGCTACTATCTGCCTTTGATGCTTGAAATCCACATTCATTCAAGAACTTGACCAATCTGTAATTCCAAGCTCTTGGGGCTTGCTTCAACCCATATAAAGCTCTCTTGAGCTTACACACATAATCTGATCCAATTGATTCCATGAAGCCTTCTGGTTGCTCCATATATACTTCATCTGCAATGTATCCATTTAGAAATGCATTTTTCACATCCAATTGTGATAATTTCCATCCTTTACAAGCAGCAATAGCAATCAATGTCCTAATTGTAGACATCTTAGCAACAGGACTAAAGGTTTCATCATAATCTACCCCATAAGTTTGGGCATAACCTTTGACCACAAGTCTAGCCTTATATCTAGACACCTTACCATCTGCAAACCTCTTTGTTTTATATACCCACTTACATCCAATGACCTTCTGATTCTTTGGTCTTGGTACTAGTTCCCAAGTTTCATTTTCAAGTAGAGCATCATACTCTTCCTGCATTGCCTTCTCCCAATTCTGTTTACCTTTGGCTTCTTCATAAGTGGTTGGATCTTCTTCTGTTTTCACAATGTAGGCATAATCTTTTGTTGTTAGGAAAGATGTATCATAACTATACCTTATAGGTTCTTTCCTTTCTCTTGTAGATCTTCTGATTTCTGCACTTCTCGAAGTTTCAGCCTCATTTGATTCTGGATCAAATCTTGGCCCTTCTTCTACATAATCCTGCACTCTACTTCTAGAGTCAACTTCATCAACAATTTCTTCACATACTTTTACCTTTGCCTTTCCTTTCCTTTGAATTTCTTCAACACCTGCAAACTCATTTGGTGATCTTGTATACCATATATTTTGCTCATCAAATGTCACATCTTTAGTAACAAGAAATTTCTTTGTGGATGGACTCCACAACCTGTAACCCATCTGTCTATCATCATATCCAATAAACACATACTTCTCTGCTTTTGGTTCTAGCTTATGTCTTAATTGTGAAGGAACATAAGCATATGCAATACATCCAAATACTTTACAATGATCAAGAGTAGGCTTCTTACCCCACCATGCTTCATAAGGGGTTCCTCCATCCAAAGCTTTGCAAGGCAACCTATTCACAAGATATGTTGCAGTGTTAATGGCTTCTGCCCATAAGTAATTTGGACAATTCTTTTCCTTCATCATGGCTCTTGCAAACTCTACAAGAGTCCTATTCCTCCTTTCTGCTACTCCATTCTGTTGAGGGGAGTACCTGCAAGTTACTTCTCTTTTGATACCTGCATTCCACAAATAATCATCAAACTCTTTAGAGAAATACTCTCCCCCTCCATCTGATCTTAATCTCTTGAGCTTTTGCCCTGTGATCCTTTCTGCATAGGCATGAAAATGTTTGAATGTCTTGAAAACTTCTGATTTATCCTTGATTACATACAAAGTAATCCACCTGGTTGCATCATCAACAAACAACACATAATATCTGGATCCATTTATGCTATAGTCCCTTGAGGGACCCCATACATCTGTATGAACCAATTCAAGCATATTTGAATACTTGTACCCTGATTTGTTATAAGAACTCTTATGTGCTTTACCTAATTGACAAGCTTCACACTTGTACACCATATGTTGCCCTTCAATATTTGGCAATCCAAGCACCACCTTATTCTTTGACATCTCCTTTATAGCTCTCTCATTGAAATGACCTAGCCTTTTATGCCATAGGTCTAATTCAGATACCTTTTGACTTCCATAGGTAAATAATGCATGTCCCACATTACCTTGGACTTTGAGAGTGAACAATCTTCCTTCCTTTTTACCTGCAATTATGTTTCTATATCCCTGATTTGGATCTTGTACATAAACACCATCATTTGTGAATCTTACCTCATATCCTTTCTCCACAATTTGCCCTACACTTATCAAATTTTTAGGAATAGTAGGAACATAAAGTACCTTGCTCAGAAGTGTACTTCCACTCTTTGTCTTCACTGATCCAATGCTCTCCACTTTATGTTTGGTATTGTCACCTGTCTGAACTGTATGTCCATTCACCCTTGCTTCCATATCAGTCATCAAAGATAGATTCCCACTCAGATGATTGCTGCACCCTGAGTCAATATAAAACACTCTTTGATCTTCTCCCATTGATTCATGAGTTGCATTCAAGATAAGAGTCATGTCATCCTTCTGATCTGATGCATAATTGTAATAATTATTGTTGTAGGACTGAGATTGGAAGTTTCTTCCACCTCCTCTACCATATGATGTCCTACCTCCTCTTCCTCTGAAATTGCCTCTTTGGTTTCTGCCTCCTCTACCTCTTTGATTATAATTCTGATTATTGCTTCCACCATTTTGATTGTTATACCAACAATCATTTGCCAAATGATTTGTTCTGTCACAAATCCAACAAGCTTTAGTATTATCTTTGTTCTTACCTCCTCTTCCTTTACCTCTGAAATTCATCTTTCCTTTTGTGAAGTTAGCTTGATTTGAATTCCCTTCATCATCATTTGATTGCTTTCCCTTGCCATTCTTTTTCTTGTCCTTGGAGTACATAGCTTGACTTGTACTTCTATCATTGTCTCCTTTAAGATCCTGCTCAAAGGTTAGCATGTGTCCTAGCAATTGATTAAGATCAGGAGTAAAGTGATCAAGTGACAATTCTATGGACAATATAAAAGGCTTCCACTTCTCATCTCCTCTCAAACCTGTAAGTATTTGTCTTACCAACTTTTCCTCTTCAATGTCTTCATCCACTGCTCCCAAGCTATCTGCAATATCTTTCATTCTTGCCACATAATCTAAAATTGATTGTGAGCTCTTCTTCTTGAAGGTTGTGAACTCAGCCCATAGTGAGGACTTCCTTGACTTAGTTGTATTTTGGAAATGCTCTTCCAAGGCATTCCAAACATCTGTAGCACTTTCCAAACCTCTAATGTGAGGTAAAAGGTAATCATTTACAGCCATGTAGATGATACTCCTTGCTTGAGCATCCTTTCTCATCCAAGTCTTCAACATTGCAAGCTCTTCCCTAGTAGGAATACTAGGATCTGCAAACTCAGGTTTTTCTTCATCTCCTGTAATAAATGATATAAGATCTTTGCTCATGAGGTGTGCTTCCATCCTCATGGACCATGCTGGATAGTTCTCCCTATCTAGCTTATCAATCTGCAAGCTTTCTCCCATCTTGTGTCCACCTGTGTATTGAAATCTTCAAGCTTTACAAACAATGTATGTACCTTTACTTTGAATTAGACTCCTTTTGCCTTTCTTGATGTCAAATAGTCTTCTCCTCAAGCTTTGACTCCAAGCTTTCACTTCTTAGTTCTTCAAGTGTTGAATTTCTTGAATCTGCAGCAGTCGGGATCCTCCTTTCCTTAATTTGATGTCTCCTGCTCTGATACCACTGATGGAGAGTGTTAATCTCCAAAAGAACAACCTACTCTTGTGATTAGAGCACCTCTATACCAAGAGTAAGTCAAAAACTTCCACTAATTTAGAGGATCAATTACTAACTATCAAAGGATTAACAAATCTGTGAAGAAGATGAAACACAGAAAAGTCTGCTGCACTATTTCTCCACATTGACCTATCAAACATGTAAAGTTTTTGATGAAACTTTGTACGAAGTATCTCCTAGAGATTGCGCACCTCCTCCAAGTTGAATTACTTCAAAAGCTTTAGTATAACTTGAGAAATCAACTTCACAAGTTACCTATGTCAGAAACTGTCATTCAGAACAGTCGATTTTACACCTGCAACTTTTAAGACTTGGTTCTCCTTGAATAGAACCCGTTTAAGCAAATGCTTCTAGCCATGAGTAGCTTATCTTTCAACTTAAAGATTAAGTCCTTACTCATGCAAAACTTTAAACTGTGCTGGGAGAAATGATCAAAACATTAAGTTCGAAATCTGCGCCTGTTTTAGGAACCTGTGAATACACTTCACATATGAATGTTCCTACACTTAATTCTCTAAGCCTGATTACAATTGGAAGCTAAAACTTTGTACAGAGGTCAAGCAACTCTAGACTTAGACTTGTACAAAAGCATTTCACAATTGATCTACTGTAGAAGGAGAAGACTCAGAAACATCGGGCGCAATATTTTTGATTACTCAGAAAAATTTACAGTTGAGTGATGAGAGTAAACTCAACTAACTTTTTCTCTATCTCATGACATCTAACTTCCTCATTCTTGACTTCTAACTATTGTCACATATGCTCTCATACTTGCCCCGACTTTTCTCAAAGTATTTATAGATAAATTTGTACATGATTCTTACTAAACAAAAAATCTAAGTCAGCTATGACTATACTAATGTACATTTGTGTACACTTCTCTTATCCTCTGAATGTAATCTTCTTCCAAACTTTAAGAATTGATTCTTCCTTCATCCTTTAATCTTCCAAGCCTTCAATTGGTGATTGATCTGCACCAACAACCTCCATAGTCGGCCAATGCACTCCGAGTCTCCTTAGAGTCTGTAGGGTTCGTTGCTTTGAGTAGTGTTGCTCTAATGCATGTTGGTGCAAGTCAAGCCTTCACATTTGGCTTGGACATCTACTTTGAAGACTCTACATGAAGCAAAGACCATAGGAACTTGTGCCTATGATTTCTTACCATTTTATCTCTTGTAAAAGTCTAAATGACTTGGCATGATTGTAATCACACCTAATTGAAAGTCGTGGAAAAGGTTGTTGATTGATTGAGAGAATATCTCATTACTTTTTTAGGTGAAAGATTTTAGGAGATTGATTTGAATTCAAATTCAAATCATCACTCAATTCCTATAAAAACTACAAGGAAAAAGTTGCGGGGGTCCTTCATTTTTCCCGAAGCTTATACCCTTGATCATTGAGTGTGTGAGTGCTACTCCATAGCCTAGACCTCTGAGTACCATTGAGCTATGTTTATCATGCCAATGGGAATGTACATTTACATGATCTAATACAAATACTTACATTCATCTACTCTGTAATTTTCTGAGTATACTACTCCAAGTCAGTCAACTTCAACAAGGCATATCTCAGGATATACTCATCCAAATCAAGTGATTCAAAGCTTATTGGAACCAGCTCCAAGCATACTACATGCCTACAAAATTTGAAGGTCATTGGATCAGCCATCTCGGAGAAAGCTTGCTCAAAGTGGTCTCTGGTATTTGTCTGCAGAGCTCCTAAAAAGTCGGGGGTAAACATATTTTTTGCTAAACTCATTTCTCAGAGTATAGTTCATCATTTCTTCTCATTCCACTTGCAAATGGTAGCTTGATAAGATAATTTAATATGTCCAGAAGGAATTTGATCAATTGTAAGTGTGCTGGTCATACTGAGTGAAAGACTGAGTACGTGTCAATACCAAAATAGCAAGTTTTCTTGGATTTTTGAAGTCTCAAGTAGTCTGTTTTGATTTTATCATTACACATATCATTTGCAAAGTACATATATGCTTTCTTGGTATCATTTGGAAGCTAAGCAAGTGTATTAATCATTCCTGGAGTCAAAGGAGGGCTGGTGTGAAGCAGGTTTAGCAGCACCTACTCAATCTTCTGAGTGCATCCAACCATCCTCTCCCAACAGTGGTATCAGAGCAAATAAGGTAACATGGGAGATGGTTTTCCTTCATTCATTGACAAATTGGACAGAAACAATTACCAAGCTTGGTCTCTAAGGATGAAGACCTATCTACAAGGAAGAAGCTTATTTGGATTCATCTCAGGAGATGAGGAATTGCCTTCATTCAAAGCAAGAGGACTACCCACCAAGGATGAACAAGAGAGGCTCAACACATGGTGTGCAAAAGATGCATTGGCAAGGTCTTACCTTCTTAACTCTATATCTGATTTCCTTTTATCTCATATTAGGAACTGTAAGACTTCCCAAGAGACTTGGGAAACCTTGTCAACATACTTCTCTTCCAACACAAGGGCCAGAAAGAATCAACTATGGATTGAATTCACTACTCTTAGGAAGCAATCAAAGCAATCAGTTTCAGACTTTGTCACTAGGGTCAAAGACATTGCAGACCAGCTTGCAAGTATTGGAGAGGAGATTGAAGAGGAACAAATAGTAAGGCAGGTAATAAATGGACTAAAAGCTGATGACAAATGGGAGAGCTTTACCACAACAATGGACCTATACATGGACATACATGCTCCTGATCTAACAACTCTGATTGGTCAACTCTTCACACATGAAGCAAACCTTACAAGGAATGGAGAGCAATCAAAAGGTAACAACCCCTCTGCTCTATATACTGATAAGAAGATTAAGGATAAAAGTAAAGGGAAGAAGCAAGAAGAAGAAGGCTCTACCTCCCAAGCTAACTATGCAGGGAGAGGTAGATATTCAAGAGGTAGAGGCAGAGGAGGTAAGTCAGGTAGGGGGAGACCCTACAACTCATCACGATGCAACATTTGTGGATTGTCTAACCATACCACAGATGAGTGCTACAGAAACTACAAAAATCAGAGAGGAAGAGGCCATCAAAGAGGTGGATACTCTCAAGGTAGAGGCAGGTTCAACCAACACCAAGGCTACAATGGCTACAACAATAACTACAACAACAACAATGGTAACTACCAAGGTGGATACAGAAATAGGAAGGACTATAACAACTATACAGAGGAGCAAGATGACTCCCTATTGATCATGAATATGACTTCTAAGTCAGGTATCAATGATAATCACTTATTCTATATTGATTTAGGATGTTCTAATCATGTAGCTGGCAATGTGGCACTACTTTCTGATTTGGAAGAACCTAAGGGCAAACATCAAGTGCAGACAGGTGATGATACTAAGCATTCTGTTGTAAAGATTGGTAATGTAAAGACTAGTGATGGTAATCAAAACTTATTGAGCAGAGTACTTTATGTCCCAACAATCACCAAGAACTTAATGAGTGTAGGTCAGATTGTGGAAAAAGGTTTACAAGTCAGGTTCAATCAACATGGAGCATATGTGGAGGACCCAAGACATGGATTCAAAGGGATAGCCAAGGGAGAAAAATCAGGTAGATTGTTTACTTTTGAGCTAGAGGACACAAAGAACATTGCTTTATACAATTACAAGGATCAAACACTTTCAGAATTAGAAATATGGCACAAGAGGTTAGGTCACATAGGTGAAAGGACCTTAAAGCAAATGTGCAGGGATCAATGTGTGCTTGGGATACCTAATGTATCCAAGCAACACATGATTTACAAGTGTGGAGCTTGTCAGTTTGGTAAGTCACACAGGTTGCCCTATTCAAAGAAAGGTTTTATGCATGAAGACTATCTGGAATTGGTGCATACAGATGTTTGGGGACCTAGCAAGGAACCATCCATCTCAGGATCAAGGTATTATGTGTCCTTCATTGATGATTATAGCAGATGGACTGTGTTATACTTTATGAAGCATAAGGATGAAGTATTTAATTGTTTCAAAAGATATCTTGCACTAGTTGAAAATCAAACAGGTAGAAACTTGAAAAGACTAAGATCAGATGGGGGAGGTGAATACTTCTCCAATGAATTTGAAGACTTCTTGCAGGAAAGAGGCATCAAGAGGGAGATAACTACAAGGTACTCACCTGAACAAAATGGGGTAGCTGAAAGAAGGAATAGACTCATTGTTGAAACAACTAGGTCTATGCTTAATGAAAAGAAGTTGCGAAATTATCTTTGGGTAGAGAGTGTATGTACTGCCACATATCTCATTAACAGGTTGCCATCAAAGTCACTTGATGGAATGACACCATCTGAAGCTTGGCATGGTAAGAGACCATCTTTGGATCATTGCAAAATCTTTGGTTGTATTGCATATGTGCATATTCCCTCACAGGTAAGGGGAAAGCTAGACCCTAAAGCTGAAAAATGTATCTTCATTGGTTATGACTTGAACCAGAAAGGGTATAGATTCTACAACCCCTCAAATAAAGGTTTCAAGGTAAGCAGAGATGTCATCTTTGATGAGAATGACTCATGGTATGAAATGTAGGAAGGTTAGTCTACAAGGGTTGCCCATAATTTTTCTCATGCTATGGCATCCTTTAGTCCTCATGAGAATAACTTCTTTTTGTAAATTAGGAGATGTCCATGTGAACAATCTCCTAAAACCACTTTTTGATAATTCCCCTAAGTCTAAGGTATTGAAGCCTTCTCTTGAAAAATCTCCTTTTTGAGCAAACATAAAGAAAGCCCATGTAAAAATCTCACGCGCTCTCTCTCTCTCTAGGTAGTTAGCTTTTTGAAATTCCCATATCACAAAAGATTCTCTTTTTGATTTAGCACATGTGGTCTTTTGACCACATGTTTTTATTCACATATGCCTCTCTTCTCTATATAAAGAAGAGCCTCATTTGTAAAAGAGGAGGTCCCTGGGCCATGGCCTTGGCCTCCATTTTGGTAATGGAAGAAGGTGTCATTTGCTACTCTCTTGCCTCCTTGTGTGCAATGGCGTTGGTCTTGGTGTATGGATTTGCATGTGTGTGTGCATGGTTGGGAGGATGTTCCCCTTTGCTCCTTGTGACGTTGGCCATTGTTGCCATTGGTCCATGAGCGTGGGCGAACCTCTTCTCCCATTCTTTGCCCCAACTTGGAGAAACTTCTCACTTCCATGTGAGGCGGTTAGGGTTGTTGCTCCCCTTTTCTCAACACCCTCAAACAAAGGTTTCAAGGTAAGCAGAGATGTCATCTTTGATGAGAATGACTCATGGTATGAAATGTAGGAAGGTTAGTCTACCTTATGACATGGAAGAAGACTTCCCAAAGCTCACCAAGGAGGAACCAATCCAGAAAGAAGACTCAAGTTCAGATGATGATGACACAATTAACCTTGAGGAATTCAAGGCATGGAAGTCTAAAGGAAAGATGAAAATGAAGAAGCTAGAGGATATACCACAATCCTCAACTCAAGCAATAAGGAGATCTCAGAGAGAAAGTAAGAAGCCTATCAGATATGGGTATGATACTTCTCTTGTAACTAAGCATTCTGTATATCTTGCAAAGGATTTGTTGAATGAAGAACCAGGTTCATATGAGGAAGCAATCACCAAACCAGAATGGAAAGAAGCTATGGATGAAGAAATAGAGGCTCTCAAGGAGAGTGACACATGGGACTTAGTACCCAAGAAGGACTCTATGAAGGTGATAGGATCCAGATGGATCTACAAGCTAAAGAGGAACTCTGATGGAACAATCAACAGGTACAAAGCTAGGTTGGTAGCCAAGGGTTTTGCACAAACCCAAGGCATTGATTATGAGGAGACATTTTCACCTGTGGCTAAGATGCCAACAATCAGAATTTTGGTGAGTGTAGCTGCATCCAAGAATTGGAACATGTACCAATTAGATGTCAAGAATGCTTTCTTGAATGGATGGATATCTGAAGAAGTCTACATGTCACAACCACCTGGCTATGAAGATCCCAAGAAGGTAAATTATGTTTGTAAATTGAAGAAGGCTCTGTATGGTTTGAAGCAGGCACCTAGAGCATGGAATTACAGATTGACAACCTATCTCCAAGACCAAGGATTTATAATGAGCAAGGCAGATACATCATTGTTTATCAAAAGGAACAATTCAGAGGTAATCTATCTCTGTGTTTATGTTGATGACATCATCATTACAGGCAATGATGTCAGTGGGATTAGACACATCAAAGGACAGATGATGAAGGAATTCAAGATCAATGATCTTGGATTATTAAAGTACTTCTTAGGTCTTGAATTGATTTATACAAACTCACGTATCTTTATCACTCAGAAGAAGTATATTCAAGACATGTTGAAGAGGTTTAATTTGCAGGGTGCTAAAGTCTCAAGCACTCCAATGGAGGTCAACCTAAAGGTTTTTGCTCATGAAGGTGATGAAGTCCAAGACATTACAGGATACCAAAGTATGGTAGGTAGTTTGAATTATGCTACCTTAACCAGAATTGACATAGCATATGGAGTTAGTGTGCTAAGCCAATTCATGCACAAACCAAGGGTACCTCACCTAGAGGCAGCAAAAAGGATTTTGAAGTATCTAAAGGGAACTCAGAACCATGGTTTGTACTTTCCTTATACATCAGATATTGATATTAAAGTATATTCAGATGCAGATTGGGCAGGATGCAAAGATGATAGGAGAAGCACATCAGGATACATATATTTTGCAGGTGATAAACCTATTTCTTGGTCAGCCAAGAAACAACCTATAGTAGCTTTGTCATCTACTGAAGCAGAGTATAGAGGGCTAGCCAATGCTACTCAAGAAGCTATCTGGTTGAAGCTTTTGTATACAGAGTTAGGCCTATACACAAGGCCACCAATTATCTTTGGAGACAACACAAGTTCTCTTCACCTTGCAGCTAATCCTATATATCATGCTAGGACAAAACACATAGAGGTTCATTACCACTATGTGAGAGAAAAATTACTTAGCAAAGACATTCAGTTGACTTATATGTCTACTAATATGCAATGTGCAGATTTACTTACTAAAGCTTTGGATGGAAACAAGTTATGCAGATTCAAATCCATGATTGGATTACAGGATGTGATAGAAGAATGAAGATGAAGACTTGAGCCAAAATGTTTGGCTTGAGGGGGAGCTGTTGGTGCAAGTCAAGCCTTCACATTTGGCTTGGACATCTACTTTGAAGACTCTACATGAAGCAAAGACCATAGGAACTTGTGCCTATGATTTCTTACCATTTTATCTCTTGTAAAAGTCTAAATGACTTGGCATGATTGTAATCACACCTAATTGATTGAAAGTCGTGGAAAAGGTTGTTGATTGATTGAGAGAATATCTCATTACTTTTTTAGGTGAAAGATTCTAGGAGATTGATTTGAATTCAAATTCAAATCATCACTCAATTCCTATAAAAACTACAAGGAAAAAGTTGCAGGGGTCCTTCATTTTTCCCGAAGCTTATACCCTTGATCATTGAGTGTGTGAGTGCTACTCCATAGCCTACACCTCTGAGTACCATTGAGCTATGTTTATCATGCCAATGGGAATGTACATTTACATGATCTAATACAAATACTTACATTCATCTACTCTGTAATTTTCTGAGTATACTACTCCAAGTCAGTCAACTTCAACAAGGCATATCTCAGGATATACTCATCCAAATCAAGTGATTCAAAGCTTGTTGGAACCAGCTCCAAGCATACTACATGCCTACAAAATTTGAAGCTCATTGGATCAGCCATCTCGGAGAAAGCTTGCTCAAAGTGGTCTCTGGTATTTGTCTGCAGAGCTCCTAAAAAGTCGGGGGTAAACATATTTTTTGCTAAACTCATTTCTCAGAGTATAGTTCATCATTTCTTCTCATTCCACTTGCAAATGGTAGCTTGTTAAGCTAATTTAATATGTCCAGAAGGAATTTGATCAATTGTAAGTGTGCTGGTCATACTGAGTGAAAGACTGAGTAGGTGTCAATACCAAAATAGCAAGTTTTCTTGGATTTTTGAAGTCTCAAGTAGTCTGTTTTGATTTGATCATTACACATATCATTTGCAAGGTACATATATGCTTTCTTGGTATCATTTGGAAGCTAAGCAAGTGTATTAATCATTCCTGGAGTCAAAGGAGGGCTGGTGTGAAGCAGGTTTAGCAGCACCTACTCAATCTTCTGAGTGCATCCAACCATCCTCTCCCAACAGTGGTATCAGAGCAAATAAGGTAACGTGGGAGATGGTTTTCCTTCATTCATTGACAAATTGGACAGAAACAATTACCAAGCTTGGTCTCTAAGGATGAAGACCTATCTACAAGGAAGAAGCTTATTTGGATTCATCTCAGGAGATGAGGAATTGCCTTCATTCAAAGCAAGAGGACTACCCACCAAGGATGAACAAGAGAGGCTCAACACATGGTGTGCAAAAGATGCATTGGCAAGGTCTTACCTTCTTAACTCTATATCTGATATCCTTTTATCTCATATTAGGAACTGTAAGACTTCCCAAGAGACTTGGGAAACCTTGTCAACATACTTCTCTTCCAACACAAGGGCCAGAAAGAATCAACTATGGATTGAATTCACTACTCTTAGGAAGCAATCAAAGCAATCAGTTTCAGACTTTGTCACTAGGGTCAAAGACATTGCAGACCAACTTGCAAGTATTGGAGAGGAGATTGAAGAGGAACAAATAGTAAGGCAGGTAATAAATGGACTAAAAGCTGATGACAAATGGGAGAGCTTTACCACAGCAATGGACCTATACATGGACATACATGCTCCTGATCTAACAACTCTGATTGGTCAACTCTTCACACATGAAGCAAAGCTTACAAAGAATGGAGAGCAATCAAAAGGTAACAACCCCTCTGCTCTATATACTGATAAGAAGATTAAGGATAAAAGTAAAGGGAAGAAGCAAGAAGAAGAAGGCTCTACCTCCCAAGCTAACTATGCAGGGAGAGGTAGATATTCAAGAGGTAGAGGCAGAGGAGGTAAGTCAGGTAGGGGGAGACCCTACAACTCATCACCATGCAACATTTGTGGATTGTCTAACCATACCACAGATGAGTGCTACAGAAACTACAAAAATCAGAGAGGAAGAGGCCATCAAAGAGGTGGATACTCTCAAGGTAGAGGCAGGTTCAACCAACACCAAGGCTACAATGGCTACAACAATAACTACAACAACAACAATGGTAACTACCAAGGTGGATACAGAAATAGGAAGGACTATAACAACTATACAGAGGAGCAAGATGACTCCCTATTGATCATGAATATGACTTCTAAGTCAGGTATCAATGATAATCACTTATTCTATATTGATTTACGATGTTCTAATCATGTAGCTGGCAATGTGGCACTACTTTCTGATTTGGAAGAACCTAAGGGCAAACATCAAGTGCAGACAGGTGATGATACTAAGCATTCTATTGTAAAGATTGGTAATGTAAAGACTAGTGATGGTAATCAAAACTTATTGAGCAGAGTACTTTATGTCCCAACAATCACCAAGAACTTAATGAGTGTAGGTCAGATTGTGGAAAAAGGTTTACAAGTCAGGTTCAATCAACATGGAGCATATGTGGAGGACCCAAGACATGGATTCAAAGGGATAGCCAAGGGAGAAAAATCAGGTAGATTGTTTACTTTTGAGCTAGAGGACACAAAGAACATTGCTTTATACAATTACAAGGATCAAACACTTTCAGAATTAGAAATATGGCACAAGAGGTTAGGTCACATAGGTGAAAGGACCTTAAAGCAAATGTGCAGGGATCAATGTGTGCTTGGGATACCTAATGTATCCAAGCAACACATGATTTACAAGTGTGGAGCTTGTCAGTTTGGTAAGTCACACAGGTTGCCCTATTCAAAGAAAGGTTTTATGCATGAAGACTATCTGGAATTGGTGCATACAGATGTTTGGGGACCTAGCAAGGAACCATCCATCTCAGGATCAAGGTATTATGTGTCCTTCATTGATGATTATAGCAGATGGACTATGTTATACTTTATGAAGCATAAGGATGAAGTATTTAATTGTTTCAAAAGATATCTTGCACTAGTTGAAAATCAAACAGGTAGAAACTTGAAAAGACTAAGATCAGATGGGGGAGGTGAATACTTCTCCAATGAATTTGAAGACTTCTTGCAGGAAAGAGGCATCAAGAGGGAGATAACTACAAGGTACTCACCTGAACAAAATGGGGTAGCTGAAAGAAGGAATAGACTCATTGTTGAAACAGCTAGGTCTATGCTTAATGAAAAGAAGTTGCGAAATTATCTTTGGGTAGAGAGTGTATGTACTGCCACATATCTCATTAACAGGTTGCCATCAAAGTCACTTGATGGAATGACACCATCTGAAGCTTGGCATGGTAAGAGACCATCTTTGGATCATTGCAAAATCTTTGGTTGTATTGCATATGTGCATATTCCCTCACAGGTAAGGGGAAAGCTAGACCCTAAAGCTGAAAATTGTATCTTCATTGGTTATGACTTGAACCAGAAAGGGTATAGATTCTACAACCCCTCAAACAAAGGTTTCAAGGTAAGCAGAGATGTCATCTTTGATGAGAATGACTCATGGTATGAAATGTAGGAAGGTTAGTCTACAAGGGTTGCCCATAATTTTTCTCATGCTATGGCATCCTTTAGTCCTCATGAGAATAACTTCTTTTTGTAAATTAGGAGATGTCCATGTGAACAATCTCCTAAAACCACTTTTTGATAATTCCCCTAAGTCTAAGGTATTGAAGCCTTCTCTTGAAAAATCTCCTTTTTGAGCAAACATAAAGAAAGCCCATGTAAAAATCTCACGCGCTCTCTCTCTCTAGGTAGTTAGCTTTTTGAAATTCCCATATCACAAAAGATTCTCTTTTTGATTTAGCACATGTGGTCTTTTGACCACATGTTTTTATTCACATATGCCTCTCTTCTCTATATAAAGAAGAGCCTCATTTGTAAAAGAGGAGGTCCCTGGGCCATGGCCTTGGCCTCCATTTTGGTAATGGAAGAAGGTGTCATTTGCTACTCTCTTGCCTCCTTGTGTGCAATGGCGTTGGTCTTGGTGTATGGATTTGCATGTGTGTGTGCATGGTTGGGAGGATGTTCCCCTTTGCTCCTTGTGACGTTGGCCATTGTTGCCATTGGTCCATGAGCGTGGGCGAACCTCTTCTCCCATTCTTTGCCCCAACTTGGAGAAACTTCTCACTTCCATGTGAGGCGGTTAGGGTTGTTGCTCCCCTTTTCTCAACACCCTCAAACAAAGGTTTCAAGGTAAGCAGAGATGTCATCTTTGATGAGAATGACTCATGGTATGAAATGTAGGAAGGTTAGTCTACCTTATGACATGGAAGAAGACTTCCCAAAGCTCACCAAGGAGGAACCAATCCAGAAAGAAGACTCAAGTTCAGATGATGATGACACAATTAACCTTGAGGAATTCAAGGCATGGAAGTCTAAAGGAAAGATGAAAATGAAGAAGCTAGAGGATATACCACAATCCTCAACTCAAGCAATAAGGAGATCTCAGAGAGAAAGTAAGAAGCCTATCAGATATGGGTATGATACTTCTCTTGTAACTAAGCATTCTGTATATCTTGCAAAGGATTTGTTGAATGAAGAACCAGGTTCATATGAGGAAGCAATCACCAAACCAGAATGGAAAGAAGCTATGGATGAAGAAATAGAGGCTCTCAAGGAGAGTGACACATGGGACTTAGTACCCAAGAAGGACTCTATGAAGGTGATAGGATCCAGATGGATCTACAAGCTAAAGAGGAACTCTGATGGAACAATCAACAGGTACAAAGCTAGGTTGGTAGCCAAGGGTTTTGCACAAACCCAAGGCATTGATTATGAGGAGACATTTTCACCTGTGGCTAAGATGCCAACAATCAGAATTTTGGTGAGTGTAGCTGCATCCAAGAATTGGAACATGTACCAATTAGATGTCAAGAATGCTTTCTTGAATGGATGGATATCTGAAGAAGTCTACATGTCACAACCACCTGGCTATGAAGATCCCAAGAAGGTAAATTATGTTTGTAAATTGAAGAAGGCTCTGTATGGTTTGAAGCAGGCACCTAGAGCATGGAATTACAGATTGACAACCTATCTCCAAGACCAAGGATTTATAATGAGCAAGGCAGATACATCATTGTTTATCAAAAGGAACAATTCAGAGGTAATCTATCTCTGTGTTTATGTTGATGACATCATCATTACAGGCAATGATGTCAGTGGGATTAGACACATCAAAGGACAGATGATGAAGGAATTCAAGATCAATGATCTTGGATTATTAAAGTACTTCTTAGGTCTTGAATTGATTTATACAAACTCACGTATCTTTATCACTCAGAAGAAGTATATTCAAGACATGTTGAAGAGGTTTAATTTGCAGGGTGCTAAAGTCTCAAGCACTCCAATGGAGGTCAACCTAAAGGTTTTTGCTCATGAAGGTGATGAAGTCCAAGACATTACAGGATACCAAAGTATGGTAGGTAGTTTGAATTATGCTACCTTAACCAGAATTGACATAGCATATGGAGTTAGTGTGCTAAGCCAATTCATGCACAAACCAAGGGTACCTCACCTAGAGGCAGCAAAAAGGATTTTGAAGTATCTAAAGGGAACTCAGAACCATGGTTTGTACTTTCCTTATACATCAGATATTGATATTAAAGTATATTCAGATGCAGATTGGGCAGGATGCAAAGATGATAGGAGAAGCACATCAGGATACATATATTTTGCAGGTGATAAACCTATTTCTTGGTCAGCCAAGAAACAACCTATAGTAGCTTTGTCATCTACTGAAGCAGAGTATAGAGGGCTAGCCAATGCTACTCAAGAAGCTATCTGGTTGAAGCTTTTGTATACAGAGTTAGGCCTATACACAAGGCCACCAATTATCTTTGGAGACAACACAAGTTCTCTTCACCTTGCAGCTAATCCTATATATCATGCTAGGACAAAACACATAGAGGTTCATTACCACTATGTGAGAGAAAAATTACTTAGCAAAGACATTCAGTTGACTTATATGTCTACTAATATGCAATGTGCAGATTTACTTACTAAAGCTTTGGATGGAAACAAGTTATGCAGATTCAAATCCATGATTGGATTACAGGATGTGATAGAAGAATGAAGATGAAGACTTGAGCCAAAATGTTTGGCTTGAGGGGGAGCTGTTGGTGCAAGTCAAGCCTTCACATTTGGCTTGGACATCTACTTTGAAGACTCTACATGAAGCAAAGACCATAGGAACTTGTGCCTATGATTTCTTACCATTTTATCTCTTGTAAAAGTCTAAATGACTTGGCATGATTGTAATCACACCTAATTGATTGAAAGTCGTGGAAAAGGTTGTTGATTGATTGAGAGAATATCTCATTACTTTTTGAGGTGAAAGATTCTAGGAGATTGATTTGAATTCAAATTCAAATCATCACTCAATTCCTATAAAAACTACAAGGAAAAAGTTGCGGGGGTCCTTCATTTTTCCCGAAGCTTATACCCTTGATCATTGAGTGTGTGAGTGCTACTCCATAGCCTACACCTCTGAGTACCATTGAGCTATGTTTATCATGCCAATGGGAATGTACATTTACATGATCTAATACAAATACTTACATTCATCTACTCTGTAATTTTCTGAGTATACTACTCCAAGTCAGTCAACTTCAACAAGGCATATCTCAGGATATACTCATCCAAATCAAGTGATTCAAAGCTTGTTGGAACCAGCTCCAAGCATACTACATGCCTACAAAATTTGAAGGTCATTGGATCAGCCATCTCGGAGAAATCTTGCTCAAAGTGGTCTCTGGTATTTGTCTGCAGAGCTCCTAAAAAGTCGGGGGTAAACATATTTTTTGCTAAACTCATTTCTCAGAGTATAGTTCATCATTTCTTCTCATTCCACTTGCAAATGGTAGCTTGTTAAGCTAATTTAATATGTCCAGAAGGAATTTGATCAATTGTAAGTGTGCTGGTCATACTGAGTGAAAGACTGAGTAGGTGTCAATACCAAAATAGCAAGTTTTCTTGGATTTTTGAAGTCTCAAGTAGTCTGTTTTGATTTGATCATTACACATATCATTTGCAAAGTACATATATGCTTTCTTGGTATCATTTGGAAGCTAAGCAAGTGTATTAATCATTCCTGGAGTCAAAGGAGGGCTGGTGTGAAGCAGGTTTAGCAGCACCTACTCAATCTTCTGAGTGCATCCAACCATCCTCTCCCAACAATGCACCTACATGTGCCGATTGCAACCATTTAGCGTACTCGTCCTCTTCCACAGAACAAGCCAGTATCCCTTGATCTGTGTGCTTGTACATACGTCCTGCCATGATATGGTACTTCTGGGCTTTTACTACCTCCCTATCTTGAGTGTTTATGACTGGGTGGTTAGGCCCGTATGTCAACACTGGCACTAATGGCTTAGCCCACTGAGGTACAACTTCCAAATTAAACAAGTAAGCATTAGGAGGGTCATCTGATACTCCTTGTGGGGCTTCTCCAAATGTGAGCCTCAAGAGATGGTCTGCTCTCAAGTGGGTCCTCCCTTTCCTTACCACAACTTCAAAGTCGTATTCCATTAGTAAGAGAAACCACCTTACTAATCGGCCTGTATTGCATGGTTTGTTTACCAAGTACAATAATGCCTGATGATCGGTAAAAAAATTAAACTTATTTGCAAGCAAATAGTGTCTAAACTTTTTAACTGCATATACCATGCCTAATCCTTCTCGTTCGGTGGTGGTATAGTTCCGTTCAGCTGCATTCAATTGTCTACTAGCATAGGCAATTGGAAGGTCCATATTACCTTCGCCCGTAGGTTGTGCGAGTACACACCCAATAGCATAATTGGATGCATCTACATGAACATGAAAAAGCTTATTCCAATCTGGTGTGGTCAAGATTGGTGCTGAACATAATCGTCGTTTAAGCTCATTGAAGGAATTCTCACATTCATTAGTCCACTCAAAGTTGGTCAAAAGTCCGTACAGAGGCTTTGCTATGATGGCATACATGTGTATAAACCGTCGGTAATAACCACAATGCCCCATGAAAGCTTGTACTTCCTTGAAATTCTTTGGCTTAGGTAGCTCGGCGATGGCTCTTACTTTCTCTTCATCGGTGGATATGCCATTCTTTGACACTATGTGTCCTAGAATCTTGCCTTGCCTAACCATGAAAACACACTTTTCTGGGTTCAGGTAGACTTGATACTCTCAACGTTTGTCAAAGATTTGTCTGAGTTCAGGGATATGGATTTGTCTAATGTTGGAATGAGCACAGAGGTCATCAACATAGACCTCTAAATTCTTCCTCAAGAACTCTTTAAACACGTGACACATCAATCTTTGGAAAGTTGCAGGAGCATTGGTAAGCCCAAATGGCATTACTCTAAAGGCAAATATGCCCCATTCTGTGGCAAAAGCTGTCTTATGCTGATCTTCGGGAGCAATGGCTACCTGATTGTAGCCCGAAAATCCATCAAGGAAGCTGTAGACTTCCTTGCCTGCTACCCTTTCTAATTGATGCTCGGTAATTGGAAGTGGATAGTTATCCCAAATTATGGCTGCATTAACCTTCTTTAAGTTAATGCACACACGTAGCTTTCCATTCTTCTTGGGCACAACTACGATGGGGGATACCCACTCAGTGTGCTCAATTTCATAGATGAATCCAGCTTCCACCAGTCTATCTATCTCCTTTTTTATCTTGGCAGCATAATTATCATTATATGTGTATGGCTTCTGCTTAGAGGGTTTTGCATCTGAGGTCATGGGAATCGTGTGCGAGCATATGTCAGGGTCTACACCTTTCAGGTCCTTGTAGCTCCAAGCGAATACATCTCTATATTCTCTTAGCAAGGTGTAGCTCAGTGATGAGTAGCACCTCCTTTAATGTCAATCCGGGAAGACATGAGGATGGTATGAAGACCACGAGCAAGTGGAAGCACAAGTGCGTGAGTGAGAAGCACACAAGCATGCACACACATACACACACACGCGCACACACAGTAAGAACAAAGAGAGTAAGACAATGGAATCACTTCTATTGCAAGAAAGTTCTCATACAAGCTCAAACTACAAGAAGCTAACCCCAAAAATGAGCTCTCTAGCTCTATTTATAGTTTTTGACTAGCTTTGGCCCTGTCCAGACCTAGTGTCCAGCCTAGTTAAAAATTAGGTCCCGGGGCTTGTTTGAGGGCCCAAACGAGATCTAAAAATTATGAAAATTGACAGGCGACTACATCTAAGGCTCCCCAAGCTCGAGGACTCCTCGGCTTGTAAAAAATGGAGCTACAAAAAGGTGAAATGATATTTACAAGGGTTTGTCGTGATGAGAATCACTTTAAAATGATGTGAGGGTTTTTGAAAAAAATGAAGGGTTGCCTCAGTGCTAGATCTGCATGTGTGTCCATACTTGCTTCTTCCCGCATCCTGTCAACACTCTCCCCCCCCTAGGGTCTGTCGCCTCTGACAAACCTCTTTTCCACCGTTTGATCAATGTATTTTTGCAGGAGGTCGGTTGCCAATTCTTGTTCTTTGATTCTTAAACCTCTGATTAGGTCTCGTTGCAAAGCCTCCCAATCAACTGTACCAGGCATGTCAGGTCATGGCATCGTGTAAAGCTCGGAATGCATTGTTTGCTCGCATGCAAAGAGATGGAGTAAATGCGTAGGCCGTGGCGCGAATACCTCTGAATGTGCTTCCCAAAACCCCGTGGTGAACATATCGTCGAATGTTTGCTTGTAGCAGGCAGGGAGATATCTTATGCATGCATGCCATGCGTAAGCCACTCGTATGCTCGGGGTTGTGCTCATATCATATAGCAGGTTGTAGTTACCATTAATAAACCCGGGAATAGGAGGTTGAATACGGCATACATTGCGAAAAGTTTTGAGTACGACCTGCATCATATCGAAGATCTTGAGCATCATCTGGGCAGCCACATCTGGCATAGGGTGGAGGCGTGGTATCCAATGTCTGATGGTTGCGATCATGTATGACACTGTGGGAGTACCGGTTGGGGGGGCGATGGCGGGGTAATTGAGCCATTCTTTACAGTTTGCGTTATTCTGAACCTTGATGGCAAAAGCTTTCCATGATCTGCGTCTTTGCACTGGCCCAAAACACGGATTGTACTTCAAATGCATGGGGGCGTGATCCCATGTTCGAAGCATTTCTGGGTAAGTTTCGAGTAACTTCTGCCTCCAAGTTGGTTGGAATATGGCCCCTTTTCGTGCCGCTTCTGGTATATCTTCTGGTTCGAACTGTGTGGCAAATGTTGGGCACTTGTTGGTGACCCTTTTGATTTCTGCATTGTAGTCGGCCAACAATACAAAATAGGGCTTGTATTGTAATTCTGAGCTAGTGATAAGGCGTCTAGGGGCAATGTGCCTGAAGTACTCTGAGTGAAGGATGGTGTCCTCAATGGCCTTCATTGCCAGCATCTGAGTGGATATCCGTTCCTGATGAGTTTGCCCCATTTCCTCTACCTGTTTCATCCATGCCGATGGGGGTTCCTCATAGGTATCTTGACCTTCTTCTGTTACGCGTCCTCCTGGGAATGGTTGAGGCTCGTAGGTGTCGTCGAATGCTTCCTCCATTGGAATAGTAACTGCTTCTTCTTCTAACGGTTGCTCTGGTGGGGAAGGAGGTCGTTCGTACTGCATCAACTTCAATTTTAATTCTGCGATCTGTTGCCGTAACTCCAGTACGTCATTGGTCGTTGACTGTTCAGGTTCGGTTGAAGTAGCAGCGTTGGTCATTTCTTTAGGTTCCTGTCGGTGTGGTGTAGACTCTTGGGGTCTCTGTAGGTCCTTCAGCTGGTCGGCAAGCTGATCATGTGCTTCTAAAAGATTGGCATAAGTTTCCAAGATTTGTTGTATGCTTTCTGAGGGAACAGCTTGAAATTTAACCGGGTCTATGGGTGCTCCCGGGGTGTTCTCCATGGCCGCCTCGAGGTTCTCTTGGTTTTGTTGTTGAAGCCGTCTGTTCTCTTCTTGCGCTGCTGCCAGATGTCGTCGTAGCAAAGCCATGTTTCGTTGAAGCCTTGCATTGCGGCCCATTTGATCTCGCAGCTGTTCCTCCATGGCTTTGCTCTCTTCCATATGCCTCGCTTCGAGTTGCGCAATTGCCTGTTCGAGGTCGGATATCTTGCTTTGTGACTCCGTATGACTGAACTCCAAAGCATTGACACGCTCTTGGAGAGTTGCTGAGAGGGTGCAAAGCTCTTTGTTATTTTCTTCCAATAATGTATATTCCTGCTTAAGCTGGGTGGCAGCTTCGAGCATCGTGTCGAGTGCAAGACTAAATGAGGTGGATGCGGGGGTAAGGATGGAAGATGCAGGGGGTTGGGAAGTGGGAATGGGAAAAGTGGATGTTGTGCTTATCATGTGTGGAAGTGGTGATGTGAGTGTAATAACCTGTGATGGTGTTGTGAGAACAGTGGTAGTGGGTGACCCAGCGGATGGTGAGATGTCCATGGGATCGGACATGAGGGAGTGTGATTCGTGAAATGTGAACACCGGGATGGTGGGTGGTGTGATAGTGGTGGCTGTGAATGTGGGGAAGTGAATTTGGGGAAGGGATTTTTTCTTATGTTCATCAACCTGTTGAAGAATGTTTACAAGTTGGGTCCAGAAGGAGGGTTGGGTGATTAGTGTGGTGCCCGAGGCAGTTACAAGGGATGGGGTAGGTAGAGTTTGGGAGGGGGGAAATGGAGGGGTGGAGGGTAAAGATATGGAAAGAGTCTGACTAGTGACAGATGGTTGTCCAAAGGCATGGGGGAAGGAAGGGTGACCTAATTGGGGTTCAAAAATCTGAGTGACAGAGATGGATGAGGGTGAAGGAAGGAAAGTGGACACGGGGGTGTGTACAATGGTCTCACTATAGGAGGAGAATGGTTGTGTAGAAAGACACGTGGAGAGAGGCTCTGAGGGTGGGATAGGAGAAGATGGGGGGGATGGTGCATGCGTAATGTCCTCCGGTTCATCATTGGGCCTAGGGCTAATTATGTGAACATCTTCTGATGTGGACGTAGCTAACGCGGTAGATACTTCCATCTGAATCATCTTTCCTTGTCGCGGCCGTGTATCAATTCTTCTTTGATCATAAGCAGGGTTCTCTTGATAGACCAAGGTTCTCATTGCTTCACTGATGCCACAGGTGTCCGCCAAAAGATTTAGCGATTCTACAAACTGGGGGTCGATATGCTCTGAGTGTAACATCTGGTTTACTAGGGCCCTATTTGCTTCTTCTGACATTTTATGGCGTCGTTGTACCTGCTTGATTGTTTGGTATAGTCGTTTGAGCTGTGCCGTATATGCAGGGGCTTCGTCTTCACTCTCTTCCGGGTTATCTCTTGGTGCCTTCTCCTGAGCTTGTGTGCTTAGTCTTTGAGGAAGTTGTGCCACTCCTATCTCCTGTACACTGCTTGTCTCGCCTCGTGCATGTTCTCTTTGGGTTGATGCCCCCGGATCGACATTGTCAGGGCAACCTTCACTGTCTGATAGATGAGCCGTCTGTAGAAATGTTTCAAAATCAAAATTTGGGTCCTCGGTGAAGGTGGCCATCGCTGCAAATTCTGCATCGGTAGGTAGCGGAGGGGCAGAAGGAGTGGGATGTACCACCTCTCTTGGTTGAGACTCCTGGAGATGGATTGTGATAGGTGCCACCTGGGCTTCCTCTCTAGTGGAGACTTCGGCGGTGGTTACTGGAGGGATCAGGACCTGTGAAAGGGATCCACGCATTCTTTTTGCAGGCTGACTCCCTGACTTTCGCCCTTTGAACAGCTCCAGGTGTGCATATTTTAGGGCTCGAGCAACTGGCACATCATATGCCAGACATCTGTAGATGATTCTCGTCAACGCACAACACCCATGTAAAGTGGGCTTCCTCACCCCCCGCTTGCCTGCCTCATACACCTGATCTAAGATCCATACCGGCATCTTGATGGGCAAGCTTCCGGTCTCTGCTAAATACAACCCGTACCATATCTTCTTGTGAGGCTGAGTGAAACGGTCCTGAGCGGGAAATGCGAAGTGCTGGAGGCACATCCGCAGAGGTATGGCGATGTTGGGGGTGAGGGCGCACATTTCTTTGAGCTTCTTGACTCTATTGCTTTTCATTGATTCTGGTATCAAAGGGTCGCGATCTGAAGGCACATGAGTTCCATACATTTGAAGGGCTTCCCTGATTAACGTTACATTTAATTCAAACTTCCTCATCTCCTCCAGATTGGATAAGGAGGGCACCCAGAATGTGCCTGAATGATCTTTATCCCCGGTAGGTTTCAACGTAGCAATCAAGTAGTAGCACCTGAGGAAGTCAGGTTTAGGTAGAGCTGCACTGAAGTAAGCTTGTAGTCCTGCCTTTTGCCAGATATCTTGAAGTGGAGCTGCATTCTGTAAGGTCTCAAATTCTCTTGAAAAGAATTGGAAGGTCCACCAAACCCCTCCACACTCCATCTTGGACTCCCATATGTGATCTGCGTCTCCCAAATCCCCTGGCATTTCATTGAACCAATGGGAGTGCCCTTTTACTCTTTCGGTTAGTCCACTGGGTGGATCTGGAATAGGAATCCTTCGCACATTCAAGAATTCTTCAGGCCTAGCTGTTGGTGGAGCTTCCACTGGCATGGCATCCCAATTGATAGGAGCACCAGATCCTGCCTGAGAGCTTGTGCCTGCCGCTGTTGCCATGAGAGTAGGTTGCTTATCTGCTGGAAGACGAAAGGCACATTAGTGTTGCATAGGAAACAAGATGTAATGGTGTTCCCTTCACAATACTAACATGACAAATCCGGAGGTCAGTGGTTAGTGGTGAGGTGTTTATGATATGTGTGAGTGGTGATTAGAGGTCATTGTCGTCCTAGATGCATACTTTGGTGATGCAATGGGCTCGGAATGCTTTGTGTTAGTGTGGACGGATTTACAGATTAGGGTCAGGGGGTTTAGTACACAGTTTAATTCTCCACACTTTGATAGGTAAGTAGTAGCTCTTAGAGCTAAGGACACGTGAAGATTTCGGTTTGAGAGTGTGATGTATTTGGGACCTTGTGGGCACCCATTTCCAGACATTCCTAGGGTTGATGGGAGTGGGGACAGTGAGAGGTGTAGGTATCTTGTCACATTCTGAGTTGTTGGCCAAGAGTGCTTGTGAGAGCTGCTTCATCCTAGTGCCTGAAGGTGAAGTAATTTGGGCTTGTAAGCTAGCCTTGGGCACCCATATCTGTCTAGCATTAGGGGTGGCCTTCATTGACCGCTTAGGAACCCAAATAGAAATGGTGTGCCTAGGGGTTATCCTAGGGGGCTTCTTAGCTTTGTTCCTTGATGGTGAGGCTCGTTTCTTGTCTCCTTGAGAATCTGCTATTGGAGCTGTGGGTCTCCCATCCTTGCGTATCCAGATCTGCTTCACGCCACGAGATGCTCCATGTTGCGCGGGTTGGCGCTCCTCCCTCTTGATCAGCGGTCTCCTTCGTATAGAGTGATGTTCGGTCCGTTCGTTTAGAATCTTCTTTGGATCAATTAGGAACTCCTTCTTGGCTCCTGAACCTTCAGTAAGATTGACATTCCTCTGCACCATAGAAGTTTGGACAAGCACAACGTGGTTATCTTCGTGTGGATTCCTGGAGGGACCAGGAGTTGGTGCCTGTTCTATTGGTTTGAGTGCTTGATTTTCTAATTCAATCGTGAGACGACTTTGGCCTACCCAAGCCTGAAGAAGTCCACTTCTTAGGTTCAGGTTGACTGCGTGATCATAGATCCAGTCTTGACCCAAGATAAGCGGTTCGGTCAGATCCTCGTCTTCACACACTAGCACTTTTACTGGCATGAGGACCTCTTGTATGTAGAGGGGAAGATCCACCTCTCCCATGCAGGGGGTTTCAACACCTCCTAATCCTATCAGATAGGCTTCTATGGGTTTTACCTCCAATTGCAGCTGCTGGCAATAAGAAAGCCGAACTGCACTTGTGGCTGCTCCTGAATCAATTAAAGCCCTCACACTTGTTGTGCTGTCTCTTTGTCCTATTTCTAGGGTCACAAAAGGTCGTCGGTCCACTATCTTATGGATACGTTCACCTGAAGCCTCACACATGGCCATGTGATAGCCTGGAGACTCTTCAGTGTTAGTCATAGGCTGGTCCCTTCCTTGTCTTCTCAACTTCATTCGTTTGATACGCTCTAAGGCCTCTGCCTGTGCCTCTTCTCGAATTCGTTTTTCCTCCTCTTTACGTTGCTTAGCAATATTGAGTCGGCTTAGCATCTCCTCCGTGAGGGGTTCCTGATACAGCTTGACTCTGCATCCGCTAATATAGTTTGGGAGGACCTCCCCCTCTAAAGTGGCTAGTTGTACTGCTCCACTCGTGGAGATCCTATTAATGATCATAGGTCCGTAGCCTCTCTTTTCTAGCTTTCTTGCGTGTTGTTTCAATGTGTAGACTAACACTAGATCTCCTGCCTTCAAGCCCTTATCCTTCACATGGGCATCAAAGTATGCCTTTTGCCGTTTCTTTGCAGCATAGATACCTGCTGCTGCTCGTAGCCTCGTCTCACCTAAACGCTCTAGATCTAAGATCCTAGAGGACAACTCATGTCCATTCCACTCATGCTCTTGTGCTACTCTTAAAGCTGGGATTAGGAAATCTAGTGGTAACACTGCATTCTGTCCGAAGACCATCTGAAATGGGGTGGCATTGAGTACCGTTTTGTAGGCAACTCGGTATGCCCAAACAGCATGGTGAAGTTGTTTGTCCCAATCAGAGCGTTTATTATTGACCAGTTTCGTCAATACGTTACACAGGATCTTATTCGTGCTCTCGGCTTGTCCGTTAGCTTGTGGGTGATAGGGTGCAGACTTTTTATGTACCACCATGAATTCTTGAAGGAGATTTTCAATGACCTCATTCAAGAAGTGTGTACCTCTATCACTAACTAACTCTATTGGTAACCCATATCTAGTGAACACATTTTCGAATAAGAACTTAGCCGTTGTTTGAGCATCATTCTTTGTCGTGGCCTTTACTTCCACCCACTTCGTAAGGTAATCTGTGGCTACAATAATGTATTCTGCATGGGAGTTCCTAGCTGGGGGGTTGATGGGACCGACAAAGTCTATACCCCACTTTGAAAACGCACGTCCTCCCATCATTGGTCTTAATGGCATTTCATCTTTTCTTATTGGATATTGGGTACGTTGGCATGTGTCGCAACTCTTCACATAAGTATGTGCATCCATATGAAGAGTGGGCCACCACAGTCCTGAGAATAGAATAGTCTTAATCACTCTGTCAGGCCCAAAGTGTCCACCTGCAGCATCGCTGTGTGCCGTTTCTAAGACTTTCAAGTAGTCTGATTCATGTACGCGCAGTCTTAGGTAACCATCCTTGCCTCTTCGATACAGGTTGTCTCCTACTAAAGCATAGTCTTGAGCCTCTTGCTCCATGCTCCGTTTTCTTGCAACACTAGCCTGATTGGGTAATGTTCCTGTTCTCATGAACTCGACCAGTGGAGCACTCCAATCTGGGATTAATGACATGTGATAAAGAGTGGCATGCTCCACTGGGGGTCTCTCCTGGCACCCTGGACAACTCTGGATCCACTCTTGTATTTCTTTGTCCATGCTAGGCCAATACACTCCTAAGCGTTTTAGATTCTGCAAGGTTCGTTGTTTAGAGTAGTGATTCCCTAGCAGTCCCTCATGGGCTTGTTGCAGCCAACTAGCATGTTCATCATCCTCGACACAACAAGCTAATACGCCCTCGTTATCTTGCTTGTACATACTTCCGGCTAATATTTGATACTTTAGCGATTTTACAATTTCCTCTTTGCTTGTCTTAACATTTTTATTTGCAGGCCCGAAGGTTAGGACTGGTACCAACTTATTTGCCCATTTAGGAACAACTTCTAAATTGAACAGATAAGCATCGGGCAATTCATCAGACACTCCTTGCGGTGGCTCTCCTGAAGTGATGCGAGAAAGATGGTCTGCCCTAAGATGGGTTCTACCTTTCCTGACAACAACTTCAAAGTCGTATTCCATTAGTAAGAGGAACCATCTTACTAAGCGGCCTGTATTGCAAGGTTTATTGACCAAATATAGTAAAGCTTGATGATCAGTGAAAAACTTGAACTTATTGGCCAATAGATAGTGTCTAAACTTCTTCACAGCATATACCATACCTAGGCCTTCTCTTTCCGTTGTGGTATAATTTCGTTCAGCTGCATTTAGTTGCCTACTAGCATATGCTATCGGTAAATCTAGGTTTCCTTCACCTGTGGGTTGTGCTAGCACACATCCTATTGCATGATTGGAGGCATCTACATGGACGTGAAAGGGTTTGCTCCAATCCGGAGTAGTCAATATTGGTGCTGTGCACAAATGTCTTTTCAGCTCGTTGAAAGAATTCTCGCATTCCTCGTTCCACTCAAAGTTTGTTAACAACCCATAAAGAGGTTTAGCTATGATGGCATACATGTGGATAAACCTACGGTAATATCCACAATGGCCCATAAAGGCTTGTACCTCTTTAACATTCCTTGGTCTGGGCAACTCTGCTATTGCTCTCACTTTGTCTTCATCTGTTGAAATTCCATTCTTAGAAACGATGTGACCTAAGATCTTACCTTGTCCTACCATGAACACACACTTCTCTGGATTCAGACACACTCGATAATCTCTACACTTGTTGAAGATTTGCCTGAGCTCAGGGATGTAGTAACTTCTTTCTTGGGAATGGGCGCATAAATCATCCACATATACTTCTAAGCTCTTCCGCAAGAACTCTTTGAAGACATGACACATGAGTCTTTGGAATGTTGCAGGTGCATTGGTGAGCCCAAATGGCATCACGAAATGCAAAGATTCCCCATTCTGTGGCAAAGGCCGTTTTGTGTTGATCTTCGGGGGCAATGGCTACTTGGTTGTAACCTGAAAATCCATCAAGGAAGCTGTAAACTTCCTTGCCTGCAACACGCTCCAAAAGATGTTCAGTGATTGGAAGTGGATAGCTATCTCTGATCGTAGCGGCATTGACTTTTTTAAGGTTAATGCACACTCGCAATTTCCCATTCTTCTTGGGCACCACTACAATGGGGGACACCCATTCAGTGTGCTCAATCTCATAGATGAATCCGGCTTCAATCAGCCTGTCAATTTCCTCTTTTATTTTGGCCGCATAATTGTCATTATATGTGTAGGGTTTTTGTTTGGTGGGCTTAGCATCAGCGGTCATCGGAATCGTATGAGAGCAAATCTCTGGATCTACTCCTTTCAAGTCTCTATAATGCCATGCGAACACATCCCTATATTCCCTTAATAGATCTACAAGCTCTGCTTCTTCTTCTGCACTTAGGTCGTCTCCTATGTACGTACATCGCTCTTTGTTCCCTTCAATGGTCACTACAATTTTTTTGGTCTTTTCTTTATTGTCATATGCTTCTCCTATAATGGCCTCTCTCTTAGGCATTCGTACCAAAATTTTCCGGTCTTCCACTTCATATTTCTTGAAATTTTCTGGTACTTCAAACAATGATTCTTCCTCTTCTTGTCTCACTGCTTTCCTTTTCTTTTTCTTTTGACCTCCTTCACTTCCTTTCTTTGAACTTATCGTTTTAATACTCGCAAGGGGTTCTTCTTCCTTTTGGGTTAACACCCCTAGGTCTTCTAAGTAGTGTTCCTCTGAGTCAAAGTATGTATCCATCACAATGGATTCTAGATCATCGTCATTCTCTTCTTCTTCTATGAACTCACTAGGATCACACTCTTCCAACAAGGGCTGACACATGAACACTGAAATATCATAACCCTCGTCATCACAATGGGGTGTCCATTGTTCCTCATTGACTGCAATGTCCATGGTAGCTAAGATTCCTGCCCAACCATGAGGCTCAAATTCCTCATCTGGAAATATCATTGGTGTATAGGCTGGGTCTTTTATTGGTCTATCTCCTGGGGAAGTTCCTTCTTCTCTCGCTTTTAGGCGCTTTTCCTCTTCCTCTGCGACCTTGCACATCCACAAGTGAGTATCTTCATGCAACCAGGATGGTTCAGTCGAACTTCCAGAATGCACGGAGATAGAGTCTTCTTTCGCTTTGTGGATAGGATTCCACTGTAGGGGTGGTACATCTCTGAAGGTGTGATCCTTCAGATTGACCTTGGTGGTGACCCCTAAGTGCTGTAAGTACAAGGAGTTGGTTCCCCAATCTTGTACTATTTGTAATTGTCGTAGGAAGGGTCTTCCTAGGATCATCTCGTAAACATTATTCTTCTCAAAGTCACATATGGCAAACGTATGTTCAAACTCTACACCACAAGTGGTTAGAGTTATCCCTTCAAGCAATCCGAGAGGTCTTTCAAAATGACCATCTGCCATTTGAAGTTTCATTCTCGTTGGTCTTAAGGTGGGTTTGCCCCATCGCTTCCACAAGGAGGTAGTCGCAATCACAACACCCGCACCCGAATCCACAATTGCTTTGGTTGTGTAACCTTGATAGGTGATCGGAAGATAAGTGTTACCTTCTTCACCTTCGCTCATGTCTCCTATCTTGTCGAGAGGTACCTCGGGTATTTTTTGTTTAGAGCCTACTTTTGGTGCATCGGATTCAAGTTCTGGAACCTGATCCTTCACATGATTCCAGAGCTCCGGTTTGCCTTGAGGAGTTCCTCTACAGTGAGGTGACATTGAACCTTAGTGTTCTTCACAACATCAGTGTTCCTGGGAATCACTGAGTCTTCATTTCTTACCAATATCGTGGGAGCTCTGATCTGGAGAGATTCAGATTCCCATGGGCCTGTGAAATGAGGCAACTCTTGTAAAGAATTAGATTCAAAATCTAATCTCTCATCCTCTTGTTGCTCTGCTTGATCCCCATAGATAGAGGGAATGTCTTGGGGAAATTGATCACGAAGATCATCAATCTCCGAAATGGGAGGGGAATCACCCTTCTCCTTGGCCCATTTCTCTTCTTGTATTTCCCGCAAGAACTCTGGAGAGTACTGTTGTATTGAAGGAGGTATTCCAGTATCCGTAGAATTAGGGACATAAGCTCCCATTTGTGGTGAGCTTCCTCTTTCAACAACTGGTTGAGCCTGTGGAGGTAAAGAAACTTGTGATTTGTTTACCAACTGCTCTAATCTTTCTAGTAAGCCTTGGAAATGCAAATCCTGCTTGACAGAGTTCGTCTGATTGAACTTTTGACTAGTCTCAAGTATAGCTTGAGCTTGTTCTACCATTTTCATGCACATTTTCATCCGTTCAATCTCTAAATCTGCTCTAGGGTAACTCTTGTCTAGGTTTGCAGCTGTTGGCCCTTCTTGAAGTCGAGCCTGGTAGGCCTTGAACATCATGTCCAAGCCTTCAGGAGTGGGGTCAGCTAATACTGATCCTACTCGGGGTGGTGGGTGGGTTACGAGGGGTGTGTTAGAGGGTGGAGAATTGGAGGGTGATGGGGATGGTAGTGGTGGAAGTGTGTGGGAGTGCGGTTGAGATGTGATTTCTGTGATTTTTGCCCTGGTTTCTCTCACGCTTTCTTCAAGTTCGTTTATCTTTTTTGCCCATTGCCTCTTCATTCTTTCACGACTGTCCTTCCAGGCGCTAGTTCTCTTTTTGGGTATGCTCTCTGTTTCACTCACCTCGGGGCTCTTTTCGGGACCCACACCTTGGTGTTGTTGAAGTGCCTGGGCCCTGGTGATCACCTGCACAGGTGCTGTGGAAGTCACACTCCCTGTGGAGTCTACAACTAACCCAACAACATTGATAGGAGTGATTTTAGGCATGTTATTAGGGTTCTTCGGGCAATCTCGTAGGAGATGCTCTTTCCCGCAGTCTTGACAGAAGCCCTGAACGGTTACTGGTTGAGGCTGTGTAGGGGCAGGCAGTGGACAATCACGTATAAGATGATCTCCCTGACACCTGAAGCATGGTCCTCTAGGAAATGGAGGTAGTACCTGCCTAGGTTGAGGTCTAGAGTTGGGGTTTGTGTACATAACATTAGAATACTCAGGTTCCCCACTATTTTCACTTGGGTCCTCATAATAGTATGACTCGTTATGCTCGGGTGACTGCATGTAGTAAGCATGTGGGCTATCAATATGTGTGGAGTCAAAACTATGGTCACTTGGATCACTGTCTGATAGCAATGGGGTGACTGGAACTATGGCTCTATTCGGATTTTATTCAATAGATGCATATTTCACTGGGATCACATTGGTTGGAGCAGGGGGTTGCTGCACTAGGGCTGGTTGAGGTCTCTGCTGCCCTTGATAAGGTGGCTGATAAGTTTGTTGTGGTCTATTGTATTGTGGTGATGGGTACTGATTCTGGTACCTACCATGTTGTGGATATGGCTGAGGATAATTTTGCCTAACAGTTTGTTTGTTATATGGGCAGTCTTGTGCCGCGTGATTGGTGTACCTGCGCTCTATGGTGCAGTACTGGCTACTAGGATTCGCCTGGGGTTGGGCCATAATGGGGCATACACTTGCCATATGTTCACCGCCACAATTGTAACACCGCTTAACTGGGGCAAATCTCGGAATTTGCTTGCTAGAGACACCTAGTTTTTGGGCTACCTTCTCTGCAAGTTCCTCGATGGATGTGGATTGACCAGATGTCTGTTTACTAGAGCTATCCGAATCCTTATAGATTTTTGATAGTTCTAATTCCTCACCTAGATTGTCCTCAATGTCTATGCACATGCGCACACACTCTTCTATCGTTCTGGGATCCTTCAGGTACACATACGACCTGAGCTTAGTGCTCAACAATCCATCTAGGAACAAGGCCACTTGTTTGGCTGGTGTGGGTAACTCCGGCATCGGGCATCTCTCCAGGTATTGTCTAAATCTTCTTCCAGCTAGTCTGACCGTCTCTTGAGGTGTTTATTTGAAGCTGTGAATTAGTGAGGAGGTGTTATGCCTGATTCCACTCTTAGAAAACTCAACAATAAATGCCTCTAAGAGTTGGTCTATGTTTCTGAAATGCCTCTCATTCAGTGGTTGGAACCACGTAAGGGCAGTGTTCCTAAGGGTTAGACCGAAAGCATTATATTGTGTGAATAGGTCCTCCACCTGTTCAGCTTTCAACACCTGTCGAAATTCTGCCACATGGTCATAAGGGTCTCCCGTGCCATCGAAATAGTTCTTCATGGACTTCACCAGTTGAGTTGGTCGCAGGGTCCTGGTGTGTTCTCTCGGTCTTGGCAAAGGAAAATCATCAATATTCCTTTGATTCCATGGGGTTCTATGTCTCTCAGGTTCCACTCTATTCCTTTCTGTTCCCGTTCTTTCTCGTCCCAGGGAGTTGGCAAAACTTACCTCAGGTTTGTCTCTGCTTCTATCTCTTTGAGCTCCGTGAGCTTGGGAGGTCCCAGCTCCTTGGTGACTGTAAGACACATTAGTCCGAGGAGGTTGGGGAAAAACAAATTCACCCTTCCATGTGTAGGCATGTCTGCCATGCTCAGTGACCACGAAGATTCTCTCTGATGCATTGTCTAGGTAGGTTACTTGGCCTGGGCTATCAGGATCTTTAAACTCATAGATTGTGAGGGCACTCACTTCCTGAGGTTGAGAAGATTTATATCTCCAAAAAGCCTCATCGGTTTCTCGGTTTAAAAGCAGGTCTATGCTTTTATTATCCTGTGGAATCCACTCTGGGGTCATGATTCTGGTCAAGACAGATTTACCACGGGGAGTTCTTGGCTCTCTCTCTAAGTTCCCTTGCTCTATATCCCCCATGTCGGTCTCCGCAATCACATTTCCAAACTCATCAGTTCTATCAGGAAGAGTGGTGACTACATAAATAGTCCCCTCTTTATCTAGGTATGCTCCATTCTCAAACTTGACTACTGGGTGGTCTAATCCATGGGGTTGATCGGGGTTCTTAATCTGGACCACCGATCTTCTTAGTCCGTCTTCGTAGATGCGAGCACCTAGACGATTCGTCCTGATATATTCCAATTGAGTCTTATAAGGCCCTTCTGGCTTTTCCAGATAAGCCAACCCTGAACTACCTACTGATCTCTCCATGTGATAGGACATCTCGGAATCGCTTGTTTCTGATCTGGGAGTGTATGGGTAATCACTCAACTGCTGGGCCCAAGACCTGGCAGTGTGATTGACACTAGCTTCAGAAGATCTGAGGCTTTGTCTGTCTCGGCCTAAGTGTCTGCCTGATCTAAGGTTCATATGCCTGATTTATTTACCCCCTGGAACCCAAGCACACTCTCGTCGCAGGTTGATTTTGCACCAATCACTTTGTTCTTTTTAGTTGAATATTATGTTTATGGTCTTGTCTGAAATTGCGTCGTCAGGAGTACTTAAGTGAATTTCCGCACTTGATAAGTGATCGATTCCCGTTTATCTTTTGTCCCTTAGGGTTTTCGCACTTAAGACCTATTTATTTTCTTGCACTTGGTTGATTAATTCTCTTGGACTTGATTCGTGCCTAACGTTGCCCTAGTTAATTACCACACCTAAGTCATACTTAGCCTAGGCTAGGAATTGACAAAGGAGGGTTGAGAGATCTTCCAACCTCAATTAGCTGGTTGACCAAACTGCTACACAAGCCCAGGAAGCCTTCTCCCAAGCTTGGTACTCACCCTTGCTAGCTTGCTTTGGATTGCCTTGAGCGCGCACAAAGTTCCTGCAAAAGCACACCTGTTAGTATAGCTCTACTGCCACAAGTAATTGAAAGACACACTTCAATAATTTCAGCCCCCTTGGAGTAGTTCACTGTACCCCCTGAATCTGAGAACCACTTAGTTCCACCTAAAGGTCAACTTAAAAATGCATGTTCTAAAACCCCGCGTATGATTCTTACAAAAACCAGTCGAGGTCCACGTAGGATTCTCAACGAGCTTTCCAACGAGACCAAAATCTCATCAATCGGAGTTCGTATGGTCAAGTTATGACCATTCAGGCACTAAAGGGTCAAAACAGGCACTCAGGGTTCAGGAGATCCCCCTTTGGTTTCTAGGCCTTTTGCCCACTTCCAAGGTTCTAAAGTTATACCAAGGTGCCTAAAATTAAGCTCAACTACCCTTCCAATCACTAAAAAAATTAACCCTCAATTTTTATGCGTTAAAGGCCGTGTATCGCGATAGGTCGGGTCGAAGTGTCGCGATAGCTCGAGGTGTCGCGATAGGTGGGAAGTGTCGCGATAGGTGGGAAGTGTCGCGATACCTCGGAGTGTCTCGATACCTCGAAGTGTCGCGATAGGTGGGAAGTTGTCGCGATAGGTGGGAAGTGTCGCGATAGCTCGGAGTGTCGCGATAGCTCGGAGTGTCGCGATAGGTGGGAAGTGTCGCGATACCTCGGAGTGTCGCGATACCTCGGAGTGTCGCGATACCTCGAAGTGTCGCGATAGGTGGGAAGTGTCGTGATAGGTGGGAAGTGTCGCGATAGCTCAGAGTGTCGCGATAGCTCGGAGTGTCGCGATACCTCGGAGTGTCGCGATACCTTGGAGTGTCGCGATAGGTGGGAAGTGTCGCGATAGGTGGGAAGTGTCGCGATAGGTCGTGGAGTGTTGCGATACCTCGAAGTGTCGCGATAGGTCGGAAGTGTCGCGATACCTCAGAGTGTCGCGATACCTCGGAGTGTCGCGATACCTCGGAGTGTCGCGATAGGTCGTGGAGTGTCGCGATACCTCGAAGTGTCGCGATAGGTCGTGGGGTGTCGCGATACCTCGAAGTGTCGCGATAGCTCGAGATATGGTGAATTTTCCTGTTCTATCTAGTGTTCCTGTGAGCTCTAGGCCTGCGCAGTGTCGTGGTGCACTCAGAATCGTGATTGGGTGAAATTTTCGGAGTGTCGCGATAGCTCGAGCTCAATGCCTCGGGGACTGTGCAGACAATTTCTGTACCTGCTGAGCTTGCTGGAGATGATGATGGAGCTACCACCTGCAAGAAACATGCAAAAAACACACAAATACAAGCACGCACAATCGCTCTCTCTCAAACTCGCACACAACAAATGAGGGAATGATAAGGAAGAGGGAATATGTAGTGGAGAAGGAAGTGGAGATGAAGATGGAGATGGAGATGAAGATGGAGATGGAGAAAAATCAGAAATTTACCTACTACTTACCATTCCAACGCGTCCTCTCTACGTCTTACCATCACACGCTCGTCCTCAAAGCTCGATCCCCGGCAACGGCGCCAAAATTTGGTGTAGCTCAGTGATGAGTAGCACCTCCTTTAATGTCAATCCGGGAAGACATGAGGATGGTATGAAGACCACGAGCAAGTGGAAGCACAAGTGCGTGAGTGAGAAGCACACAAGCATGCACACACATACACACACACGCACACACACAGTAAGAACAAAGAGAGTAAGACAATGGAATCACTTCTATTGCAAGAAAGTTCTCATACAAGCTCAAACTACAAGAAGCTAACCCCAAAAATGAGCTCTCTAGCTCTATTTATAGTTTTTGACTAGCTTTGGCCCTGTCCAGACCTAGTGTCCGGCCTAGTTAAAAATTAGGTCCCGGGGCTTGTTTGAGGGCCCAAACGAGATCTAAAAATTATGAAAATTGACAGGCGACTACATCTAAGGCTCCCCGAGCTCGAGGACTCCTCGGCTTGTACAAAATGGAGCTACAAAAAGGTGAAATGATATTTACAAGGGTTTGTCGTGATGAGAATCACTTTAAAATGATGTGAGGGTTTTTGAAAAAAATGAAGGGTTGCCTCAGTGCTAGATCTGCATGTGTGTCCATACTTGCTTCTTCCCGCATCCTGTCAACACAAGGCTATCAATTCATGCTCTTCTTCTTCCGTCAGGTCATGTCCTATGTAAGTGCATCTCTCCTCTCCTTCTTCCAGAGCTACCACTATTTTCTAGGTGGTTTCTTTGTTATCATAGGCCTCTCCTGATTGTGCCTCTCGTTTAGGCATTCTGATCATGACTCTCCTGTCATCTATCTCATACTTTTTAAAATTTTCCGGGACCTCAAACAAAGATTCTTCCTCTTCTGGTGTGACTTCTCTCTTCTTTCTTTCCTTTCCCTGATCCTTAGGGGTCACTTGTGTGGCTAATCTCACATCATTTGTAAGCTCTCCATGTCTCTGGGGCTGAAACTCTACTTCATAGAAGTATTCTTCATCTGATGCAAAAGGTGGGTCCATAATGATTGAGTCTAGATCGGAGTCACTTGCATCCTCAAATGCATCAGGGCTAGGTTCGCACTCTTCTAAAATTGCATCTCCCATGATTGGCTCTATGGAGAAAACTGATATGTCATAGCCATCCTCATCATAGTGTGGTGTCCATTGTTCTTCATTGATGGCTACATCCATGGTTGCCCAGCCGTGGGGTTCAAATTCTTCATCAGGAAATACTACAGGTGCATAGGCTGGGTCTTGAATGGATCTATGGGTTTCTTTTGCACCTATCTCTTTGGCCTTTTCTCTCTTCTATTCTTCCACTGCCACTTTACACATCCATAAGTGAGTGTCTTCATGCATCCATGAGGATCCTGATCCCATGGAGTGCACAGACTCTGTATCATCTTTGGCTCTATCAATATGATTCCATACTTGACTTCAAATGAACATAACTGAAGATTGCAACATCCAAATGACATGAAAATTTGTGAGCATATAGTAGACTTAAAGAGCTAACTTTACCAAGTTAAATCACTGAAAATGATGCACCAAGCTCAGAGAAAACATCTCTGCAAGCTGACTGAGAAAAACTGAGAGTAATGGCAGTGAGTAGTACACTTCACAAGAACATGGAAAGATGAACTCAAATAATCATGAAAATGAAAGTATATTGCTTGTACAATACAATGACTTACTGATAAATGTGTGTGCCTTGTAATCACACCTTGATATGGCATAAAGCTCAGCTCTTGGAGGTCTTCACATAGGTCTCTCTAACCACGACTAAAACTGCCATCTATTTATAGTTGAGTTTGGGAGGCTAACTTCCCTCAATCACTCTCCAATCAATCAATGATTGATTTGATTCTCTACCTACCACAAATCACGAATTCGTGGCTCCTCTTTCCATTCTTGATCAAGTGGACTCAACCACTTAAGATTCTCTTACTTTTACATTAAGTAAACTCTTCAAAAGTTACAAGAGGTAGTTCACAAGTGAACTTTACATAGTCTTCATTTTAAGGCTTTTTCTATGACTTTGTGGGACTCAAGCCAATACTTAGGCTTGTCATAGACTTGCTCCAACAGCTCCCCCTCAAGCCAAGTATGCTTGAGGTCTTCAATATTCCAAGATTACTTGCAAACCAATCATAGCCTTGAATTTGCAAAGCTTTGTACCATCCAATGCTTTGGTTAGAATATCTGCACATTATTGATGTGTCCTTGCATGAAAAATAGGATTAGCAGCCAAATGAATAGAACTCATATTGTCACCAAAAATAGTTGGAGTTCCAAACTCCAATCCAAGATCTTTGAATAATGTCTTCATCCACATAGCTTCTTGTGTAGCTATGGCAAGACCTCTATATTCAGCTTCAGTAGAAGAGAGAGCAACTGTGGGTTGCTTCTTGGATGACCATGAAATAAGCTTTGAACCTACAAAGGTAAGATAACCTGAAGTGCTCCTTCTATCTTCCTTGGAGCCAGCCCAATCTACATCAGAAAATAGCTTCAAACCTAAATCAGATACATAAGGATAATAAAGTCCTTCATTTATGGTTCCTTTGAGATACTTGAGAATCTTTTTTGCAGCATCCATATGTGGTTTCCTTGGTGTGTGCATAAATTGACTTAGCACACTCACACTGTAACATATATCTACTCTTGTCAATGTGGCATAGTTGAGACTACCCACTAGACTTTGATATGATGTGATGTCCTCTATGAGTTCACCTTCATGTGAGCTCAATTTGTGATTGACCTCCATTGGAGTACCTACAATCTTACAATCTTGTATCTTGAATTTTGCCAACATGTCCTTAATGTACTTCCTTTGAGTGAGAAACAAACCATGATCTTTGTAGACAACTTCCAAACCTAGGAAGTAGGTAAGTGAACCCAAATCACTTATCTTGAACTCTTCTCTCATCTGATCTTTGATCTTCTTCATACCATCTGCATCATTTCCTGTCAATATAATATCATCTACATATACACATAGGTAGATGACCTCGGAATTACTCTTTTTAATAAAGAGTGAAGGATCTGCCTTGCTTGGTTGAAAGCCTTTGTCCTGCAAGAATGAAACAAGCCTGAAATTCCAAGCTCTTGGAGCTTGCTTGAGACCATACAATGCTTTGTTAAGTTTACACACATAATCAGGATAAACTTGGTTCTCAAAACCAGGTGGTTGTGCCATATATACCTCTTCTGTTATCCAACCATTCAAGAATGCATTCTTTACATCTAGTTGAAGTATCTTCCAATTCTTGGAAGAGGCAATACTAAGCAAAACCCTAATAGTAGGAATCTTTGCCACAGGAGAGAAGGTCTCCTCATAATCAATTCCCTGAGTTTGTGCAAAGCCTTTTGCTACAAGCCTTGCCTTATACCTGTTAATGGAACCACCAGAATTCTTCTTGAGTTTATAGACCCATCTTGAGCCTATTACCTTCATGGATGAAGTCTTGGGCACCAAATCCCAAGTGTTGTTTTCCTCAAGTGCTTCGATCTCTTCCTTCATTGCATGCTTCCATTCTGTTTTTGCTTTGGCCTCTTCAAATGATGACGGCTCCTCTTGGTTTGTGTTCTGTGCTATGTAGATAGAATGTTTAGTTACTAATGAGGTGTCAAACCCATACCTTTCTGGTTTTTTCTTTTCCCTCATAGATCTTCTTAGGCCATGATGTGATGATTCTGCCTCATGTCCAAGTTCCTGCAATTTTGCTTTACCTTTAGACTTCCATGCTTTGATCTTTTCCATATGAGATTCTTCATCATCCTCCGAGGTGTCTTGTTCTTCAATCTTTGGTTGTTCTCTACCAAGCTTTGGAAAATCTTCTTCAAGATCATATGGTAAATTGACCTTCTTGCATGAATCTTCATACCATGAATTGTTCTCATCAAAAACTACATCTCTGCTTACCAAGAATCCTTTGTTGGTAGGGTTGTATAACCTGTAGCCCTTTTGATTGTTGTCATATCCAATAAATACACACCTTTCTGCCTTTGGATCCATCTTGCCTCTAACCTGTGAAGGAACATGAGCAAAAGCAATACATCCAAAAATTTTACAATGATCTAAGCTTGGTCTTCTTCCATTCCAAGCCTCATATGGAGTCATCCCATCAAGGGATTTTGAAGGCAACCTGTTAATCAAGTAAGTGGCTGTAGATACAGCCTCAGCCCATAAGTAATTAGGTAAATGCTTTTCATTTAACATAGACCTTGCAGCTTCAACAATTGTCCTATTCCTCCTTTTTGCCACTCCATTTTGCTCAGGAGTGTACCTTGTAGTTACCTCTCTTTTGATTCCTCTTTCTTGAAGAAAAGAATCAAACTCATGGGAGAAGTATTCTCCCCCTCCATCTGACCTTAGCCTTTTTAGTGATTTACCTGTTTGATTCTCCACAAGAGCCAAATATCTTTTCAAACATGAAAAAACTTCATCTTTGTGTTTCATAAAGAATAGGATAGTCCATCTGCTGCAATCATCAATAAAGGAAACATAATACCTTGATCCAGATATTGAAGCTTCCTTGCTAGGTCCCCATACATCTGTATGAACCAACTCCAAGAGATCTCCATGCATATAACCTTTCTTCATGAATGGTAACCTGTGAGACTTTCCAAATTGACATGCACTACACTTATAAATCATATGTTGTTTTGACAAATTAGGGAGTCCAAGTACACTTTGGTCCCTGCAGATTTGCTTTAATGACCTTTCACCAATATGTGCTAACCTTTTGTGCCATACTTCCAATTCTGTGAGTGTCTGACTACCATAATTAAAGAGAGCAATGTTTCTAGTGTCCTATAATTCAAATGTGAACAATCTACCTGTCTTTTCACCTTTTGCAATTCTTCTGAATCCTTGACTTGGATCTTCAACAAATGCTCCTGCTTTTGTGAACCTGACTTGCAACCCTTTCTCTATTATCTGCCCAACACTTATCTAATTCTTTGTAATGGTAGGGACATAGAGTACCTTACTGAGTAGGTTGATGTTTCCATCAGGTGCTTTGACATTGCCTATTTTCTCCACAGGATGTTTTGTATCATCTCCTATTTGTACCTCATGCTTATTCCTTGGATCTTCTAAATCTGATAGGAGTGCCACATTTCCTGCCACATGATTTGAACAACCTGAATATATGTAGAAAACATGCTCATCAGATTTACCTTGTGGCATAGCCATGTTCATGATCAATAATGAATCCTCTTTGTTTGAGTCTTCTATGTAGTTATTGTAGTCTCTCCTTCCTTTGTAGCCTCCTTGATAGTTTGAATGATTGTAGTTGTTGTAGTTGCCATGGTAGTTGTTGAACCTTCCTCTTGAGTAGCCATAACTTCCTCTATTGTATCCTCTGCCTCTTTGATTCCTGGAATTCCTAAAGCAATTTTCAGTTGTATGATTAGTTAATCCACAAATAGAACATGAGTTGGGGTCTTGGGATCTCCCCCTGCCTTGTCTACCTCCTCTTCCTCTACCTCTGCCATGTCTTCCTCTACCTGCATATTTAGCTTGATATGTACCTGCTTCATCATCCACTTTCTTTGTCTTTCCTTTGTTATCTTTGGACTTGCTTTTATCAGTGTATAAAGCTGAAGATTGATTACCTTTAGAGCTTTCTCCATTTTTGATAAGCTTTGCCTCTTGAGTAAGTAGTTGTCCAATGAGTGTATTGAAATCAGGTACATGTATGTCCATGTACAAATCCATAGCTGTGGTGAATGCTTCCCACTTGTCATCTGCCTTCAAGCCATTGATGACCTGCCTTACAATTTGCTCTTCATCTATTACCTCTCCAATGCTTCCCAACTGATCCGCTATGTCCTTGAGCTTTGTGACAAAATCAGTCACATTTTGTTTGGGAGCCTTCTTGAGAGTTGTGAAATCCAGCCATAGTTGATGCTTCCTAGCTTTGGTACTTGAAGAAAAGAAAGCTTCAAGTGCATCCCACACTTCCTGAGATGTCTTACAACTCCTAATGTGAGGCAACAAAAAAACTGAGATAGAGTTGAGGAGATAAGACCTTGCAAGTGCATCCTTGGAGCACCATGTGCTCAATCTTTCTTGCTCTTCTTGTGTTGGTTGACTTTTGTTCCTGAAACTTGGCATAACTTCATCTCCAGCCACATAACCATATAAACTTCTACCTTGGAGATAAGCTTCCATTCTTAATGACCAAGCTGAGTAGTTACCTCTGTCTAATTTGTCAATTGATGAAGGAAATCCATCTGCCATGTTGTCCAACCTTGCTCTGATACCACTGTAAAGAGATGGATAGGTATGTGCTTGAAGATGAAGAGGTGTTGCAAAATCCTTGATCTACACCAGCCAAATGAACTCCAGGAGTATATGGTGGGCCCTTTTGCTTGCCAATGGATGTATTAGACACCCTATGTACCTTGGAAGATCACTCTCAAAAAGATAGATCAAAACAGATAAGTTGGAGTTAGCTCAGAGGTGAAAACTTGCTATTCTTGGTTCATACACCTGTCCAGTGTTTTACATAATTCTCTGACCACAGCAGCAATTAGCTTAATTCCTCTTGGGGAAGTCTAGTTAACTTAAAGAGCTAACTTTCAAGAGTAATGTCATAAAAAATAATGAACCACACACTGAGAATGAGTTTTAACAACTGATGATATCATCCCGATTTTCACGGGCTGCTATAGTTTGAGACCAGTGAGCAGAAAAATAAACATAACTCAAACTTTAGGAATCCAATGATTATGAAAATTTGTGTGGTTATACTAGACAGTAAGTTGAATCCAACAAGATTTAAATCACTGAATTTGGATAAGTAACCACTGAGAAATGGCTCTGACAAGATGAGTGAAAAAGTCGGGTACCTGACAGAGAAGTGAAGATGAACAGACCCTGTTGACTTCAAATAAACATAACTGAAGATTGCAACATCCAAATGACATGAAAATTTGTGAGCATATAGTAGACTTAAAGAGCTAACTTTACCAAGTTAAATCACTAAAAATGATGCACCAAGCTCAGAGAAAACATCTCTGCAAGCTGACTGAGAAAAACTAAGAGTAATGGCAGTGAGTAGTACACTTCACAAGAACATGGAAAGATGAACTCAAATAATCATGAAAATGAAAGTATATTGCTTGTACAATACAATGACTTACTGATAAATGTGTGTGCCTTGTAATCACACCTTGATATGGCATAAAGCTCAGCTCTTGGAGGTCTTCACATAGGTCTCTCTAACCACGACTAAAACTGCCATCTATTTATAGTTGAGTTTGGGAGGCTAACTTCCCTCAATCACTCTCCAATCAATCAATGATTGATTTGATTCTCTACCTACCACAAATCACGAATTCATGGCTCCTCTTTCCATTCTTGATCAAGTGGACTCAACCACTTAAGATTCTCTTACTTTTACATTAAGTAAACTCTTCAAAAGTTACAAGAGGTAGTTCACAAGTGAACTTTACATAGTCTTCATTTTAAGGCTTTTTCTATGACTTTGTGGGACTCGAGCCAATACTTAGGCTTGTCATAGACTTGCTTCAACAAGCTGTACCTGCAAGATCACTCACAAAATAGACAGAAAAACAATGCACACAATTCGCTCTCTCGCTCTCTCTCACAAGTGTAATGAAGGAAATGGAAGGGAGAAGGTGATATGATCAGAACTGAAATTTTTCGCGATGATGGAGATGGAGATCGGATATGGTGAGGATGATGATGGTGATGATGATGGTGAGGTAAGAAAGAGAAAAATACGAAAAGTAAAGAAATTACCTACAACGCCAACGTCTCAATTCTACATCTTCTCGTCCTCAGAGCTCGATCCCTAGCAACGGTGCCAAAATTTGGTGTAGCTGAGTGATGAGTAGCACCTCCTTTAATGTCAATCCGGGAAGACGTGAGGATGGTATGATGACCTCGAGCAAGTGAAGGCACAAGTGCGTGAGTGCGAAGCACACTAACATGCACACACATACACATACACGTGCACACAAGGCAAGACAAAGAGTGAGAAGCAATGGAGTTCTTTAGATTACTTTCAAAAAGCTCATACAAGTTCAAATCAATTACTAGCTACCCCCAAAAATGAGCTCTCTAGCTCTATTTATAGTTTTTGACTAAGTTTTGGCCGTGTCCAGACATAGTGTCCGGCCTAGTTAAAAATTAGGTTCTAGGTCCCATTTGAAGGCTCAAATGGAGTCTAAAAATTATGAAAATTGGTAGGTAGCTACTTCTAATGCTCCTCAAGCTCAAGGACTACTTGGCTTGCACAAAATGGAGCTACAAAAATATGAAATGGTATTTACAATGGCCTTTAGTGATGAAAATCACTATTTTTGTAGGGATTTCCTATAACGATTTGACATACACATCTTCGAGCTCCCTACTTGCTCCTTCTCCTTATGTGTCCACCTCTTTGATATGTTTTAGCTTCCTGAAAAAATAATGGCCTACTTGCCCGATCTTCTTTGACTACTCTGTCTGCTTGTACCTTCTCTTCGCTACGACTCCCTTCATTGGCTTCCTTGTCTTGTTAGTCCTTCAGTTCCTTGACTACTGCTAACAATTCTCCTCCACATGTCATCTGTTGAACTCCTTCTCTTCATCTCTCTCTGTTTCTGCTTGCTCATGAGAAGTGTTAGCCACTGGCTTTCGCTCTGCTACTCTCTTCTTAAGGATTTGCAAAAAGATTTTTACCAAGCACACTACATATTCTCGAGGTACTTATGTTGGTGTTTTCGTAAAAATAAAAGTAGAAACTACTCTCACTTTAGAATCCAAAATTGCGTTTACAGCTCGGCGGGTCCGTCTGAAGAGTCTTCGTACCTCTTTCTTGATTTTTTGGAAGATGATTTTTGCCTAGTTAACCTGTGTCTTGGCAGATTCCTTGACCAATGCAAAGAGTTGTTGGGATACACTATAATGATTTTCTTGTAGATTAATAACCATCGTCATCAATAGCAGGCCAAGATTTAACGGATTGTCATCATGAAGTTGAGCAAATCAGTATTCATCCAAAGAGGACTTATAGAGTAAAGCAAAAATCTCTCTCGCATCTGTAGACTCTATGCTTGATGTAATCCCCTCCTTCGCCACATTGAACCATCCAAAAATCTACTCAGAAGACAACTAATACACCTCCTACCCTAGTCTAATACTAATCTCCTTTGAATTAATGTCATTACCCTCAGTATACCGAGCTATCTCCATGGAAATGTCTTTCGCCTACGTGTGAGGTCGAATACTCCTCAAATCTAGCAGGGTGCATTGTAAGAGGCCTCTGCAATCAATCCTTCTGCTCTTGGGAAAGATTTTCTAGGATATTCAACAAATGGCAATCCAAGAAGGAAATGGCCATTACTACTCTGTTGCTTCTTTGCTTTGCTACTATAGCACTCTGATACGTCAATTGTTGTAGTCGCTCTATGCACAAAATCGCCAAATAAGTTGAATACTGCAAAGTGCGTATCCTTTTATGCCCAACTTGCTTGTGTAGAGAGCTACGAGCCTGAGCCATGATTGCTGATTATGGAATCTTAATTCTCGAATCTGCACTCATTTTCGACTCACAAAATAAGGAACACTTATTAGATTTGAAACGTTGTGGCTGCCATCGCTCATTGATTGCATGTACTGTTGCATGTCAACTAGTTACACCGTGCATGATTACTGAGATTCCACGATCTTGATATACTCAAATTGCATACTTATCATCAACTTTATTTATTTTATTTTATCTTTTTTTTTTAATAAGTGCATCAACCTTCGGAAGTCTTATAGGGCCATAATTTGGACCCATTAATGATGGTCGAGGGAACTTCCCTAGTTAGCATGGCTAGTCGGAAAGACAATGGTCCGCACATCTCATGAATCCGAAATGGACCAGTCCCTTGTAATTTCAATTTTCCCATCTTTCTCTTCATTTTGGAGTGAAAGTACAACACCAAATCTCCAGGCTAAAAAATCTTTGTTCGGAGATTCCGATCATGACACTTCTTCTGCCTACTCTGGACTTCTTGCAACAATAAAAAGTTGTGATAGCACTATTCATCTAGTTGCTGCAACTGATCCATTTGGTAAGCAAATGACTCCTCCGGATCCAATCTCTTCTGCATTGCAATTTGAAGACTGTGTACTGCAAATTCAAATGGGAGGATGGCAACCATAGAGCAATTTAAAAGGTGTACTGACAATAGAAACTCTAAACGAAGTCTTGTATGCCCAGAGTACAGTGGGGAGCATTATTTCCCACTGGTCCGTCGAATCCACCAGCATCTTTTGTAACATATGTAGTAAAACTTTGTAAGTACTTTTCGCCAAACCATTCGCTCATGGGTAATAGGGGGAGATAAATTTATGCTTACTCAAATATTCTGAAGTAAGTTCTACAATTAACTGATTCAGAAAGTGAGTTCCCCTATGTGAAACGAATTCCAAGGGTAAGCCATATCATGGAAAAATTTCATTATGCAATTTTTGTCTGACTGTTCGTGTGGTAGCTTGCTTGGTTGCCCATGCTTCGGCCCATCACATGCAGTAATCCATACAGGTCAAGATGTACAGGGCTCCTGTGCAAGCTACATGTGGTTTAATCGAAACTATAAAGTCCAAAGCCCATTTCTGGAAAGGTTCTAGTGGGAGAATTGGCTATAATGGGAAATGTTGGCTGTCTTGGGGTTCGCCAATGCATTGGCATGGATCATAATTTCTCATTGCATGTTGAATATCTGAGTACATAGTAGGCCACCATAATCTGGACTGCTGAATTTTTTGAACCGTAACAAGATGACTGAAGTGTCCAATGGCCTCACCTGCATGAGCTTTTGAAATGACTGCCTGCACCTCGTATGGAGGCACGCAGTGCAACCAAATTCCGATCAGATCCTTATGGTTCAGCTGTCCCATAATCACTGTATACATGTGACTGTGGAGTCCTAGTTTCTTTCGCACTGTTGACCGTAGGTACGATGGAGCAATACCATTCTTGAGAAAACTTAACATTCCTCGTACCAAGTAGGGTAGGTTCGTGGAGGATTTTCAACTCCGATCATCGAAAAAATTTCTGCATCCGGAAGAGTGTCATCAATATCATCAGGGGGTTCTCCATGATCAATGCGTAACAGAAAATCTGCTATAGCATGACTGGCTCCTAGGTGATGAACAATGTCGTATTCAAATTCTTGTAACAACAAGATCCACCTGGCAAGACAACCTACCAATTTTTTTTGTTTCACCAGATACAACAGAGCATTGTGATCCACATGGAAAGTAAACGGTCGACCCAACAAATAATGGCAAAACTTCTTTATGGAATAAATAAGACCTAATCATTCCCTTTCTGTAGTTGAATGATTTTGCTCTGTAGTTGTTAACCTCCTGCTAGCATAGTAGACATGACAAAACCAACCGCGATCTTCCTTCTGCATCAGGACACTTCCAATAGCTTTATCTGAAGCATCCACAAATACATGGAACGGTTGCTTCCAATCTGAGGCTTTCAACACAGTTGCAGTAGCTAACATCTTCCATAATCGCTCAAATGCAAGTTGAGCCTCGTTTGTCCACACAAATTCAATTGGTCGAACATGTGCGGGTTTGTTCAATGGAATGGCAATATCTGTGAGCCCTCGTAAATGCCGGCCATGCCACCAGACTTGCCCCTAGAAATCATAAAACTTCCTTCAGAGTTTGGGGTGCCGGGGTCTCCAGGATTGCTTTAAATTTATTGGGGTCTATTGCAATAATGTTTTCGAAAATATTATGGCCCAACAACTTTCTGCATTTGACCGCAAAAGTAGACTTATTCGTGTTCAAACATAGATGTACCTATCTACAGGAATTGAGTAGGCACGTAAATGCTCCAGGTGTGCAACCATTGTGCCCAAAACTGAAAAGTCATCAAGGAAAATGCACATAAATGAGGTAAGATATGGAGCAAATATTTACTGAATGCATCGTTGGAAAGTGCTTGGTGCATTTCGTAATCCGAATCACATGACTGTGCAGGTAAAGACTCCCTAGTTTGTGATCAATGATGTTTTTGGAATATCAGCTTCCACCATGCGAACTTGGTTATATCCACTGAATTAATTGAGAAAAGAATAGAGTTCCCTACCTGCAACCTCATCAAGAATACTATCCAAAAATGGTAAGGGAAAAGGATCCGGTATAGTAACCGCATTTAATTTCCTATAATCAACACAGATCCTTAACTGTTTATTTTTCTTACTAGGGACAATAACAATAGGTGATACCCATTCCGAATTCTCAATAGGGATAATGTATCCCACTTTTATCAATCGATCCAACTCATGTTTGACCTACTCTATAAAGTTGGGGTTCATTCTGTACCATTGCTGCATGGCTGGGGTGGAATCTAGCTTAAGCAAAATGCAATGATGATAAAGCTTCGGATCAAGGCCTTTCATGTCTGCATATGTCCAAGCAAAGACATCTTTGTATTGCTGCAATAAAGCTATTAGTGCCATCTAGAATTCTAGAGCAAGCTCTAAACAATTTCGGACTGGTTTTGGCTCTTCCGTAGTACGCAAATTGACCACTTCCAAGGAATCTTCTTCTACTCATATCTTTCCACTCTCCATGGGGTCTTTTATCACTAGGTCGACACTATCTTCATCCTGTAGTTCCACAGACTCCATACAAACTATGGCCGCCATATTGTCCCAGTCTGAGTTGATGATTGAATTCACATCAACCACACCGAAAGAGAGCAAATCCCTATTCGCTTCCAAAAACAATTGTTCTTCATCATCTGGGAGCCCATCTAGCATATGCGGAGGCTCTGCTAATACCGGTTGATGCTTGAGAAGGAAATGTTGCTCTTCCTCTAATGGAATAGAAAACTTTGCATGCCCTCTTCGAAAGGTAATTGTCTTTTCATCCATTTCATCCCAATTTTATCAAACTTTAGCATTTCGTAACCAAGGACGACCCAACAACAAGTTATAATCCAAATTGTGCCCCTTCAGTTCTAGCACAACAAATGTAATATTGAATAGAACCTGTGAAATACGAATAGGGATGTCCTTAACCAGCCCCACTGGCTGTACTCGTGATTGATTTGCCATCTGAACAAAGAAGGGAGCTGGGTCTATTTTATCCTAGCCCATTCGTTTAGATGTGGTGGTAGATGCGATGTTGATACTAGACCCTCCATCAATCAAAAACTTTGGAATGGCTTTATTTTTGTACTGCACTGTGATCATAGGGACCGCATAATCCACTATCCTGTCAGACACATCCCTTACCATTGAAACCGAGGGTTCCGAACTCAAAGAAGGTGAATACTTTTCCTATAGCTGTCTTAATAAGTCCTTTTGGAAAGCGAGGACTAGCTCCAATAAAGCTCCCAATGACACTTTGATATGTGAATCTTGTAAGAACTCACAATAGCCATAATCCACCGATGTTCCAAGGTCTTTATCCCCTTGTTTTTGTTCCATCCGGACTTGCTGATTCCAAAATATGCTAGTAGTCTCCTAATCCGTACGCACAACCTGCAACACTTCAGATACAATTGATGGTCCAACATCCTCCTTTGTATCCTGCAAAATTTCATCAGTTTTCTTACCAGTCGTATTATGTCGCTTCTCTCTGAAAGGTTTTGGTGGAACTAATGGAGGCTCTACATAGTATGGTGGATACTCCGTAGCCCACTATACTACTTTTTTAAGTGTTTGCTTTTGCTCCACATGTGTTAAATAATCCAATTTCTATCCAATCGAATACTCTTTCTAGGACTTGGTGACCACTGATGCTGAAGGTTCTAGATACTCTAAGGTCACCACATTGGCCATGGGTGCCTTAAGCTTAGATTCTTGTTTTCGCTGATCATACTCTTTGGCCTCCTCGCATTCCCATTGTCTATGACCATATTGTAAATAGAACTGACATTGAATTGGTTGATTACCTAAATTGCCTGTCCCAAGTTGTTGAAATCTCTAACCTCTTCCAAATTCTTGCCTATTTTGCTGAAAACCACGCTGCTGCTCCAAAAATCGCTGTGAATCCGGATGTTGGGATGGTCTTGAAAATCTAACATCCTCACTATTTTGCCATTGTCTGGTAGAGACTTGGGGTTTATATCCAATTGCATTCCCTTTCCAAGAAGGTACATCTACTTGTGCAGTAGCGACTAGTGTATTTCTTGCATTAAAACGACATTCCTCTAGACTGTGATTAGTCTTGTTACAAATTGGGCAAAATACTTGATTCAATGCACATTCAATCGTGATGTGGACCGCATTCCTGCACCGTAAACAATACAACTGCTTCTTTGGACTCATACCCTTCTTGAACACCAAATTAGTCTTCCTAGAGCCCAAATTCGCAAATTGCATCTTTCAACCCATCCTTATAGCTAAGCCGATGATCTACTCAAGTGTACAAGATTGGTCAAATTTATACATATAAATCTTTTATTTGATGGGTGGCTGAAGTCTGTCGACAAAAAATTCTGTTAACATCTCTTTGGAAGGACATTTGTATGTTGGGAATTGTCGCATCGTGGATGTGAAATCTGACGCATACTGTTTGACTGTTCCCTTCTGCATCATATACTAGAGTGAAGAGTATACCTCCAAAATGCTCTTGGCAGTCTAGAATTGCTCCAAAAAGGCCTCCTTCAACTCATCATAACTTAAAAAATAGTCGGATGGGTACTCAATAAGCCATTTTACTGCATCATCGGCTAGCATGGCTTGGAACACTTGGAATTTGTGCCTATCATCATGTAAATTATGATGGTTATATATGTATTGATTTTCAAATGTGCGTACATGCACATCTGGATCCTCGTCCACTCTCCCATAAAAATGAATATAATTTAACCCTAGCAATGGGTGTCTATTTGGCATTAGGTTTCCAAGCATCTGTAAGGTACCGATTTGAGTCGAAGGTACTAGGGCTAACTGCAACTTTGGCGGCGGTTCACTGTCGTCGCTTTGGCTTACTTCAACACGGTATTTTTCTTCCTGGAGGTCGCTCTGCTAGTCGGTTCCACTGAATTCCCCTTGCCACAATACTTTAGTTAGCTTGCCATCCCTCCACTCAAAGAGTAAGTCCTTGAAATGCCTAGGGGGTAAAATTCTGATTTCCACCCAATACTGCACTTCCTTTGGGATAGTAATTGCATCTTCGAGAGGAATATCTTCAAGCTTCAATGTTGCTAGGGTCTGCTTCATAAATTTGTCTACATAATCGTGATGATAAGTCTTTTTTAACTACTCCTTGCCACTTTGTACTAGCATCAATACACTTTGTGCTATGTTTTGTTACCCCATCCCATCGTGGTCGCCATAATGTTTTGGTGTTACTGTTTACTATATTCTTACAGTATCCAAAATGATAGGTTCTGGAACGGGGATTTACGAATACACAGTAATCATAAACATGCATTTTTGTTCTACACAAGTTACACAGATATTCGTTATACACATTAATCTTTCACACCGCACAGTATGGATAGAGTCGTAACACCACAACAACAAGTAGATTCTTTGATTACAGAGAGTGTGTATTATTGCAATACAATATCTTCTTACAATTGAGTCCTTCAGATTCTACAAACTTCACCAATTTCCAATCTCTGCATATGTACATTTCTTTGTACTTGTCACTTTCAAAAAATGCCCGTAGGGTACAACATTGTACTTCTTCGTAAGCGATACACACTGTTTCAAACATTCGGAATACAAAATCACCAAAATTACACTTCTCTAGAACCTCTTAGTATCTCCAAAAATTCTCGTCCCATTACATTAGAATGATATTTTTACAAAGAAAGTGGTCATTCACACCGGTTGCTAATAGAACCCGGTCTTTATGTGACTTCCCCCCTGGCAAGTAGGCCATTGGCACTAAATGGGTATACAAGCTGAAGTGTAAACCTGATGGAACAGTTGATAGGTGTAAGGCTAGGCTTTTTGCAAAGAGTTATGCACATGAAAGAGGCATTGATTTTGATGAGTTCTTTGCTCCTACTTGCCGAATGACTACTGTTCATAGCATCTGTGCACTTGCAGCTCATCATGGTTGGAATGTACATCAGTTGGACATTGAAATATCATTTCTGAATGGTGACTTGCATGAAGTAGTGTATGTTTTTCAACCCCGTGGCTTTGTGCAGAAAGGGCATGAAAACCATGTGAAAACCAGGTGTGTAGGTTAAAGAAGGAATTGTATGGTCTAAAGCAAGCACCATGTGCTTGGTATGAAAAGATACATGCCTATCTGATTGCACACGGTTTTGAGAATAGTCCAACTAAAAGCACCTTATATGTTAAGCATGCTAATGATGTTCTTTTGATCATTGTGGTGTATGTTGATGACATGCTGCTCACTGGTCCTCATGAGAAGCATATTGCTTATTTCAAGGCTGATTTACATGCCACATTTGAGATGTCTAATTTGGGGCATTTGCATCATTATTTCAGTTTATGCACGTTGATGGTGGAATGGATTTGTGTCAAATGAAATATATTGACACATTATTGTAGTGTTTTGGCCTTGAAGACTGTAAACCTATTGCCACTCCTATGGAGATAGGTTTATGATTGAGTCTTCATGATGTTGGACATGCATTTGATGCTGTTCTCTACCAACAGGCTATTGGATGCTTGATTTACTTATGCATTACTCAACTAGATATTTAGTTTGCTGTCTCACAAATGAGCAGGTTTATGCAATGCCCATGTGTCAAGCATTGGTAGGAAGTTAAGCGCATCTTTCACTACTTGAGTGATACCCAACTACTTTGGTTGTTTTATCCCAAGGGGGATCACTACCGCCAGATTTGCATGCTTTTTCTGACTATGACTGGGTTGGTTGCTATGACACTTGTGTCCACTAGTGGTTTTTGCTTCATGCTTTGTAGCTCATGCATATCTTGGTTGAGCAAGAAGCAGCCTATTGTGACCACTTCCAGTTGTGAGGCTGAGTATAGGGCATATTTCACAGCGACTGTTGAGTGTGTGTTGCTTAGATGCCTTATGGCTGATTTGGGTGTTGGTCACTCTTCTACCACCACCATCTTCATTGACAATTAGAGTGCATTGGCAGTTGCGGGGAACCTTGTGTTCCATGCTCGCACTAAGCACATTGAGGTGCATTATCATTATGTCAGGGAGAGGTTCCCTGCTCGAGAGATAATCTTGGCATATGTGCCCACACAGGAGAACATTGCAGACCTTTTCATGAAGGCTTTGCCTAGGGAGAAGTTTGAAGCTTTCCGCAAAGCTTTGGGCTTAATTTTATTTGTGGATTGATTCCACATAGCTTGGCACTTCCTTATACATGAGTGCCAACTCCTTGTTCACTGCATCACTCCTAGGGGGATTTGTTGATATATTTAGGTAATGATGTGTGTGAACACACTAGCACCACCAGGGAACTTTTTTCCCTCTTTTAGGAGGTTTTTTCCCCTGGCTTGTGTATACGCCTATTGTCCTAATGGACTACTTATCGTTGTACATTCTAGTGGTAATACATTCAGTATTGTGTGTTTGTGCTCCAAGCTTCTTCTTCTTCCTTGTGCTGTTCGCGTGCTTCCACAGACGTCTAACTCCAACAACCACCTCTATTGAATCCTCTTCCTCTAGAGTTTCTTGGGTTCTTGTAACACTCTTTAGTAGTGTGATTAGAATAACCACAGATGTTGCAAGGTTAACCCTGCATTTCTTTCCTCCTTTGCCTCTTCCTCTAGCTCTTCCTCTACCTATGAAGTTGGCTTGGAAAGAGCTACCTTCATCTTCATTCTTCTTAGACTTTGACTTATCCTTAGCTTCAACTTTATCAGAGTATAAGGTAGAAGATTGATTACCTTTTGAGGATTCACCATTCTTTTTTATTTTTGCTTCATGTGTGAAGAGTTGGCCCATCAAGGTGTTGAGGTCAGGTACTTGCATGTCTATGTATAGATCCATGGTAGTTGTGAATGATTCCCACTTGTCATCAGCCTAGATGCCATTGATGATTTACCTTATGATTTGTTCCTCTTCAATTATTTCTCCAATGCTTCCAGTTGATCAGAGATCTCCTTCATCTTGGTGACATAATCAATCACACTTTTCTTGGGACTTTTCTTAAAGGTACCAGACTCCATCCATAGCTGGTTCTTCCTACCTCTAGTGTTTGAAGAGAAGAAGGCAGCAAGTGCATTCCAGGTCTCTCTTGAGGTCTTGCATCCTTTCACCCTAGAATTTTACTCAGAGCTCCCAACTTGCTTGAAATTGATCAGATAAATTTTTTACACCTCTAATTAGATATATAATGAATCTAAAGCAAGAATTTGATGAATTTTGATGAACCATACTGAGAGAAATCAATTTAGGAACATTGGGGTGTCATCTGACTTTTCACGAGTTGGTTGCAAAAATGCACTGGTGACTCCAACTGTATGTATCTCATAAAGTAATGAACCAAATATGATGAAAATTGATACCAATATAAATCGCATCAAAATACTAAGTACACACAAAGAAATCAATGATTGAAGTTGACTAAAAATGAGACATAGACGTATAGCAACTCGAAGATTCGCTTGAAATGTCAATATGTATTGCACATATGGTACATAATTTGATTGGGGATGAATCTTGGGAAGGATGAGCACAATGTGTGCTTTAGAAATAGTATGATGCTTGGTCAAAAATCCCATTAGAGTGCAGCTCCAAAGTCTACTCTAATATGTGACTATTTTTGAGTGTATATATAGAGGATTTTGAGCTCAAAAGATAGAGGGATGCTACCTAAAAGTTCCGTCAAGTTAGGGGAATCTTTGGTTGGTCAATATCTGCTAACTATTCTCGTGATTGGTGCCAAACAAGTTTGCATGATTCTCCTTTTACATTTACTTTTGATATAGACATATTTCAACTATTACAAGAGATGGGTTCCATGGCTCCTTTCATTGAGAGTACAAACAATGTCATTATACTAATGATTAATCGAGCACTAGACTTGGATGAAAAATGCACCAACAAAAAATATGGTGATAAAAATCACTATTTTGATGAAAGAAATGATTTTTGATCAATTCGGATTGTATGGCGATCTCCTTCCAAGCTTCTTATTCTTTGGTGTTTGGTTGTGCTTCAACTTTTGCTCCAGCCAATTGGTCCTCTTCCTTTCCCTTTTCCAACACTCCCCTCCTCATGTCTGTCATCCTTAAAAGACCCTTGTTTCCCCTCATTTTTGGGGGGAAAGCTTGGCACACTCCACGAGAAAACTCTCTCTCTATCAGTAAAGTAGATCGGCTCTCTGAGCTTTGCGTGCGCATGGAGAATGAGAGGATTTCTTGCCGCCCAGCCACACACAACTCTCAAGATAATTCTCTTTCTTTCCAATTATGAGAATGACCCCCTTGGCTCTACACATGGGTGCCACATGGCACTCATGTGTGAGCCCATTTAAATGACTTAAAAGGTGGTTCACACCTCTCTAAGGGATTACTCATATATAACATTTCCTTCCCCTTAACTCCATTTTTGTCCTCAAAAATGGTATTGGAAGGTCCTATGAAAGAGATAATCAAAAGAGTAGTGCTCCCACTAAATCCCCATGTATAAAAATACATGGTCTTGTCTCCGTGTTGTTCCCCCATATCCTTCCCCTTAAGAAGACTCTTGGGAAGGTAATCTAAAGTTGGGAAACCATCTCTGAAGGGTGCTAACCCGCTCCCATGTGGCACTATCTTCTGAACTATCTTTCCACTTCACTAGAAACTCTTTATACAAGTGACTTCTTGTCTGTTTTTCTCGAGTGCGTAATATTCTCTCAGGCTCATGTGGAATAGATTGAACATAAATAGGCTCTACTACCTCGCTATCTGGAATGAGGTTGTCAGATTCACCCAGCCTTTTCTTAAGCCAGCTAACATGAAAAGCTGGATGGATTTGAGTATTCTCTCAAAGTTGGAGCTGGTAAGATAGTTTCACAAGCAAACAAGTGAAGTAGGTGAGTGGACTATGAGATGAAGAACTCCGAATGATGCTCCAAGAAGCCTATTTTGAAGGCATCCTGGAAGGTCTATTTGTAACAAGCCAAGAGGTATTTAATATGGCAATGCCAAAAACAACATACGTTTCTTGAGGGAGTGGTAATCATATCATAGATGAGATCTAAGTTATCGTGCTTGAACCCTAGTTCATCAATTAGGTGCTTTAACTTTTTTGAAGAATTTAAATAAAGTTTGTGGCATATAGAACTTTTTGATAGACATGTGGGTGATGATATCTTGCATCTTGAAGAGTCGATGCAACCAATGGTGAATGGTGCACATCATATATGATCCTACACCTAGTCTTTATTTATTCTAATACTACACCTAGTTTTTTTGTTCATTGCCCTTTTAATGAATTTCTCAAGTGCATACATATGGAATGCTTTGGTATAATTATCCGTTTTTTTTTTAACTTTGGCCGACATCACCCATGTTGTATTGAACCATGCATCTTAACAATTGATCATCCTTTGCGACCCATAACCATTCGTTCACATTCCAAATATTGCACACTTCTTGCCATTCATAAATATTTGAAATTGGATATTTAAATGCGCCTCCGAAAGCTACCACTAGCCACATGCTATTTATTACTCTCCCTCCTCCCCCCCTTTCTTTGTCTCTCTCTCTCTCTCTCTCCACAACCTCCTTTCATTTATCCTTTTGTTTGTCTCCCTTTGTATTTTTGTATTCCTTTTGTACATTCTTTGTATTAGTCTTCCTTTATACAAAATTGATGCAATAGAGTACAAAAAAGAGCCATGCACTATTGCTAATGTATAGAAAAGAGTAAAAATTAAAGAATAAGACTGATAGGATAGATGATCTAAGGTTGCATATTTGAGATTTTCAAAAAATACTCAATCTTCTTCCATGTCTATGGGCTACAACCTTTAACCTTTCATGCCACTCACAAATGATCCAATGATACAAATGGGAAAGAAAATAGAATGATGAAACATGAAGAACTATAAAAATCCTCAATAAAAAATACTATGATTGGGAGGGAGGGAATAAGAGACTATGAGTCCAAATAATCATATTAATGAAAAGATTAAAAATTCAACTTATAAACTAGAACCTTAAAAAAAGAATGTATTCTCTAATATGTATGAATCAGAAATGACAAGCAAGAGATGGTTGGATCATACTTTTGAGGGGGAGGATTAGGGAGAAATCCTCAACCATGGCTTTTGGGACATGCGGTGAGCCTATCAAACTCCTAGACAATAGGTCATGAGTTCAAATATGGTTGGATCCAACAATCGGTTTTAGAGCCTAGGAAGTGGGTTTGCACAAGGTGGATGGGTTACACAAAGGGTTTGGGAACCCAATGGCATCTAGAAAATGTGCTTGGAGACTTTGTATACGAAAGGGTATAAAAATGGTGTATGGCACATTTAGAAATTTTCCAAAAAGGTATTGGAGTGTACCTCCCAATTCGTATGTGAGATTGAGATGTATAAGGTACCTTTGGAAAGCCCTTAGAATGTAATTCGTTAGGCATTACTTGATTGACGATTCAAGAAACCTAGCATGGGTGAGAACAAGGTTCAAGACACTAAGGTTGAGAACGAGAATGAAGACACCTAGGTTGCAAACAAGAAGGTTGAAGACACAAAGGTTGAGGACAAGGGTTCTAGCCATACTTCCTCCCAGTATTTGATAGTTTTGTCATCTTACAATTTCCTTTTTGTTTGTTCTCACATTCTTATTTGTGGGTCCAAAGGTTAGGACATGTACCAACTTATTTTCCCATTTAGGTAAAATTTCTAAATTGAACTGATAAGCACGAGGTAGTTCATCAGACACTCCTTGAGGTGGCTCTTCTAAAGTGATGCGAGAAAGGTGATCTACCTTGAGGTTGGTTCTACCTTTCCTAACAACAACTTCAAAGTCATATTCCATTAGTAAGAGGAACCATCTTACTAAGCATCATGTATTGCAAGGTTTATTGAACAAATATAATAAATCTTGATGATTAGTGAAAAAATTGAACTTGTTGGCCAATAGATAGTGTCTAAACTTCTTCACAGCATATACGATGCCTAAGGCTTCTCTTTCAATTGTTGTATAGTTTTGTTCAGCTGCATTTAACTATATGCTAGCATAAACTATAGACAAATCTAGATTTCCTTGACTTGTGGGTTGTGCTAACACACATCCTATTGCATGATTGGATGCATCTACATGCACATGGAGTGGTTTATTGCAGTCAAGGGTGGTTAGTATTGGTGCTGTGCACAAAGGTCTCTTTAGCTAATTGATGGAATTATCGTTCCATTCAAAATTTGTCAACAAAGCATAAAGAGGTTTAGCCATGATTGCATACATGTGGATAAACCTATGGTAATATCCACAATGGCCCATAAAGGCTTTTACCTCTTTAACATTCTTTGGCCTTGGCAACTCTAGTATGGCTTTGACTTTGTCCTCATCTGTTGATATTCTGTTCTTAGAAACAATATGACCTAATATTTTGCCTTGACATACCATGAACACACACTTCTCTGGGTTCAGACACACTTGATATTCTTTACACTTGTTGAAGATCAAGAACTCTTGAAGACATGACACATGAGTCTTTGGAATGTTGCAGGTGCATTGGTGAGCCTAAATGGCATTACACGGAATGCAAAGATTCCCCACTCTGTGGCAAAAGCCATTTTGTGTTGATCTTCTAGGGCAATGGCTACTTGATTGTAACTTGAATATCCACCAAGAAAGCTATAAACTTCCTTGCTTGCAACACACTCCAATAAATGTTTGGTGATTGGAAGTGGATAGCTATCTCTAATTGTATCGGCATTAATGTTTTTAAGGTTAATACACACCCGCAACTTTCCATTCTTCTTGGGCACCACTACAATGGGGGACACCCATTCAATATGCTCAATCTCATAGATAAATCTAGCTTCAATGAGCCTGTTGATTTCTTCTTTTATCTTTGCAGCATAAGTGCCATTATATGTGTAGGGCTTCTATTTGGTGGGCTTGGCGTCAGTCATGGGGATAGTATGAGAGCAAACTTTTGGATCTAATCCCTTTAAGTCTCTATAGTTCCATGCAAACACGTCCCTTTATTCCCTTAATAAAGCAACAAGCTCTATTTCTTCTTCTGCACTCATGCCTTCTCCTATGTACATACATCACTCTTCATTCCCTTCAATGTTCTCAACAATCTTTTTGGTCTTTTCTTTATTATCATACGCTTCTCCTCTGGTGGACTCTCTCTTAGGCATTGTACCAAAATTTTTCGGTCTTCAACTTCATATTTCTTGAAATTCTTTGGTACTTCAAACAATGATTCCTCCTCTTCTTGTTTCACTGCTTTTCTTTTCTTTTTCTTTTGACTACCCTCACTTCCATACTTTGAATTTAGTGCTTTAATGCTTGTGAGAGGTTCTTCTTCTTTTTGGTTAAACACTCCTACATCTTCTAAATAGTGCTTTTTTGAGTTAAAGCAACTATCCATCACAATGGACTCTAGATCATCGCCATTCTCTTTTTTCTATGACTTCACTAGGGTCACACTCTTCTAGCACAGGCTCACACGTGAACATTGAAATATCATAACCCTCCTCATCACAATGAGGTGTCCACTGTTCCTCATTGACAACAATGTCCATAGTGGCCAAGATTTCTAGCCAGCCGTGAGGCTCAAATTCCTCATCTGGAAAGATCATTGGTGTGTAGGCTAGGTCTCTAACTGGTCTATCTCCTAGCGAAGTTCCTTCTTCTCTCACTGTTAAGCATTTTTCCTCTTCCTATGTGAGTGTTGGAATTTGGGGCCCCAGGATCTTCCAATACATACACACTTAATTACACAAGATGATAAGTGAGAGATAGAAAGAAACTTGAGAAAAGAATAAGTAACATAAGCAAATTTCTTACTCACTAATGTAGATGGCCGAATTACAAAATGGGATACTACTCAACCATATGATGGTGCACTCACTAGATGGAAGAATAGACAAGAAGATGATGAAGTACAAAATTCATAATATGCTGTTATAATATAAGTATGTCTGAAGCATATGAACAACGGAGTGAACCTAACCTCTCAAGATAGTGCAACAAATCTGAAAATCAACAAACCCTAATTCTGAAATTAGGGTTCAAAAACCCTAAAATAGAATATAGGATTAACTTACAAAAGATAGCTGCTCCAAACTTGTAGAAGACTCCTTGCTCCAAGAGAATAGTCTCTTCTTCACCTCTCCTTAGCCTCCAAAGCTTTAGAACTTCAAAATTGACACTATAGTAGCATCAACTCAAGAAGTGACTCCTCCTTGTCTCAAAGTGTTGCACACACCTCTATTATATAGCTTTCGCCTCCATATCAAAACAATCTGAGAAAAAATTGCGATAAAGTTGTTCTGTTGATTTCTTTTAAGTGATCGCTATTTTTGAGCTTTATTAAATTACCATTTCTTATTTTTATGATTTTTAGAATCCCATCACTATTTTTAATTGCTTTTGCCATCTACTACCTAAATAGCCTAGATTTTTATGTTTTTTACAACAAGAACCTTAGAAATATGCATGGTGTCATTTTAGGGCAAAAACTAGGGTTTGAGATTTCTCCTAATTTTGATTTCTGATGATAGAATGATGCATATAACTAGATAGCTCTCATGAAACTCTATCTATCTACCCTAAAAATGTTTTACTCAAAATGTACAAAAATGGCTAAGTCCTAATTAGGATTGTTGGAGATGGACCATATGCACATTGATTTCCAACAATCCCTCCTTCAATGTCATATTGGTACAAGCTTCAGTAACCTGCACATCTTCTCATGACTATCTTTAGTCAATGCTTTGGTAAAAATATCTACAACATTCTCACTAGAAGGAACATAAACTAGCTCAATGTGCTTCTTTGCTATCTGTTCTCGAATATAGTGGTAGTGAACCTCTATATGTTTGGTCCTTGCATGATGCACTGGATTCTTTGCTATAGCTATACTCTGGCTATCTGAATATATCTGAATGGGTTCATGTACTCTTACATCTAGATAACTAAAAATCTTCTACAACCAAACTGACTCCAAAGTAGCTCTAAATGCTGCACGATATTCAGCTTCACATGATGAAGTTGCAATACTGGGTTGTCTCTTCGAAATCCATGAGATAAGACAATCTCCAAGATAAAAAAAAAAACAATAGTACTACTTCTAGTGTCTCTATCTCCTTCCCAATCAGAATCTGAAGATTTCAAGAATACCATAGCATAATTTGAAGTTCCCTTCAAACATCTGAAGATCCACTTTACTGCTTTCCAATGTAACTTTGTCAGATTATGCATGAACCTTGATACTTGAGAAACTGCAAACTATATATGTGGGCGTGTATTACAAAGATATATCAAACACCCAACTGCTTGATAAGGTGTTTGCATATGTTTATCTTCATTCATTTGAAACCCCACTAATAGTTTCTCAATGTACTTTTGTTGTGTCATATAGATACACTTAGCTTTAAATAGAAACTGAATCCCAAGATAATAATGCAAAATTCCTAAATCATTTACATCAAATGTTTGCTTCAACTGTTCTTTGAACATCTGCAAATCTTCATCTCTGGGACCTGTGACTATAATATCATCCACATAAATGATTGGTATAATCATCAAACCTGTTTCAGCCTTGACATAAAGTGTTGGAGTTGCATCAATTGAAAATACATCTCGACTCATTATAAATAAAAGCGTTCGTGTCATGAACAAGACGTTGGCCGAGGCATTGCCAAGAAGAGAGGCCACGATTCTCACAAACCTAAAAAAACCCTACGGGAAAAGAAAAAAAACAAACTGCCACGTGGAACTGACAGTTTGCTTTTTTTCTTTTCTTTTCTTGAGCACTCACGTAAATTTGCTTTTTTGCTTTTCTTGAGAACCCACGTAATAGATGCAAAGAAGCAAGAGAACCACGTGGTGGCCCTGGTTTGTCGGCACTACGTAGACTCGCCCTGCCGTCCATCATGCAGCCATAGAACCACGACGGATCGAAGGCAACAAAGGCGGCCATGACAGGCCGTGCATGGCACGATGAGTACGTGGCATGATACAGCCATGCGGCAAGGACCACGATAGAGAGTACATGACTCGATTGAGCAACTAATGAGAGACACAGCCACAGAAAAAACCTTACGAGCATTGGAAACTGGAGTAGATGGAAGACTGCAGAATCATATCCGACGACCAAATACCCTTTCCTCTAAAATTTAGAGGAGCCTCCTCCAATAGCCCTTGTTTTTGGATGAGTAATCAGAGCCGAGGATGCCATCACAAAGCTGAAGATGACACTAGTCTAGTCTGTGGTTGGCTTTGTTTAGAACTTGAATGTAGAAAACAACTTCGATAGCCTTATGCCAATCCGCCTAACGGACCTTCATGATGATGAGCATTTTCTTACGTCAATCCAAATCTTTATTCCAAATGTGCAAGACTTTGCTTGATGACGTGTGAATCATTGATTAGGAAAGGGCTAGAATTATTGTATACTTCCCGGATCGACAATTTAATGTTTGTGATTTTCGGTCTTCTATATTATGATAATTGAAGAGGACAACTCCAAAATAAAGATCTCCACATTCATTACTCCACACAATTTACGCAAAGGAATTCAAAACCTTATCATTTTCTTTGATTTACCTTCTTTTGATATGCCTTGACATATTACTCCACACAATTTGAGCAAAGGAATTCAAAAACTTATCATTTTTGTTAATTTACCTTCTTTTGATATGCCTTGACATAGAAATAAGAATTTTCAACAATTCAAGTGCCTTAAGTGTGACATTTTTCATGAGGCATGCATCTAGAACATTAATTTCAACTTTTTATATTTGTAATCCCTTGATGAAATGGTCAGCCACAGACTCTAAGTTTGATCGCATTTGTATGAAAAATGAAATCTGTGTTCATGGTCTGTGTACTCTCTATTTTTTGCATATTCTGTAGCCTTTGCGCAAAGTACTATGTGTGGTATGTAGAACTCGGTTTTCTACTTCAACGGTATCATCATGGATCTCTCGAAAAGGAGATTCCATTGTTGTGTGCCCCTATCAAAATACTTCATTGGTATCAGAGCATTCAAATGCAAAAGCTTTGTTCCTTTTGTGCAAGCGAAGTGAGCACCCATTCGTCCACCCAAGGCTTTGTCTAAAGCTTATGACTAAGGTGGTGACCAAGGCATAGACCGTGGCATGCCTTGTCATCCGAGTCACCATTGGCACCATTGGCTCTGCAGGAGGGAGGACCTCAACGATCAAGGAAGATAGAGGTTTCCAGTACTTCTCGGAAGGTCACCCATCCCAGTACTATTCCCCTAGAGCTTGCTTAACCAAAAATCTCTTGCCACTAAGCAACAATCTTGTGGTGTTTGAAGAAGGGAAAAGACTAAGTTCAACATTACCTTGAACATGTTTTGGACCATCAAAGCTTCATTCTTTGCTTTCAAAGCCTCTTTTGAAGAATTTTTTTGGTGATTCTTGGAGCCATTTTGGAGTACTTTTATGCATAGTTCTCTTTACATAGGTTCAAGAACATCAAGAAGAGTTCTCTTTGTACTTCTTGGACAATGAATATTCACCTTTGGGGTTGTGTTTTTAGCCACACAAGTAAATCTACAGGTTTCTTGAAAGGTTTCAACTATGGTGGGATCAACCACCGCAAGTCTATACTGCTTTTTTGAGCCTAAAGAACAGAGTTGGTAGACACCTATAGGTGTCATTGGCTAGTATTTGGGTTGTGAATTCAACCTTTTCAAAATGCCATTTTACTGCACATATTGAGCACATACACACTATGTAGGCTTTTATGGATATCACTTATGTATGTCCATGTGGTCATTGATATAGCCGTAATGTTTTTGCATAAAGCCTTTTACATTTGATAAAGAGGGTCATGGTGAGCCTTTCCTAATTGGGAGGCACTCAGATGTTAAGGTCTCTTTGATATGTATGCTAGTTATTCATAGGTGCTCGATAAGCCCAGTTGGATTCTTTCAGGTAATGGATTATATGCAGTGGAGTTAGGGATTTACTATGCAGGTTAACATATTAGTACTTGAGAATTTATGAGATTTTGATACTGCTTGTATGGTCATTTTGTAGAGGATACTCTGGAAAATTTTTTCGAGATTTTTTGGTTTTGTCAACTATATAGTGATCGATTTACTCCTTGATACACTTATTGATGTGATCACATTTATTCTCACATAATCCTTTTGGCTGATCATTAATGTTCATTAATTCATTTTTTTAGGAAGAATTTTTTGAATTTTTTTCGTAAAATCTAATACTTGGTCATCCTTTTTGAACCTTAGTGGTGCTTGGAATCTTCTAGCTCCATTATCATTCTATTCCGTTCTCTATCATCATGTCATCAGAGATCTCAGGAACGTTTGGTGGATCAAGGTCTAGTGCTAGTGTTTTAAGGAGGAGCTATAACTTGCAGGGCAAAGACCATTTTGAGATTCAAATTTTGATGGCACAAAATTTTCTCTATGGAAGAATCAAATTAAAAATGTTATAATTCAGAGGAGGCAATGTAAGCCAATAAATGGAATCTCAAAGAATCCTGCTGACATGGATGAAGATGATTGGGATGAGTTGTATGAAATGGCAAGATCTACCATTCAATTGCACCTGCCAGATAATGTTTACTTTATAGTATTGGACTGTGAAAGTGTAGAGGAGCTTTGAAATAAGCTATGCAATACATATGAAAAAGAAACAGCATCAAATAAAGTGTAACTGATGAGAAATATATATGACATTTGGATGAAGGACATAAATAGTGTTGTTGCTCATCTAAATGATTTTGATGCTATATTCTCCCACATACAGGCTCAAAAAACGGAGATGGATAATGAAATGAAAGCAATCTTTTGGTTATGCACCTTGCCATCATCATGGGATACATTTTGCACAGCTATTAGCAATGGTGCACTTGGTGGTAAATTGGTCTATGATGACATATGTGGAGCACTCTCGAATGAGGAGATTGGTAGAAAATCTATGGTTGGAACTGAGAGTGGAGATGCATATAATGATCATGATTCTCACCGAGGAAAAAATCAGCAATGTGGTAGGAGCAAGAAAAAGGAAAAGAATGGTCAATAGAATAAGAGTAGAAGTAAATCAAGAAAGAGGGACATTATATGCCATTATTTTCATAAGAAAGGACACATGAAGAAAAACTACTATGCCTTAAAGAATACTAAATGTAAAGGGCCCAATGTTGATGGGCATGTTAAATACTTACCTACACCTTCTACTTCAACTATAAAGATTGAAGAAATCAATGCTATTTTTTATGATGCCGATCTTTTGACGCTTGACAATACTATGCCGACTAAGGCTCTTACGATGGATTCTCTTTCCCACACATGGATGCTAGATTCCACTGCTTCTTTTCGTGTGACACCACATAGAGAATGGTTCTCTACTTATGCAGCAAAGTCGCATTGTACTGTGAGACTTGGTGACTCTTGTGTGACATTGTCGGGATTGGAGATGTGGTTGTGCAATTCATTGATGGTTCAAAATTTACTATGCATAATTTATGCCATATAACTATAAAAAGGGTTGGAGAGCTCATTTTTGAGGTTAGCTTGTTGTAGATTTTAGCTTTGTAAGAGATTTCTTTTGTAATCAAAGCTTTCCATTGTTCCACTCTTTGCTCTTACCTTGTGCGTGTGTGTGTGTGTATGTGTGTGCATGCTTGTGTGCTTTCACTCACGCACTTGTGCCATCACTTGCTCACGGTCCTCATACCGGTCCACACATCTCCACGGATTGACATTTATGAGGTGAAGCTCCTCAGGTTGGTACTTTCCATTGTGCTAGAGTGACAAACATGGTTCCACCTAAAAGTGATTCCTCCAAATTAGGAGATACTCTCCCATTTGTAACTCATAGCTAATATGCTTCCTACTTCCACGAGATTCAAGACTTTACAAGACTCTTTTAAGGTTAAATCCTTTTACAATGGTGAATGATCAAATATTACAATCCAAGGTTCACATGCTACATCAAGTGGTTTCACATTTTCTCTTCCATGCCTAGCCAAATGTGAAGGCTTGGACATTTTTACCAATAGCTCCCCCTCAAGCCAAACATCTTGGCTTGCACTTCTTCATGAATCTTCTTGAATGTCCTACAATCCAATCATGGTTTTAAACCTGCAAAGTTTAGTACCATCAAGTGCTTTGGTTAACAAATATGCACATTGCATATTTGTAGATACATATTGTTGATATATTTAGGTGGTGATGTGTGTGAACACATTAGGACTGCCGGGGCACTTTTTCCCTCTTTAGGAGGTTTTTTTCCCCCGGCTTGTATATACACCTATTGCCCTAATGGGCTACTTATCTTTGTACATTCTCTAGTAATACATTCAGTATTGTGTGTTTGTGCTCCAAGCTTCTTCTTCTTCCTTGTGCTGTTTGCGTGCTTCCGAAGACGTCTAACTCCAACAATTGGTATCAGAGCAGGTTGTCGCTTCATCTAGGCTGCCGTTGACACTCCTCCGTTTGCTGTCTCACATTCGCACGAAATTTGGTGAGCATACTCAGGGTGTTTCAGAGATCAAAACTCCTTTTGAGATACAGTCAATTTTCTGCATCAAGGCATTTTAGTCACCGGCCATGGCTGAAAGCAATGATGTTTTCTGTATGTTGGCTGTTGAGGATAAGCTGGATGGTACCAACTACCCATTATGGGCTTATATGATGCGACATGTATTGGTTGCAAAAGAATTGTAGAACATTGTGCAGGGTGTTGAAAGACGTCCTGTTACACCTCTGACTACAGGTAGTTCAAATACAGGTGCTGGAGCTGATGAAGATGGTGTCGAAGATGATATTCTGTAGATTCCTATTCGTGCTGCTGTTTCTACTACACCTACTACAGAGCAGATTCCCTGGGATGGCAGAGATGCCCAAGCACATGCATTGATAGCTTTGTCTGTCAAACGTGTCATTATTCCTCACATTCGCTCTTGCAAAACAGCTAAGGATGCTTGGGATACACTTACCACATTGTAGCAAGCTAGGAATGAGGCTCATGTTGCTTACCTCCAAAAACAGTTGGAGAGTGAGCACATGAATGAAGGTGATTCTATGGACAGTTTCCTAACAAAGATCAAAGACTTGAAGGAACAATTGATTTCTGTTGATGAGGTTATACTAGATAGCTCACTTGTGCAGACCGTTCTGAATGGTCTTCGTGATTCATATTAGAGTTTTGCTTCTACTCTTCGGTTGATGATGAAAGGCAATCCAAATGCCTTGTCATTTGAGGAGTTAGTCTCTGTTCTGTTGCAGGAAGATCAGTCCAGATAGAACAGGTCCATTATGCATGTTGCAGATCAAGCTTTCCAAGCTAGTCAGAAGGGCAAAGGAAAATGGAGCTCATCTACTAGTAAGCAGAAATCTGCAAATGCTGCACATTCAAAGAACCAAGACAAAGATGAGAAAAAATCAGAAAAGCAGAAATTGTTTTATAAGTACTATAAAGGGAATGATCACATCATAAAGAAATGTCCAAAACTGGCTGCAAAAGAGGCAAAGAAGAAAGAGGCTAGAATGGTTGTTGCAAAAGCCTCTACACCAAAAACGGAGTCTGCTAATTTTGTGCAGGAAGAAGAATGGGCATTTACTACTATTTGCAGTTTTGACCCATCTTTTCATGATCAGTGCATGTCTACAGTAGACTCAGATGTTTGGTATTTTGACAGTGGGGCAACCAAACATATTACCTCGCAGTGCAGTTTCTTCTCTTCACTCGAGCCTGCCCCTACAGGGAATACTGTTACATGCGCCAACAACTCCTCTTATCCTGTTATGGGATTTGGTAAGAACATTTTGACTACTGCTGATGGTAGTTCTATCACTTTGTCATATGCTTTATTTGTGCCAGGGATCAAGAAGAACCTGTTATCAATTTCTGCATTAGCCAAGATTGGCTTGGTTGTGAAATTTGTTGATGACAGGTGTACATTTCATGATCTATCAAATGGCGATGTGATTATTGCTTTTGGCATTTTATGTCATGGGCTGTATAAGCTCATAGACTATGAAAGATCTGTAAATGATTTGGCATGTGCAGTAAATGATTCTCAGGCTATGTCAGATGCAAAGCTTTGGCATGCACACTTTGGTCATCTGAATTTTGCTAGTTTGCTACGCCTACAGAAATCTGGAATGGTGTCCTCTTTGCCCAAACTTGAGGCACCTGGAAAACATGTTTGTGAAGGCTGTATTTTGGGCAAAATGCAGCATTCGTCCTTTCCAAAAGATGGTTCAGTTCGGGCTACTAAGAAATTACAGCTTGTACATAGTGATGTCTGTGGTCCTATGCAAACACCTTCTTTTGGAAAGTATCTTTACTTCGTGACTTTCATTGATGATTTTTCCAGGCATGCATGGGTATATCCATTGAAGGCAAAGTCTGAAGTGTTCATGTGCTTCAAACAGTTTTTGGTTTTGGCTGAAAATCTGTCAACATGTAAAATGGGCACCCTCCGTTCTGATCGAGGGGGGAATATATGTCTTTTGATTTTAATGCATTTCTGGCTGAACGTGGGATAAAACACTAGTGTACACTGCTGTATACAGCTCAACAAAATGGAGTTACTGAACGGAAGAACACGTCTGTCATGGAGATGGCGAGGTGTATGGTCAAGAGTCAGGCTTTACCTCATAGTTTCTATCTTGAGGTTGTCATGTGTGCAACATATGTACTGAACAGGTGTCCCACTAAAGCGCTGCAGTCTATCACTCCATATGAGGCTTGGCATGACCACAAGCCATCTGTTGCTCATATGCTTGTTTTTGGTTGTTTGGCATATGCATTAGTGCCTGAACAACATTGCAGAAAATTGGATGATAAAGCAGTAAAATGTATTTTTGTTGGATACAGTTTTGAAAGTAAAGGCTATCGTCTGTATCATCCATAGACTAAACGCATTCTCGTTAGCCATGATGTTGTATTTGTGGAAGATGCTATTCAGCCATTGCTTTCATGTACTAAGGAGACATCTGTTAGCTCCAAAGACATGTATGATACTTTGATGCCTCTTTTTACAGGTGGAGAGTCTAGTGCTGGTCCTAATGAGGCAACTTCTCAGCCTTTGCAGTTTTCATATGATGATGCAGATCATTCCATTTCTGATGCAGATTTACATGATGCACTTGTTGATGAGAGAGCTGATATTGAGCAGGCAAAAACTATGCCAAAATGGCTGGTGCAGACTTTGCGTGACAGCAAATTAGATGCACCTTTGTCATATCATACTCGTTCAGGCTCTCATAGTTCCTCCTTTGCATCAGATTGCTATGCTATGGCTGTGTCTAGTCTCTATGATGAAAATGAGCCTGTTTCTTTTGATGAAGCACAGAATTCAAAAAATTGGATGGCTGCTATGCAATCTGAATATGATGCTATAATGAAGAATGGTACATGGTCTTTATGTGACTTGCCTCCTGGCAAGAAGGCCATTGGCACTAAGTGGGTATACAAGCTGAAGCGTAAACCTAATGGTACAATTGATAGGTATAAGGCTAGGCTTGTTGCAAAGGGTTATGCGCAGGAAAGAGGCATTGATTTTGATGAGACCTTTGCACCTACATGCCGTATGACTACTGTTCGGAGCATTTGTGCACTTGCAGCCCATCATGGTTGGAATGTACATCAATTGGACATTAAAACATCATTTTTGAATGGTGACTTGCATGAAGAAGTGTATGTTTTTCAGCCCCGTGGCTTTGTGCAGAAAGGGCATGAAAACCAGGTGTGCAGGTTAAAGAAGGCATTATATGGTTTAAAGCAAGCACCACGTGCTTGGTATGAGAAGATACATGCCTATCTGGTTGCACATGGTTTTGAGAACAGTCCAACTGAAAGCACCTTATATGTTACGCGTGCTAATGATGTGCTTCTGATCATTGTTGTCTATGTTGATGACATGCTGCTCACTGGTCCTATTGAGAAGCATATTGCTGATTTCAAGGTTGATTTGCATGCCTCATTTGAGATGTCTGATTTGGGGCATTTGCATCACTATTTGGGCATTTAGTTTATGCAAGTTGATGGTGGAATGGCTTTGTGTCAAACGAAATATATTGACACATTATTGCAGCGTTTTGGCCTTGAAGACTGTAAGCCTATTGCCACTCCTATGGAGATAGGTTTATGATTGAGTCTTCATGATGCTGGAGATGCATTTGATGTTGTTCTCTATCAACAGGCTGTTGGATGCTTGATTTACTTATGCATTACTCGGCCAGATATTCAGTTTGCTATCTCACAGATGAGCAGATTTATGCATTGCCCAGGAGTCAAGCATTGGCAGACGGTTAAGCGCATCTTTCGCTACTTAAGTGGTACTCGGCTACTTGGGTTGTTTTATCCGAAGGGGGGATCACTACCGCCAGATTTGCATGCTTTTTCTAACTCTGATTGGGCTGGTTGCTATGACACTCTTGTGTCCACTAGTGGCTTTTGCTTCATGCTTGGTAGCTCATGTATATCTTGGTTGAGCAAGAAGCAGCCTACTGTGGCCACTTCCAGTTGTGAGGCTGAGTATAGGGCATCTTTCGGAGCTACTGTTGAGTGTGTGTGGCTCAGACGCCTTATGGCTGATTTGGGTGTTGGTCAGTCTTCTGCCACCACCATCTTCACTGACAGTCAGAGCGCATTGGCAGTTGCGAGGAACCCTGTGTTCCATGCTCACACTAAGCACATTGAGGTGCATTATCACTATGTCAGGGATAGGTTCTCTGCTCGGGAGATCAGCTTGGCATATGTGCGCACGTAGGAGAACATTGCAGACCTTTTCATGAAGGCTCTTCCTAGGGAGAAGTTTGAAGCTTTCCGCAAAGCTTTGGGCTTACTTCCTTTTGTGGAGTGATTTTCACATAGCTTGGTACTTCCTTATACATGAGTGCCAGCTCCTTGTTCTCCGCATCACTCCCAAGGGGGATTTGTTGATATATTTAGGTAGTGATGTGTGTGAACACATTAGGACCGTCGGGGCACTTTTTTCCCTCTTTAGGAGGTTTTTTTCCCCCGACTTGTATATACGCCTATTGCCCTAATGGGCTACTTATCTTTGTACATTCTCTAGTAATACATTCAGTATTGTGTGTTTGTGCTCCAAGCTTCTTCTTCTTCCTTGTGCTGTTCGCGTGCTTCCGTAGACGTCTAACTCCAACACATATGCCAATTGAATCTCTTTGCTCAAAAGTTTCTCCCTAACATAGTGATAATGTACTTCTATATGCTTGATTCTTGCATGATAAATGGGATTGGATGCAAGATGCAAGAAACTTTTGTTATCACCAAAGATCATAGGTGAATGAGTATGAAGTCCCAAATATGAGTAGAGCAATCTAATCCAAATAGCTTCTTGTGTAGCATTTGCTGATCCCCTATATTCAACCTCTGTTGAAGATAGAGCAACGGTAGTTTACTTCTTGGAAGACCATGAAATGGGCTTATCAATTACAAAAGACAAATATCCAGAAGTACTTCTTCTGTCATCCTTACAACCTACCCAATCTGCATCTGAGTATAACTTAATGTCCAAATATGATGTGTATGGAAGTAAAGACCTTGATTTTGAGTACCTTTAAGATACTTCAAAATCCTTTTAGCAGCTTCCAAGTGCGGTGCTCTAGGTTTATGCATGAATTGACTCAAAACACTTACTCCATAAGATATGCCAATTCTTGTTAAGGTTGCATAGTTTAGACTCCCAACTATGCTTTGATAACCTACAATGTCTTCACGCAAATCACCTTCATGAGCTCTCAATTTATGATTTACTTCCATAGGGCTGCTAGCTACCTTTGCATTCTCCAAGTGGAACTTCTTCAACATGGCATGCACATATTTCCTTTGACTGATGTAAATTTTAGAGTTCGTGTATACTAATTCAAGTCCAAGAAAATACTTAAAAATCCTAGGTCATTGATTTTGAACTCTTGCATCATCTGGTTCTTGATTTGTTTGATGCCATTGGCATCACTACCTGTAAGAATGATGTCATCAACATATACACACAAGTATATCATTTCTGAATTACTTCTCTTGACAAACAAAGAATAATATGCCTTTCTCATCATGAATCATTGATCTTGAAGGTAGGTTGTTAACCTATGGTTCCATGCCCTAGGTGCCTGCTTCAAACCATAAAGAGCTTTCTTCAATTTGCATACATCATTTACCTTGTTTGGGTCTTAATAGCCAGGAGGTTGAGCCATGTAAACCTCCTCTGAAATCAAGCCATTGAGAAAGGCATTTTTTGCATCTAGTTGATACATATTCCAATTTCTAGATGCAGCTACACTTACCAATACCCTGATGGTTGGCATCTTAGCCATAGGTCAAAAAGCTTCCTCATAATCTACTCCTTGAGTTTTTGCAAAACCTTTAGCCACAAGTCTAGCTTTATACATGTTTATGGATCCATCTGAGTTCCTTTTGATTTTGTAAGTCCACCTAGAACCAATTACCTTCATTGATGCCTTCTTGGGTACTAGCTCCCAAGTTTAATTCTCTTGGATTGCTCCTATTTCTTCATCCATAGCCTCCTTCTATTCTGATTTGGTACTTGCCTCTTCATATGATGAAGGTTCTTCAAGTGATGAATCCTGTTGGAAATTTAGTAGGCCCATAAGTAATACCACAGATCCAAGTCCCATAGATCCAGGATCAACAACACAGATTCCAGCAATCTTCCAATATTGAAAAAACATGAACATACCACATTTAATCATACAAATGGTGAGACAAAGATAGAGAAAGATTAGACAACATGTGTACAGTGTTATGTAAGCGACTTCTTACTCACACTATCATATATACAAATGTCAAATTACAACGTGGGAGCAAAACTCTCAACCACTCTATGTGAACAGAAATAGATGGATGAGTGAATGTACAAATGTAACAAGAATATTCACATGTATGGATAGAAATCTGAATATATATGAGATGTGTGACCTAATAGGTTGTAGAAGAGTGAATATGAGTGACAGAAAGAGGAAGGATCAGTCTAAAAATTATAATCAGCAAACCCTCATCTGAACTTAGGCTATGGAAGACCCTAAGTCAGATACGTGTGTTGGAAGCAGTCAGAGGCATAGACGCCATGGAAGCATGTGAAGACGAAGCAGGGAGCCAGTCGGACCATTTTTTCAAAACAATTATATTTTTATTACTTCTTCAAACATCCAACAGTGATTTTCATCACTCTTGTAACATATGTAATATAGACGAAACCCCATTTTTGTAATCCATAGCTCCATTTTGTGCAAGCCGAGGAGTCCTCGAGCTTGAGGAGCTTAGGTAGAATACTCGTACCAAATTTCGTTATTTTTAGACATCGTTTACCCTTCCAAATAGCATCTAGGACCTATTTTTTAACTAGGCCGGTCATTAGATGTGAAACCGGTCTAAACTAGTCTAGAAACTATAAAAAGAGCTAGAGAGCTCATTTTTGAGGTTGGTTCATTGTAGCTTGTTTGAGATTAGAGTTATTTTTTAGCTTGTAAGAGTATTCTTGAGTAATAGAGCTAATTTCCCACCTTCCATTGTGTCTTGCTTGTCTCTTCATTGTGTGTGTGTGTATGTGTGTGTGCATCTTTGTGCTTCTCACCTTCACTCTCACATCTTCTCACATTCATGATCTTCATATCACTCCTACCTCTCCCTCGGATTGACATTAAGGAGGTGAAGTTTCTTAACGTGGTTCTCACCATTGTGCTAGAGCAACACCAAATTTGGCGCCGTTGCCGGGGATCGAGTCTAGGACGAATGTGTGATGGTAAGAGTATAGCAAGAAGTGGCGGTGGAAGGTCTAGCAAGGGCAATCAAAGGCAAGCGAGCAAGGCAGTGAAGACAGCAGAGCTTAGGAAGCACGGCTTCTTGGGCAACAGGACATCAGAGCAATCAGAAAAGCCGACTCGAGGTTGGAAGATTACTCAACCCCCTCAGTCAATTTTTAGCTTAGGCTAAACGGTAGTTGTGGATTAACGACGATAGGAACGCCTCAAGTTCAAGATACCTAATTCTATCAAGTTTAAGACTTAAAGTAAAGGTGTGTGTGACGCGAAAACCTAAAGAAAAGAACATAAGTCTGACGGAACGAAAACCTAAAATCATCACGAAAGTCGAATTCCTGACGCATATATTAAGACAAGAATCCAAAGAGAAATTAAAAGGAACCAAGAATTGATCACAAAGAACCATTGACGATCTAAGTGTGTAATTGAGCGTGCAAGGAAGGAAATTAATGAACCTTAGATCGGGCAAACATATAGGTAAGTCGGACAGAAGAAGCCTTAGATCATCGGAGGCTAGTGTAAGAACCACCGCACGATCTTGGGCTCAGCAATTGAACAGTAGTTATCCCTACGAGTTGAGCTCAGAATCAAGTGAATCAGAAATGGCATTTAGTGCAGACAGACCAGCAGGAGGATCTCATGTAGCATACCTAGAAAAACCTGAAGGACCCTATAGAACGCAGTTAGAGTTTCTCCGAACCAACCGATTAGGTGCTCGCATCTATGAGGATGGTTTGCAGAGGCAAGTGGTGCAACTGCACAACCCTGATCAACCCATTGGATTGGAAAGACCAGTGGTGAAATTTGAGAGAGACGCTTACATAGACAAAGAAGGAACCATGTACATCCTAAGTACGCAACCAAACGATACTAATGAGTTTGGCACAATCCAATTAGAGACAGAAGGGAAATTTCAAGGAAAAGAACCGTTAGAAGAACCTAGAACACCGAGAGGGAAATCCGTATTAACAAGAGTAATCATCCCAGAGTGGATCCCTCAAGATAACCGGAGCACAGAGTTGTTCGTAAATAAAGAGACAGATGAAGCCTTTTGGAGGTACAGAAAGGAAAACCCTGGTGAGATAGGCATCATTACAATCTATGAATTCAAGGACCCAGATACACCTGGAAAGGTTGTATACCTGGATGAGACTTCAGAAAGAGTCTTTGTGGTGCCTGAGCGCGCTAAAAACACATACACATGGAGAGGTGAATTGATATTCCCTCCATCCAGAACAAACATGAATGCAAATCAACAAGGGGCAGGAACATCCTCAGCCCATGGAAATCAAAGAGAAGGAAATCACGAGAGACCGGATGTAAGCTTCACTCACCCCATAGGGAGAGATAGAACAACCACGAACACTAATAGGACGGATAGACAAAGAGAACATGGAATACCAGGTGGTAGAGATGATTTTCCTCTACCTAGACCACGTGAACACGCAAGAGTATTGAGACCCACACAGTTAGTAAAATCAATGAAGAATTACTTTGATGGGACAGGAGATCCCTATGACCATGTCGCAGAATTCAAGCAAGTGTTAAGAGCAGAACAAGTCGAGGACATGTTCACGCAGTACAACGCATTTGGACTAACGTTAAAGAATACCGCTTTAACTTGGTTCCAACCACTGCAACAAAGGCAATTTAGAGACATCCATCACTTTTTAGAGTCATTCATTACTGAATTCTCTAAAAGTGGGGTTAGACATGACACGTCTTCGCTGATTCATAGTTTTAAACAAACCCCTCAGGAAACCGTAAGACTGGCAGGTCGTAGGTTCAGACAATATGTTGAACGATGTCCAATGCAAGAGCTACCCTCACAGGCTAAACAAGTATCACTGTTCCTAGATGGCTTGTTGAGCGCTAAACTACGCTCCTATGTGTACCTAAAAGAACCCAGAACGCTAGAAGAGTGTGTAAGAATATGTATAGACATTGAGGATAACCTAGGAGATGAATTAGAACTCTCAAAGGTCTATAAGGACTCAGATTGTTCTTCTCTAGCATCCACAAAATTGTCTACTTCGATAGAAGACCTAGCAGAAAAAGTGGCCCAAAAACTAGGAGTTTCTAGTAAACAGGTGCCCAAGCTACCTACAAATGTACGTTGTTACACTTGTGGTGGAAATCATTTGGCAAACATGTGCCCCAATGCACCTCAACCTCACGCCAACCCTAGTGGCCAATATTGCACAATTGAGAGAAGATACACAAATCATACGGCTCAGGACTGCCCATACAATAAACAAACTGTGAGACAGAACTACCCGCAAACATACCAGCAGCCAGGTAGGCATCAAGGCCAATACAATGCTCAGCCTTATTACTATAGGCCTCCCCAGAACTACCCTTACCAGGCTCAACAGAGACCTCAACCTGTCTTAGCTCAACAGCCACCCCCACCAGCGAATGTCATCTCAGTCAAATATGCGGCTGCAGAAGAGAACCTAAGTAGGGCTTTAGTGCCTTCTTCACCCCTGATCACCGAAAGTGACCCGAACTCCAACAGTTTTGACTCTACTCATGTGACTAGTCCACCCGCCTATTACACGGAGTCACCAGAGCATGTGGAGACATATCATTATGATAGTCCACCAATGGAACCTAGTTGGGAGCCAGATTATACTAATGTGATGTACGCAAACCCAAACCCACGGCCCCAATTGAGACAGCAGAGACCACAGGGCCCTAGAGGACCATGCTTTAGGTGCCAAGGAGATCATTTCATTAAGGATTGTCCACATCCCCCAATAGCAAGGCAATCGCAGTACTATAGCATCCAAGGCTTTTGCGTCGATTGTGGCAAAGAACACATAATCAAAGATTGTCCTAAGAACCCAGTTAACACTTCAAATGTGACATCGATCAACGTGATAGGTATTGTAAACAATGCAGATGGATCCAACCCTACATACGTGCCTATCCAAGCTATAACCAGAGCCCAGGCGCTCTTACAAAACCACCAACTTAATCAAGAGAAAGTAGCTGGAACAAGTGAAGTTGCAGAATCGAGTAGTAAAAAGACAAAATCTTGGAAAGATTCTAGAGAAAGGATAAAGAGAAAATGGAGTAAAAAGATAAGTGAGTTGGAAGGAAGTCTAAGAGAATCTAGAGCCAAAATACAAGAATTGGCTTCACAAGAATCAAACCAAGAAATCCCAGCTCAGAAATCAGGATCAGTCTTAGCGGAACCCATACCGGAAGATCTCGACATGATGTTTCGTGCATATCAGGCTAGAATAAAAGAGGGACCTCAAGTCACGGAAATGAGTAAAAACTACCCTCGAGCTGATCTAGAAATTGAGAGAACTAAACTTTGCATGAAAATGGTAGAACTAGCCCAAGCGTTGTTCGAAGCCTCTAGATATCTTAATTGGAATAACATGGCAAAACCGGAACTACACTTTCAAGGACTAATGGAGAGGCTAGAACACTTGATTGAAAGCAAAGAGAAAAAGGATCAGTCTAGGAACCCTACTGTCCCAGAGACACAGGAAAGGAATCCACCATCCCTGTCTCAAGTACCCAATACAGAGAATCAAGATAACCTATCTTCCATACATAAGTACTCACATGAATTTTTAAGAGAAATCCAAGAAGAGAAATGGAGAAAAGAACAAGGAACTCATCCTCCTATTCAAGAAATAGACGATTTGCAGGAACAATTTCCCCAAGACATCCCCTCTATATATGATGATGTAGAGGTGGAACAACTGAGTGAACCCACAGGATTTGAATCTAATTCTTTACAAGAATTACCTCAGTTCACAGGGCCTTGGGAAGCTAAGTCTATTAGTATGAGAGCACCCAAGATAATAGTGAGGAATGAAGAATCAGTGATCCCTAGAAATACGGAAGTGATCAAGAATACGAAAGTACAGTGTAATCTCACTCTGGAGGAACTGTTAAAGGTAAAACCAGAATTGTGGAAGCACGTAGCAAATCAATTCCCTGAGCTAGCTACCACACCCTCTCAGATAGGATCACATAAGAAGGTACCAGAGATACCCGTGGAAAAGATTGGAGACGTAAGCGAAGGAGAGGAAGGTAACACATATCTTCCAATAACCCATCAGGGCTACACCACGAAAGCCATCTTAGATTCAGGAGCCGGAGTAGCTATCGCTACTACCGCCTTATGGAAACGTTGGGGTAAGCCAGCACTCAGACCCACCAGGATGAAGCTACAAATGGCCGATGGACACATAGAAAAACCGTTAGGCTTACTAGAAGGCATATCTCTCACCACTTGTGGTGTAGAATTTGAGCATACTTTCGCCATTTGTGACTTCGCGAAAAATCATGCGTATGAAATGATATTGGGACGACCATTCATGCGTCAGTTGCAAATTGTACAAGATTGGGGAACTAATTCTTTGTACTTGCAACATTTAGGAGTGACTACCAAAGTCAACCTTAAAGACTATTCACATAGAGATGTACCCCCAATACAATGGAATACCATCCATAAGACACCAGTAGAGACGGAATCCGTGCACTCATTAGAATCAGATCCTTCTTGGTTGCATGAGGACACCCATTTATGGATGTGTAAAGTAGCTAAACAAGAGGAAGAGCGATTAGAAGCAAGGACCTTAGGTGCAGAACAACATCCACGAACCCTTCAAGATCCAGCCTATGCACCTGTAGTATTCCCTGACGAGGAGTTTGAACCCCATGGTTGGGCGGAAATACTAGCAACCATGGATGTAGCCATCAATGAAGAACAATGGACACCCCACTGTGACGAGGATGGCTATGACATCTCAGTTTTTACGATAGAGCCAATCATGGGCGATGCAATTTTAGAAGAGTGCGAACCAAACACTGATGCATTTGAGGACGCAAGCGATTTTGATTTAGAATCAATTATCATGGACCCACCCTTTGCATCAGAGGAAGAATATTTCTACGAAGTAGAGACTCACACCCAGAGACATGAGGAAATTACGAACGAGGTAAGGTTAGCCACGGAAGTTACTAACAAGAGTGAAGGCAAGAAAAGAAAGAAGAAAGAAACCATGTCAGAAAAAGAAGAATCTTTATTTGAAGTACCCGAGAATTTCAAGAAATATGAAATTGAAGATAGAAGAATCATGGTACGAATGCCCAATAGAAAAGCGAATGACGGACAAGTATATGATAACCGAGAGAAAACCAAGAAAGTAATAGTTGCCATAGAAGGAGAAGAAGAAAAATGCACATACATAGGGCATGATCTGACGACTGAAGAAGAAGAGGAGTTAGTTGCCCTATTGCGCGAATATAGAGATGTTTTTGCTTGGAGTTACAAAGATTTGAAAGGAGTAGACCCAGATATATGTTCTCATAGAATCCCTATGACTCCAGATGCAAAACCAACAAAACAGAAACCTTACACGTACAATGATAATTACGCTGCGAAGATTAAAGAGGAGATAGATCGGTTGATAGAAGCAGGATTTATCTACGAAATTGAGCATACCGAATGGGTATCCCCCATTGTGGTTGTGCCCAAGAAGAATGGAAAATTGCGTGTGTGTATTAACCTTAAAAAAGTTAATGCCGCCACGATTAGAGACAGTTATCCTCTTCCTATCACGGAACACCTATTGGAAAGAGTTGCGGGCAAGGAAGTTTACAGCTTTCTTGATGGATTCTCAGGCTATAACCAAGTAGCCATTGCTCCAGAAGACCAACACAAGACGGCTTTTGCCACAGAATGGGGCATATTTGCATTTCGTGTAATGCCATTTGGCTTGACAAATGCACCCGCTACTTTCCAGCGACTCATGTGTCATGTTTTTAAGGAATTCTTACGCAAGAGCTTGGAAGTTTATGTCGATGACTTATGTGCGCACTCAAATGTAAGACAGACACATATCCCAGAGTTGAGACAAATATTTGACAAATGTCGAGAATATCAGGTTTGTTTGAACCCAGAAAAATGCGTTTTCATGGTCAGACAAGGCAAAATTCTAGGACACATTGTGTCAAAAAATGGAATCTCTACGGACGAGGAAAAGGTGAAGGTAATTGCAGAATTACCTAGACCAGCTAATGTGAAAGAGGTACAGGCATTTATGGGCCATTGCGGTTATTATAGGAGATTCATACACATGTATGCAATCATAGCTAAGCCTCTGTACTCTCTTTTGACCAATTTTGAGTGGACAAATGAATGCGAAAATTCATTCAATGAACTCAAACGACGCTTGTGCTCAGCACCGATATTGACTACCCCAGATTGGAGTAAGCCATTCCATGTACATGTGGATGCATCCAATTATGCCATAGGATGTGTGTTAGCACAACCCACGAATGAAGGTAACATAGATCTCCCCATAGCTTACGCTAGCAGACAACTGAACGCAGCAGAGAGAAATTACACCACGACGGAACGAGAAGGATTAGGGATGATCTACGCAGTAAAGAAGTTTAGGCACTACTTGTTGGCCAACAAATTCAAGTTCTTTACAGATCATCAAGCCCTATTATACTTAGTCAACAAACCATGTAACACAGGACGATTGATACGCTGGTTTCTATTACTCATGGAGTATGACTTTGAAGTGGTAGTTAGGAAAGGAAAGACGCATCTTAGAGCTGACCACCTCTCAAGATTAACCTCAGGAGAAGCCCCTCAAGGAGTGGCTGACGATCTACCAGATGCATACTTATTCAACCTTGAGATAGCACCAGAATGGGCTAAGCCGTTAGTCCCTATTCTGACATACGGACCCAAGAATCCTAGGATAAAGATCAAAGAAGGAGAGATTACCAAATCTCAGAGGTACCAAATAATAGCAGGAAGCATATATAAACAGGATAATCAAAAGATTCTTGCTTGTTGTGTAGATGAATCAGAACATGCGAAATGGTTGCAATTAGCACACTTAGGTGCACTAAAGCAACATCATTCAAAACATAGAACACTACAGACTCTGCTTAGATTAGGAGTATATTGGCCTTCTATGGAAGCAGATGTCTACAAGTTGTGTAAAGAATGTCAGGTGTGTTGTGAAATACCACCAGTAGAGCATGCGACATTATATCATGTGTCTCTCACACCAGACTGGAGTGAACCATTAGTGACCTACTTGAGGACGAACACATTCCCTCAAGGAATGACCTTAGCTCGACAACGCAGTCTAGAGCAGGAAGCTCAAGACTATTCACTTATTGGCGATAATCTATACAAAAGAGGACGAGATGAATATCTAAGACAATGTGTTCATGAGAGCGATTATCTAAGAATACTAGAGACTGCACACCAAGGTGTTGCAGGAGGTCATTTTGGACCAGATAGGATAATCAAAGCCATCCTCTTTGCAGGATTATGGTGGCCCACTCTTCACATGGATGCACATACCTATGTAAAGAGATGTGACGTGTGCCAAAGAACTCAGTTTCCTACTCGCAGAGATGAAATGCCATTGAAACCCATGATGGGCGGACGTGCATTTTCTAAGTGGGGTATAGACTTTGTAGGACCCATTAACCCCCCTGCAAAAGGTACACATGCGGAATACATTATTGTTGCCACAGATTATTTAACCAAATGGGTAGAGGCAAAGGCTACAAAAAAGAATGATGCTCACACGACTGCAAAATTCTTATTTGAAAATGTCTTTACAAGATATGGATTGCCTATAGAGATAGTGAGCGATCGAGGCACTCACTTTCTAAACCAAGTCATTGAATATTTGTTACAGGATTTTATGGTGATTCACAAGAAATCTGCACCATATCATCCTCAGGCCAATGGTCAAGCTGAAAGCACTAACAAGATACTTTGTAACGTACTGACGAAACTCGTGAACAACAAACGTTCAGATTGGGACAAACAGTTACACCACGCTGTTTGGGCATATCGAGTGGCCTACAAGACCGTACTCAATGCAACTCCCTTTCAGATGGTTTTTGGTCAGAATGCAGTGCTTCCCTTGGACTTCTTGATACCGACCCTTAAGGTTGCACAAGAACATGAGTGGACCGGCCATGAATTATCAGCGAGAATAATGGACTTGGAACGATTAGGAGAAACCAGGCTGAAAGCAGCAGCAGGAATATACGCTGCGAAGAAGCGACAGAAAGCATATTTTGATGCACATGTGAAAGATAAAGGCCTAAAAGAAGGAGATTTAGTTCTAGTATATACGCTGAAACAGCACGCACGGAAGTTAGAAAAGCGAGGTTATGGACCTATGATCATTAACAGACTCTCGACTAGTGGAGCAGTACAGTTAGCCACCTTAGAAGGAGATATAATGCCTAACTACATTAGTGGCTGTAGAGTCAGGCTATATCAAGAACCTCTTACTGAGGATATGCTTAGACGACTCGCGTTGGCAAAGAAGCGTAAGGAGGAAGAAAATAGAATACGAGCAGAAGCTCAAGCAGAAGCCATAGAACGCATTAAGCGCATGAAGCTAAGAAGACAAGGACTAGGGAGAGAACATTATAACCATCTGGAAACATCACCCAGATATCCCATGGCCATGTGTCAAGTAAAGTCAACCACTCATCCGAGCATAGTGGATAGGAGACCATTCATTACAGTGAGGCTAGAGCACGGTAACCATAGCCAAGAACTCAGGGCTTTGATTGACTCAGGTGCTGCGACTAGTGCGATTAGATGGTCCCACTATAAGGATTCAGGAATAGAAATGCGGCCAATTGAGGCATACCTCATAGGCCTAGGAGGCATGGAAACCCCTTGCATGGGTGAGGTGGACCTTCCTATCCTCATTAAGGATTTGACGATGACAGCGAAATTACTAGTGTGCCATGATGTCGACCTGATAGAACCCCTAATCCTTGGCCAAGATTGGCTATACGATCACTCAGTGGACCTAAACCTTAGACAAGGCTCCTTACAGATTGGAACCTTAGAGCAGAAGCGAGTGATACCGCTTGACTTCCCTAACCGCATTCCGCTTGACGGATGTGACCCTAGACCCAAGGAAACGCATGCGACGGAAGACAGGAAGATCTCTGATCAGCTCAATCACGCTACGTCCACACCAACCCACTCGGGCTTGGCGATGGATGAATGTCAACCAGAAGGACGACAGGAGATCTTCCCTGGGACTTCCTGCAAACTAGAAGAGACAGCTACCCAACAGCAAGGGCAGAAGGGCACAATCAGAGGTCAGGTGGGTTGCATCAGCGGCCAAATGAGCACGACACCCTACGGTGCTCATCCTTCCAAGCTTGTTGCGGACTGGCCTAGATTAACGTTACAAGAGGCATCACTTCCTGATGGGCAGGTCACGCAAGTGTTGGAACTCCCTTCTTTTCCAAAGCAGAGTGTCCATTTGACCTCTCAACCCCAGCAACAACAGCGTCGACCACGACAAAGGAACCCAGACCGATTGCAGTATCAGAGGAAACAACAAGGAAAGCAGTTTAGGCCATCCAAAGGCAGCGGCACCAGACAAATATGGGTGCCTAAAGGACAAAAAGCACCGAAGGACTCCAACCAAGCAGAGATCAACAAGCAAAAGGCAGAACAGAAACAGAATCGATATCCACCATCCCCTCGACCTTCTTCTACAGGTCCAAGCATCCGACAAATGTGGATCGCCAAGAAGTACCTTACCCATAGACCCACGCCCACGCAGATTTGGGTACCCAAACCATGTATCATAGCTCAACCCATATGCCATGTAATATATAATCCTCACCAACCTTTTCATCCCTCGACACCACCACACCCAATACCACCTTTTACCCCTCAGCAGAAACCCACCACCCATTCAAGGACTCTTAGGAAATGGATACCGAAACGCGTCCAATCGTCTTCCCCTAACCCGTTGTCTAACCACCCCCCGACTAACATACAACCTTGTACTCAATTACTAACCTTTAAACCTTGTATAAATTCACACACCATCATCACGCACGACTCGTAATCTCATCTCATCAAGAAATGTACGCATGATCTGAAACATATAGGTGTCTAGAGACCTGCACTAGTGCTGCAAGAAACATTGCATCCATCACATCACAGCACTTGGCTACACGGGTTACGCATCAGTTATGGAAAGGGATTGCGGTCTCACTTTAATGGGATCATGATTAATTTCCATGCTAATGTGTTAATCTTTTGTAGCAGATCTTTCTCACTAGCGCACCAGCCACCATGCAAACCGACGAAGGAACATCAGGAGCAGGCCCCAGTGTAGCAGCAGTACCACTCAACGTGCTACGAGCAGAGTCCCACCCTACTGCTCCACCGCCGGAATTTCAGGGATTTCCAGGGCCCATGCCTATCGATAACCCCCCTATGGGTTACACCGAAAAGATACACAGGAACTCTCATTGGTTTCAGGGCCTGGCAGGACCCCTCGCGGACGCAGACTTTATCTTTGAATCCTCTCTGACTTTTGATGACCGCACGTGGGGAAAGTACCAGTTTTTCTCCAGAGAATTCGAAGCCCTACAAAACACCCAGGATTTAACTCATGTTTGGGCCAGAGCCGGCTTCACAGAATACTTCAGTGATCCTTTACCCAAACCAGATTTTTATAGGTGCTATTACTTGATCACTACCTTACTGGCATCAGAGAATAAGGACATCCCAGGAACCTTCATCTTGCCTACCCTAGTGGATGATCCACCTTACAAGAGATTTTATCTCTCTAAGGACCTAATCAGAGCAGCCATCAAGATTCATGGAACCCACACTCCCACAGACCGAGAGAGATTGATTCCAGAACCGATGAAACGTGGGGATGTCACGAAGTGGGAAGAGATTTCGGCCATTACACCTGAGTTGTCAAAGCCACTAAGAATATGCATGCAACATTTTGCCTTTCCAGCTCAGGACAGGTTTACCATGCCACACAAAAGAATATGGTTTGGATTATATTTGGCATGTACGGGACCTCAAACAGTTGATCTGGCAAGCTGGATCATAGATCAGATGTACTTGGCACAGCACAGATGGGAGCGTAAAAAAGTGCTTAACGGATGTTGTGCACTCACAAGAATTGTGTATATGTGTTTGGCTTATGACTTGCCCATCGAGCGTGCATTAACAGGAGAGGAATTGAAGGCATTCAAGAGCACAGCGAAAAAAGCTAGGAAGCCCAGTAGGACACGGGCAGGTAAGCGCATGCGAGGCACCATCCCTTGCCTCCAAGTGCCAGAGTCGCCGTCACCACAACCCTCTCCCGAGCGACCACAGACAGAAGCTGCGCCCACTGTACAACCTATTCGCATACGGTTGTCCAGACCAGTGATTACAGAAGCCACCACGAGTACCGCTGCACCTCAGGCAGCTACCACCTTAGAACCCCCCACCACAACCGCAGAAGCTCCCACCACCATTGGTGCGGAAGCGTTTTCTTTCCCGATACCACATATGGAGGCCGAACCCATAAACACGACATTTGATTTTGAGATGCCTGATGCATTCTCCAACGAGTTTCAGTATTCAGAAGCACCACTGTTCTCCCAGGAATATGAGCGCCCCAGCTACCCCACTACGCCGCGAGACTTGCCACAAGGACAAGCTGTGTCGGGCTCTGAAGAAGAAAGAACTGAAACAGACGACGATCAAGGCGACGATGAGGCCAGCCAGGGCTCACAAGAGGAACAGACAGAGGGCCAAGGCCAACAGACTGACACCCACGGCGACACCAGCACATATGAAGATGAAACTTTCGAAGCCGCAGCGTACACATTGGCCATCAAGAAATTATATCGTACCATGGAGAAAGTCTGGGCACGAAAGAAGTTAACTGAAGAGGAGAGCCAGGCATTAATTGAACAGGAACTCATCTCAGGAGGATTCGAAGACGCCTATATCAGAGGGTTCCGAGAGTTAGTCCAATCAGTAGGCTCCCATGAAGCACTCAGATTTTTACAAAGAAAGCAACTACCACAGTTCGATCCCCGCCGAGTGCGACTACTCTCAAAACCCGGGGAGTATATTCGTGTCCCAACAGGAGCCCAATCTTCAGCACAAGCCAGGGAGGCACGCCTCGCCCCCGAACGTTCAGTAACCGCAGAAACCATTCTTGTAGATTCGCCACCCCGTACCACCATTGTACATACCACTACAATCCTCGAAATAACCTCCACCCCTTCGACCCCTCTTTCACCTCATCCTTCACCAACCCATCCTGTCTCACCCGCACACCCACCTGCTTTCCCCACATCCACACCTGTACAAAGCAATATAGCCCCAACCCCTTCCTTACCCATTCATACCACCAGGCCCACACCCAGCCCTCTACATCCCTATGTTAACCCCTTCGCCCCTTCATCCTTCCCAGCGTTTCCCCCACCTCTAAGACCCCCATTTCCCTTCCTAACCCCTCTCACCTTCTCACCAGTCTCGCCTCCCCAACCTACCCTAACACCTATTTCCCCGTTTCACCAAGCCGCTCCAACAATTCCCCCTGTAAACTACTCTACGTTTGTAAATCCCGTATTCACACCTACGCAACCACCCACAGTCACACCACTTTTCACAGTCACAACATTAAACACGTCCAATGGCATGGACATATCACCACCCACCTCACCACCACCCACTCCACTCACAGCACCCTCACACTTAGGCACTTCACAATTTTCCACAATCACCACTGCATCCACAGTCCCAACCCCGCTCCCCATCCCCACTGCATCTACTATCACTGCATCCTCATTTAGCACTTCACTACTACTATCGCCCACCATCGACACAGCATTTCAACACATGTTCGCATGCATGACGCAAGTCCGAGATGAGTTTGCATCACTCGGCACCAATTATCAACAGCTGCAGAAAACGACGAACGACTTACAAACGCAGCTTAATTTGTTGTCAATTGAGAACGCCTCACTGAACAGCCGGTACCAAGAGTTACGAGAGGCTTATCACAAGTTAGAAATAGAAAGTGAGGAAAAAAGCAAAGAGGCCACCGCGGATTTAGATAACCTACTTAGAGCCCAGACTGTCCGCAATGCAACGCTTACTAGAAATATGGGCTTATTGCGAAGACACTTAGCCGCAGCAAAAGAAGAGAACCAGAGACTCCAAGAGCAGAACAGAGAAAACTTGGAGGCGGCTTTAGATCATCCAGAACAGCCACTAAGTCCGAGCAGATTCAAGGCAATCCCATCTGAGTCGATGCGGATGTTGCTAGACGACCATGTTAGATTGCTCGAGGACTATGACCGTATGAATGAAGAGTATCAAAAGTTAAAGGAAGATCACAAACTGCTACAGCTCAGAGAACCAGCAACACAACAGGTACCAGTAGCAGCGGAATTACCAGCACCTGTGGACCCTGCACCTGAAGTTTTAGAGGAACTCAACGCACTCCGGGCCCAGGTAGTGAATCTTGAATCTCGAATCGCCATCTATGAAGCACCACCAAGGCCAGACTCCCCACCTGAGCTACCAGCTGAGGAAGAAACTGTCACTATCCCGGTGGAGGAGACCTTCGAAGAGGCTTATGAACCGATACCCATCCCAGGCGGACGTGTCACGGCCGAAGGCCAGATGACCTACGAATTACCTACCCCCGCGTGGATGAAGACAGTAGAAGAACTCGGAACGACACACTCGGCCAGAGTAGAGGCACAGCTACATGCCATGGCCATAATTGAAGAAAAAATTTTACAATCACCATTCTTTGCTCACATTGCCCCGCGACGATACATATCCGGGCATGAGCTTCAGTATAAACCATACTTTATGTTAATGGCAGAATATCAATTAACCATAGAGAAAGAAACCGGCATGAAACCGACGCATGCAACTCAATTCGAGCCAGAGGACTTGCCACCAAGGGCGCAGAGAGGTGAAATCCTCCAACCAGACTGGCGCAAAGACTTACTGCAAAATTATCCAGAGATGATGAGCACGTGGGTAAAAGCGCCTCTTCACTTAAAATTTAATCCGTGCTGGGGACCAGTACCACGCCGCCGCTCTTGGACTGCCTTCGCTATAAAGCTACAAAACAATAAGCAGTGCCAAGACTGGCTGAACTACCCCTACTTCAAGCCACCAGTCGCGTTACCCACAGTTGGCTATATGATGGCGACGCTCCGCCACTGGCTCCCTCGATTAAAACCTATGGATGATATAGCCGCGCAAATGACTGTCAAAATCTTTGACATGATGCAGATGGTCTTTAAAGTCTTCCGGCGCATCAAGGCTCCCCATGTCAACACCCCGGGCTTTGAGCATGGCAACTTGGATTTAGTCTATGATATGAGCACAACGCCATCGCTACGGGTGTGTTACGCCTGGCACTGCAGGCTCAAATATCTACCGGCATGTTACAAGCAAACATTCGAAGAAATGTTCACCACCGGTTTTTGGGAGTACCATTCCGAAGTATTCATAAGCAGGCCGACACACTTATTGCAATTATTCGCCTGTGAACGAATGGTGTACTCCACACACTATCAGCTCCCACCACCAGACGAGCCGCAACCTATCGACTGGGAGAAACTCGAGGCTGATCTAGCCCGAGGTATTCGTGTAGCAGAGCACACCCTCGCTCAAGACCTCCTACAGAATTACATCCGGCAGACCTCACAACAAGGTTCTGTCAGGGACGACAGAAGCGAGAGGGAGGGGGGTGTTGGAAGCAGTCAGAGGCATAGACGCCATGGAAGCATGTGAAGACGAAGCAGGGAGCCAGTCGGACCATTTTTTCAAAACAATTATATTTTTATTACTTCTTCAAACATCCAACAGTGATTTTCATCACTCTTGTAACATATGTAATATAGACGAAACCCCATTTTTGTAATCCATAGCTCCATTTTGTGCAAGCCGAGGAGTCCTCGAGCTTGAGGAGCTTAGGTAGAATACTCGTACCAAATTTCGTTATTTTTAGACATCGTTTACCCTTCCAAATAGCATCTAGGACCTATTTTTTAACTAGGCCGGTCATTAGATGTGAAACCGGTCTAAACTAGTCTAGAAACTATAAAAAGAGCTAGAGAGCTCATTTTTGAGGTTGGTTCATTGTAGCTTGTTTGAGATTAGAGTTATTTTTTAGCTTGTAAGAGTATTCTTGAGTAATAGAGCTAATTTCCCACCTTCCATTGTGTCTTGCTTGTCTCTTCATTGTGTGTGTGTATGTGTGTGTGCATCTTTGTGCTTCTCACCTTCACTCTCACATCTTCTCACATTCATGATCTTCATATCACTCCTACCTCTCCCTCGGATTGACATTAAGGAGGTGAAGTTTCTTAACGTGGTTCTCACCATTGTGCTAGAGCAACAACGTGTGTGAAAGATCACATAGTTACAAAATTAGCAAAGAATGCTAAAAAGTTTGCTGTCAAAAATCCTCAAACTCATATGAATATACCTTCTCGAACACCTCATCCAAATATGCATAAAGCATACATGTACTGATTCTCTTGTACCTATGCCGAATAGGACTCCTCCTGATATGGATGCCACTACCTCCATTAACTCCAAGTAGTACCTATGTGCATAAGGAGAATATGTACCTTAATTCTTAACATAAGATGTAAATCTTATGTTAACCACCATTCAATGTCTTTGAAGTAACCCAAAATCTTCATGTCGAAGACAATCTTCAAATACATCATATAGATGGCTGTTCCACACCACGAACCTACTGATAGGTAAGTCTTCTCCATAAGCAAGAGTGTGAGTACAATCTTCTTCTCCAAGAAGTACTCCATAGCTGCTCCTCAACATGATCCTAGAGTGCACCATGGTTGGCCCATGTGTGCTAGAGCACCACCTCTACTGAGGGACCAAAGCTTGCATTGCAATTGGTGTGTGATATCAGATAATGAGACAAGATACTTCTTATATAGTAGTTGTGATCATAAAATAAAGCACCCCAAAAGCATAAAGCAAGATTGCTATCATCGCGGCAATTCTACAAAAAACAAAATCACTTTGCCAGATTTGTCGCCGTTCGCCGTTCGCGTGGTTTTTGTTTAATAAAGTAAAAGCACCAAAACAAGTCTTCGCGCTACCATGTGCAGCTCATTAGTATTGAACCCAGACCACCGAGATGAAAGGCTACTATGCTATCCAAGGCGCCCACGCCTTTTTGGTGTATGAAAGCTACACAACAGTAGTAAGACATGTTGTAATACCTTAGCAAAATGGACTATAACACTCATGCACAATGTACTATATGCCATTGTTTCCAACAAATCCTTAGCAAGATAAATGGAATGCTTAGTAACTAATGAAGTATCATACCCATATGTGATTGGTTTCTTACTCTCTCTTTGTGATCTCCTTAAGGCTTGGTTGGGTGATTCAGGTATGTCCTCCAACCTCTTCATCTTGACCTTGCCCTTTAATTTCCATGCTTTGAACTCTTCCAAGTTGATGGTGTCCTCATCATCTGATTTGATGTCTTCAATTGTGCTTGGCTCCTCCTTGGTGAGGCTTGGAAATTCTTCTTCCAAGTCATATGGCAATTTGACCTTCCTGCATTCACTTTCAAACCAAGAATCATTCTCATTAAATACAACATCTCTACTGACCATAAATCCTTTGTTGGATGATTATAAAACCTGTATCCCTTTTGATTTATATCATACCCTATGAAGATGCATTTCTTAGGGTCTAACTTACCTCTGATCTGAGATGGAACATGCACATAAGCAACACAACCAAATATTCTACAATGTTCAAGTGATGGCATTCTACCATGCCATGCCTCATAGGGAGTCATCCCATCAAGCGATTTAGATGGTAACCTGTTAATAAGATAAGTGGCAGTAGAAACACTCTCTGCCCACAAATAATTAGGCAATTTCTTTACATTAAGCATTGATCTAGCCGCTTGCACAATCAATATGTTCCTTCTCTCTGCTACTCCTTTTTGCTCAGGAGTATACCTAGTAGCAATCTCCCTTTTGATACCTCTGTCCTGCAAAAATGCATCAAATTCATTGGAGTACCCAACTCCTCCATCTGACCTTATTGTCTTTAGGCTTTTTCCTGTCTAATTTTCCACAAGTGCAAGCTACTTCTTGAAGCAACTTAACACTTCATCTTTATGTTTCATGAAATACAAGATAGTCCACCTACTGAAATCATCAATGAATGACACATAGTACCTTGAGCCTTAAATTTAAGGATCCTTGCTTGGTCCCCACACATCTGTGTGGACACGTTCCAAGTAATCCTCATGCATACAGCCTTTCTTTGTAAAGGGTAACATGTGTGATTTACCAAACTGACAAGCACCACATTTATAGATCATGTGTTGCTTGGATACATTAGGTATCCCAAGTACACATTGATCTCTACATATCTGCTTGAAGGTTCTCTCACCAATGTGCCCTAATCTTTTGTGCCATATCTCTAACTCAGACAAAGTTTGATCCTTGTAATTATAAAGTGCAATGTTTCTAGTGTCCTCAAGTTCGAATGTAAATAATCTACCTGTTTTTTCTCCTTTGGCTATTCTTCTGAATCCATGTTGGGGGCCTCCACAAAAACTCCATATTTATTGAACCTAACCTGCAAACCCTTTTCCACTATCTGTCCAACTCTCATCAAATTCTTTGTGATAGTAGGTACATAAAGAACCCTGCTCAATAGATTTCAATTCCCATCAGAAGTTTTGACATTTCCTACCTTGACAATTGAATGTTTGATATCATCACCTGTCTGCACTTGGTGCTTTCCCTTGGGTTCAAGATCAGAAAGTAAAGCTACATTGCCTACTACATGGTTTGAACAACCTGAGTCAATATAGAAGAGGTGCTCATCATTCATACCTTGTTTTGAAGTCATGTTCATAATGAGAAGAGAATCCTTCTAATCCTCTGTATAATTATTGAAGTCTTTTCTTAATTTGTATCCTGCTTGATAGTTGTTACTGTAATTGTTGTTGTAGCCATGGTTGTAGCCTTGATTACGATTGAGTCTTCCTCTTGATTGTGAGTAGCCACCTCTTTGAAATCCTCTTCCTCTCTAAGTCTTGAAGTTCCTATAGCACTCATCTGTAGTGTGATTAGACAGTCCATATATATTGCATGGGGAAGAGTTGAAAGGTCTCCCCCTTCTTTGCTTACCTCCTATGCCCCTTCCCCTTGAATTCCTACCTCTCCCTGCATAGTTAGCTTGAGAGGTAGTACCTTCATCTTCAACCTTTTTGCTCTTTCATTTATCCTTAGACTTTCCTTTATTTGTATAGAGGGCAGAAAAATTGTTACCTCTTGATGGTTCTCCATATGGGTAAAGATTTTTCCCATGAGAGTGGTAAGATCAGGGATTTGCATGTCCATGTAAAGGTCCATAACAGTTGTGAAAGCTTCCCACTTATCATCTGCCTTGATGCCATTGATTATTTGTCTCACTATTTGCTCTTCTTCAATCTCCTCTCCTATGCTTGCAAATTGATAAGTCACATCCTTTACTTTGGTCACATACTCTAAAACATTCTGCTTAGGTTGCTTACTTTGAGTAGTAAACTCAATCCACAATTGATTTTTTCTAGCTCTTGTATTGGAAGAAAAATATGAAGATAATGTATCCCAAGTCTCTTGGGAAGTTTTGCAATTCCTAATGTGAGAAAGAAGGAAGTCAGAAATAGAGTTAAGTAGATATGAACTGTGCAACAATCTAAGGATTATGACCACCACGTGCTAGATTCGAATCTGACCAACAACATCTGCCACCTTTATCATATCAAAATCCTTTGGCTTGCGCAGGAACTCAAGAGAATCCAGACACATAATAAAAACATGCTATGTGTTTTTATATCCTATGGTTTTCACCTTTGTGGTTACAATAGGTCTGTAAGTCACTGAGGTCATGAGATCAAACCCGCTGCTACACCTAGTGGGAGAGAAGAAGGCTTTTTTTAATTTCTTCTACAGAAATTCAACTAAAGAGATCTATGGCCATCCGGATTGGAACACAGATATGCGCCACATTGAAAGAAATCATCACCTTCAGCGGGAGGTCTGGCTAGCTCACCCGCCTGCGAGCATCATGTCCAGGGTTCGATTCCTGTATGGTGCATCCTATGACCCATGATGACACACTTTTTAAACTCCTTCAGGAGAGTTTGAGAACACGTACTGTTGCACCTGTAGACATGCATGGAGGACTGATCATAAATATATAGAATCTCTATAAAAGACAACAGAACACATGGCTGCCTTGGCCTAAATTGAATGACCAAAGCTCTGTGTTCAGCTGACTGAGTTCGATCCCCACTGACAGCACCATATTAAAGCTCTATGATTTTTTTAATTACTCTCCAACCTTTTGAGATCACAATTCAATTATTTCCACCACCTCAGCCTTTGCGATCTCTACATACCCGTGGCCGAACATGCAATGCACGGAATCTGAGATAAATGATGAAAGACATCATTTCATGATTGTAAAGAAGATGATGAAATATCAAGCTTTCCATAGAAGCTCTAGCTTGGGAAGAAGATGATAATGAATCTTACAAGAACTCCATGAGAGCTTAAGAAAGATGATGAGCCACCAAGGTCACCATGAAAGCTCAACCTTGAGCTCTGATACCAATGCAACAATCTAAGGATTACGACCACCACGTGCTAGATTCGAATCTCACCAATGACATCTGCCACCTTTAGCATATCAGAATCCTTGTTCTCTTGCAAACTGGCCAAAGCATCTTTGGCACACCATGAGTTGAGTCTTTCTAGCTCTTCTCTTGTAGGTTGACCTTTGCTTTTGAATATGGGCATCTCCTGATATGTATCCATAGAGACTCCTTCCTTGTAGATAGGTCTTCATGATCTGGGAGGATGCGGAACTTAGTGTAGTGATTGAGATATGATAGTTACATGGCTCGTCATTGTGCCTACATGACAAAGGTAATACAAGATGCTGAACCTTCTTGTTTTGAAGATGGAATTGGAAATACGGATTGGGAAAAAGCTATGGATGAGGAGATGGCTACACTTTATGGAAACAAAACATGGAAGCTAGTTCCATTGCCACAAGGAAAGAAACCCATAGGCTGCAAGTGGGTTTACAAGGTAAAGCACAATGCTGATGGTAGCATAAGCAGGTATAAAGCACGATTGGTAGCAAAACAATATGTATAGACATATGGCATTTATTATGAGGAAACATTCAGCCCTATAGCTAAAATGTCTACTGTCAGAACACTTGTTGCATTAGCTACAACAAAAGGATGGACTTTGCATCAGATGGATGTGAAGAATGCTTTTCTACATGGTGAGTTATAGGAAGAACTATACATGGACCAGCCACATAGATATGAAGATTCAAAGCACCCTCAATATTTTTGAAGGTTTCAAAAGGCTTTGTATGGTCTTAAGCAAGCTCCTCATACATGGCATGCAAGGATTGTTGATTACTTAACCACCATTGGGTTTTCTATGTGTGATGCAGATCATTCACTATATGCAAGGAAGGGTGATGATGGCATCACAATTGTGGCTATTTATGTTGATGACTTGATTGTAGATGGTGATAATGAAGAAAGCATCAAAGAGGTTTTGCAACTTATTATGCAGGAATTTGACATGAAAGATCTTGGTGTGTTGCGCTATTTCTTGGGCATTGAGTTCATACATACAAAAATAGGTATATGGATGTCGTAAAGGCAGTATGCCTTGAATATGCTGCAAAAATATGGTATGGCTGATTGTAAGCCAATCCCTATGCCATTAGATCAGAATTTGAAGTTCAATTCTACATCAAGTGAAGCATTGGAAAATGTTACTATGTACAAGAAAATTGTGGGAAGTTTGATATATCTACAATTATGAGGCCTGATCTAAGCTATCTGAAAGTCAAGTTATGCAGGTTCCCAGGAAGCCACATTTGGATGCTTTGAGGTGCATTCTACATTATATGAGTGCTACTTTGGATTATGCATTGTTTTATGAAGCTGGTGTAGATTTGCAGGTTCATGGATACACCGATGCAGATTGGACTCGTAACATTCCAGATAGAAGATCTATTAGTGGTTTTCTATTCTCACTTGGGAGTGCAGCTATTCCGTGGAGCAGTAAGAAGAAACCCATTGTTTCCTTGTCAAATACAGAGGCTGAGTATAGAGGTGTTGCAATGGCAGCACGTGAAGCATCATGGCTTGAGATGCTACTTGTAGATTTAGGTGTGGAAGTGCAAAAGCCTATCACCATCTATTGTGATAATCTTAGCAGCATACAATTAGCACGAAATCATATTTTTCATGCCATAACAAAGCATATGGAGGTACATTATCACTTCATCAGAGAGAAGGTATTAGCAGGTGATGATATTGATCTTGTTTATGTGAGGACAAATAAGCAGGTTGTTGATATTTTCACTAAAGCACTTGGAGCTGAGAAGTTGAAAAAGTTTTGGGAGATGTTTGGATTACAGGATATGATGTTGAGCTTGAGGAGGAGTGTTGAGATATCAAGCTCAACATGATCAAGGATGACACGTATTTGTTTTTCATTTCTCTGACATGTATAGTGGTCATGCCAGTATATGTAAGGGATACTTCATTGAGCTTTACTAGATTTATCTACCGAGAGTGATGGCACATTTGTTCCTTGCCAACTCACTCATTCACAGACATTAGGATTTTCCTCATGTACTTTTCTTTATATATGGCACTTGTTGTATTGTTGCTTTTAGGTCATTCTTTTACATTCCTTTTATGTAATGGAAGAAGAAGAAGAAGATCATTCTTCCTTGCCTCAATCCACAAAAGGAAGTAAGACAAAATCTTTGAAGAAAGCGTAAAAACTCTCCGTAGGCAAAGCCTTTGTGAAAAGGTATGCAACATTATCTTGTTTGGGCACATATGCCAAAATGATCTCCCTAGCAGAGAACCTCTCCTTGACATAATGATAGTGCACCTCAATGTTCTTAATGCGACCATGGAACATAGGGTTCCTCACAACTGCCAATGTGCTTTGAATATCACTGAAGATGGTGGTCGCATAAGACTGACCAACACCCAAATCAACCAAAAGGTGTTTGAGCCACACACACACTGGACAATGAGTGTGAAAGATGCCCTATTCTCAAGCTCACAAATAGAAGTGGCCACAGTAGGCTACCTCTTGCTCAACAAAGATATGCATGAACTACAAACATGAAGCAAAAGGCACTAGTGGACACATGAGTGTCATATCAAGAAACCCAACGAGAGTCTATAAAAGCATGCAAATTTGGTGGTAATGATCCCCCCTTGGGATAAAACAATCCAAGTAGTCAAGTACCACTCAAACAGTGAAAGATGCACTTAACCACCTACCAATGCTTGACACATGGGCAACACATAAACTTGCTCATTTGTGAAAAACTGAATATTAGGCCAAGTTGTGCATAAGTAAATCAAGTATCCAACAACCTACTAATAGAGAATACCATCAAATGCATCTCTAGCACCATGAAGACTCAATCATAAAACTGTTTCCATAGGAGTATGTGGTTCTTGCTTCAAACCATACAATTCCTTTTTAGCCTGCACACTTTGTTTTCATGCCATTTTTGTACAAAACCACGAGGTTGAAATACATAAACTTCTTCATATATGTCTCTATTCAAAAATATAGTTTTAATATCCAACTGATGTACATTCCAATCATGATGAGCTACAAGTGCACACATGCTATGAACACTAGTCATTCAACATGTGGGAGTAAAGGTCTTATCAAAATTGATGCCTTTCTCTTGAAAATAACCTTCTGCAACAAGCCAAGCCTTATACCTATAGACTATTCCATCAAGTTTATGTTTCAACTTGTATACCCATTAAGTGCCAATGGCCTTTTTGCTTGGAGAAAAATCACATAAAGACCAAGTACCATTCTTCGTAATAGCATCATATTTTGATTACAGAACAATCATCTAATTTTTTGAATTTTGTGCTTCATCAAATGAAACAGGCTCATTCTTTTCGAAAAGACTGGAGGCAGACATTGCATAGCAACTTGATGCAAAAGAAGCACTATGAGATCTTGAATGAGTAGGATATGATAGAGGTGCATCTAATTTGCTATCTCTCAAAATTTGCACTAGCCATTTAGGCATAGTTTTTGCCTCCTCTATATCAGCCCTTTGATCAACAAGTGCATCATGTAGATTTGCATTAAAAATTGAATGATCACATCATCACGTGGAACCTATAAAGGTAGAGAAATCTCTTCATTCTAACCAATGCTTGATTGTCCATCTATAAAAAGAGGTAGCAAAGTGTCATACATATCTCTAGAGCTAACTGGAGTCTCCTTGGTACATGAAAGTAATGGTTGAGTTGCATCTTCCACAAAAGCAACATCATGGCTAACCAAAATGTGTTTAGTTTGTGGATGATATAGATGATAGCCTTTGATGTCAGAACTTTACCCAAAAAAAAACATTTCATTACTTTATCATCTGATTTCCTACATTGTTGTTTAGGCACTAATGAATATGCAAGAAAACCAAAGACATGCAGATGAGAAAAAAATAGCTTGCAACCATGCCAAGCCACATATGGAGTGATAGATTGCAGTTATTTGGTGGGACACCTACTAAGTACATATGTTGCACACATGATAGCCTCAAGCCAGAAGCTATGTGGTAAAGCCTAACTTTTCACCATACACATCACCACCTCCATGAGGGATATATTTCTTCTTTCTGCAAATCCATTTTTTTGAGGTGTATACGACATTGTACACTGATGTTTTTGCCCACACTCAGCTAGAAATACATTGAAATGAGAGGACATGTATTCCCCTTCTCAATAAAAAATGAGAGAGCCCAATTTAAAAGATGATAGATTTTCAGCCATAACAAGAAACTATTTTAAGCACGTAAACACTTCCGAATTTTCTTTCAATGGATACACCCATGCATGCCTAGAATAGTCATCAATAAAAGTCACAAAGTAAAGGTAGTTCCCAATAGAATGTGTCTACATAGGGCCACAAACATCACTATGAACAAGCTACAATTTATGAGCATACATCAAACTAAACTATCTTTAGGAAAGGAAGAATCTGCATTTTGCCCAAAATACAGCCTTCACATACATGTTTAAAAGGTGCCTCAAGTTTGGGCAGGGAGGAAATCATTTCATATTTTTGCTGGCATAGAAAACTAGCATAATTCAGATGGACAATGCATGCATGCCAAAGCTTTCCATCTAAGATAGCCTGAGAATCTTGTACTGCATATGTTGAATCATTCATAGATTTTTCATAGTATATGAATTGTACAACCCAAAACATAAAGTGCCAAAAGCAGTAATAACATTTCCATTTGACAGATCATGAATTATAGATATGTCATCAATAAATTTGACAACCAAGCGGATCTTGAATAATGCTAAAAATGACAAGAGATTTTTCATGATCCCTAGCATACACAAAGCATCTAACAATGTGAAAGAACTACCATTAGCAATAGTCGGAATGATCTTACCAACGACTATTATAAGATAAGAGTATTTTTTAGCACATGTGATAATATTCCTGTAGGGGCAAGCTCAAGTGAATTGAAGAAACTATGCTGCGAGGTTATATGTTTGGTTTCCCCACTATCAAATTACCAAACATCTACGTCTATTGCAGGCATACATTGGTCATGAGAAGATGGTTCATAATTGCAAACAATTGTAAATGTCCATTCTTCATTTTGCACAAGATTAGTAGACTATGTTTAGGTGTAGAGACATCTACAACAACCATTCTAGCCTTTTTCTTCTTTGCCTCTTTTACAACTAGTTTTGGAGAAGTCTTTATGACATGATCATTTCCTTTATAGTATTTGCAAAACTATTTCTACTTTTTTGTTTTCTTCTCATCTTTGTCTTCCTTCTTTGATTGTCCAGCATTATCATATTTTTTCTTACTAGTAGATGAGCTCCATTTACCTTTGCTCTTCTTATTATCTAGGAAAGCTTGATTTGCAATATGCATAATGGGCCTATTCTATCTAGACTGATCTTCCTACAACAAAACAGAGACTAACTCCTCAAATGTTAAGGCATTTGGATTTCCTTTCATAATCAATCAAAGAGTAGAAGCAAAACTCTAATATTAGTCCAAAAGACCATGACAAAGAGTTTGCACAAGTGAACTATTTGGAAAGACTTCACCAGCATAGATTAATTGCTCCTTCAAATCTTTGATCTTTGTCATAAAATTGTCCATGGAATCTCCTTCGTTGATGTGCTCACTCTCCAACTATTTTTGGAGGTAAGCAACATGAGTCATTTCTTGCATGGTATAAAGTTGTAAGTGTATCCCAAGGATCCTTTGCTATCTTGCAAGATGGAATGTAGTGGATAATGGCACGTTTGATAGACAAGGCTATCAATGCATGTGCCTAAGCATCTCTGCCATCCCAATGAAGTTGCTCTATGGTAGGTGCGGCAAGAACCGCATCATGAACAAGAATGTGAAGATCATCATTTTGCATCACCTTCAATAACTATATTTACAAGTGTAGTAGGTCGTTTTTCAATACCCTACAAAATATTCCACAATCCTTTTGCTACCAATACATGACACATCATATGTGACCACAATTGGTAACTAGTACCATACAATTTATCCTCAAAATCCCACATATAGAATACATCATTGCTTTCAGTCATGACCACTAAGTAAAATACCCTGAATATGACTATATCTCAAAACATTGAATAGAACTACCCTATCAAGCTCTACTAAACCTATAGCAAAATTTCATGTGCTTGTATTCGTGAGCCAAAACTTGTATATATGTTTGGCACAAATGACAAAATTGCATGCACAAGTCCTACGACATTGCATTCGGAGGATGAGACAAGCTCATATCAAAATTTTGACACCATAAATGCGAAGTTATTTTGAACTGCTAATCATCCTAAGTATGCTCACCAACTCTCATACAATTCTGAGATTGTGAGTGGAGGTCTATTGATGATGCCCTAGATGAAGTGATGGCCTTCTTTGATACCAATTGTTGGAGTTTTAGGTATGCCAAAGCATGCAAACAACACAAGGAAGAAGAAGAAAGCTTGGAGCACAACATAACACATAATGAACTACCAACTAATGAACAAGAATGAGTAACTTGTTAGGGTTATAGGCATATATTCAAGGGGAGGGAATCTCTTAAAGAAGGAAAAAAGTGCCTTGATGGTCCTAAGTGTGTTCACACACATCACACATCACTATAGAAATATATCAACACTCTAATAAGCCTTGCCAAGCTCATTGGAAGGCAAGCATGTGGATACTTAGGTATGTGAAAGGCACCACTGATTATGGTATTCTCTATGAAGAAGGATCATCTCTGGTTGGATATTGTGATTCAAATTGAAAAGAGATATTGATACCAAAAAATTAGGTTCTAACTATTGTTTTTCTTTAGGATCTAGGATTTTCTCTTGGATCAGTAAGAAGCAATGGACTCTAGCATTAGCTTCTATTGAAGCTGAATACAAATCAACATGTGTTGTAGCATGTGAAGCATTATAATGGAGAAGGATCCTGTGGCACATAGTAATACAAGGATGAGAGGATGCATGATTGAAGTGTGACAACCAAAATTTCATGGCCATCGCAAAGAATCATGTTTTCCATGCACATACCAAGCACATAGAAATTATGTATCACTATGTGTGTGAATTGATCGAGGACGGGATCGTGGAGATAAGCTATTGTCCAAATGAAGAAAATGAAGCTAACATCTTCACCAATGGTACTTGGAGAGAGCAACTTCATCAACACTTTCCAAAGCTTGGAATTGGACCAAGGAAGTAATTCACCATAGGGTGGACATTGAGGGAGGGATGTTAGATATACTCAATACACCACCCTCAAGTGACCACAAATGATCCATTGTGCTCTAATTTGTAAGGCCTCCATTATGAGGAGAAGCCATTATGAGAGCCCCAACATTTGTGGAACCCTAACTTCCAAGTTAGATGAGGCATATGTGTGACCATTGATGGTAATAGATGAACTTTGTGATCCTAGCCATTAGGTTAGGTAGGGCGTAAACTTTCAGGCCACTTAGTTGCCCTTCAAGGTGAAAATAGAGACCTTGTGGCACCGTGTGGTTTCCCCATAGAACCTTAATGGGGGGAGTGTAGAGGGGAGCTTGCCCCCTTTTGCACAGTTTGAGAGGCCTACCCCCCAGCTGGAGGATATTGTCAAATTGTACATTTGGCAGACTATTTTGTATCTCTTGACTATGTTTATGTATATTGAATCCCCTTGGAAAAGTATATATAAGCATGGCCCATGTGTAGCTTTACATAGCATTGTGCACTAGTAAGCCCTTCATCTAGAGCGTGTCTAGATCACCATCTTAGCTCCACATTGGGAACGCACCGGTGGACAACACCATCATTGTCATTGCATTACTCTTGGCAATTTGAGAATCTAAGTTCTCTATCTCTTACTCTGTGTCTATCTTTGTCTGCATCTTTCTCTCAATTGTGTCTATTGGTCTATTTGGATGTGCTATTATTTCTTACAATAACCACCATTTCTAATTGTTTATTCATATAATCCTATTGTTCCTTCTCAAAGACCTATAGGGCCACCTTTAAGGTTTCCATATGCACGTAGAACCTCTTGGAATTGACTTCCACTTGTTAAGAAAAGACATAGAGTCCCATTAAGATTCAAAGCACAAGATCAAGGAATCCATGCAAAATATGCAGAAACACTCCATGAACTAGATAGACATTCAATGCCAAAACCTCCTTGTATCACTAATGTGAGCATGAAATGTCATTCTCACATTTTCCCATATTAAGTTTCCCCTACTCCACTTCAATGGAATCCATCCTTATAGCACATGAACTAATCCATACCACTCATGGTCATATCCACTTAATTATAGTCTCCTAGAATAACAAAAAACATTTTTAAAATGCCCCCATGAAGTACAACCCACTAGGCCACATGTTTCTCCACCATTTACATCAAAACCGAAGTATTTTTTGTGTGGTGGGAGTCACCTATATAGGCATTGTCCTAAGTTCCCTAGAAAAGTGACTATGAAAAGTCAAATCTATAGATATCAAAGTGAGCTAGAAAAAAAAAGAGAGATAAAAAGTGAATTACCCATTCCTTTTATTACTAGGATCCAACCTAAGAGAGAAGCCATTCAAACCAACATAAGGAAACCCATAGATGTAGAGAATCAACTAGTAAAAAGTGAAACACATCCCTAGTGAAAAATGAAAAGGAACATTCTAAAAAAGACAATGAGAAAAGAGAACCAGGAGGATGAAAAAGATTATCGGAGAGCTAGATAATCAAGTCAAAGAGGCTCAAGAGGAAACAAAAATAGCAAAGGAGAAAATTGAAATATCTGAACAAGAGGTTGATAAAGCCAAATGTAGAGCCTCATCTATATGTTTTTCATAATCATTTGCTACTACTAAGGGCATCCATGAATGTCCTAGTCTATAAAATCATGACAAAGTTTACCCTACATAGGAACTAGAAAAGGAAATGTCGTGTTTGAACAGAAATGATTAAGCAAGCTTAGAAGATCATGGAAAATATCCCTCCAATCCTTCCTTACACATGAATTCCTCAAAAACAAATCCAAACAACTCATGGTCAAGATAAGCTTCAAGAAATGCCACTAGAAACTTAAGATCCTATAATACCACAAAGCCTTGAAGGTCCAAAAGCATGCCTTGAAAATAGTGTGGGATATGATGAAGGTATTCTAAAACTAGAATCAAAGATTCATAAGCAAAGAAAATTTTGGGAAGTAGTATAAGCACAGAAAAGGAAAGACATGCAACAAAAAGAACCACCCTTCCTAGAAATTGATTTCCAAGAGCCTTCACTAGAAGATTAAGCCATCCTTTTATGCTGCACTTATAAGGTCTAATTTCAAGATTCTAATATAGCACTAACTCTAGGATTCACCAAGGTACTTATGCCAATATGAATAAAGATCAAAATGTCACAAAACCATAATGTTATTCATCGACAGAGGAGATCAAACACATGGATTTCATGATAATCTCTCTAAGAACTCATCTCATAAATAGAAGCAAATTGTGCACCAAATGCACCCCCAAATGGGGAAAACCAACATTAAGACCAACATGTATGTAGCTAAAACTAATAGATGGATATGTGGAAATACCAATAGGCCTCCTAGAGGTTATTCTTCTCACTACTTGTGCAATCAAGTTTGATCATACTTTAGCAATATACCATTTCAACAAAGCCAAAAATCATGAGATGCACAAGATTGAAGTAAAAATTATATGTACTTGCAACATGTACAAGTGACAACAAAAGTCAATCTACATGATTTTCTCTATAGGTATGTTCCTTCTTTGCAATGAAACCCCATACATGCTGAGAATGATGAGGATGGTGATTCTACTTCCATTCGTAGTGCCAATACTAGTGATCTTGACTAGATGAATGAGGATACATATCACTACCTATGTTTGGATGTTACAAGAGGTGGACTTGGAAACAATATTGAGTTTGGTACCTTAAAAAAAATCCACATTAAATATGGGATGCAACATATGCTAAAAAGCTAGTTTATGATGAGGCATTTTAGCCATATTCATGGACTCAAAAACATGACACTATGGATGTGTGCATCAATGAAAAAGTGGAAGAGAAAATGTGTAAAAAAGGATGGGTATGATCTATTCATGATTAGTATGATCTAATGTTTGAAGAAACCTATGAGAACCTAGGTGGGTTGAAGACTCACAATCTATAAAAAAATGGTACTCCTTGTATGAGTGAGATAATTGAGTGTATCATGAATGAAGATCACATGGATGACCATGGGTGGACAATAGTAGAAGAGGAATTCCTTTTCACCTCAAATGAGTCCTTCCATCATTCTAGACCCCTAAATCACACCAACTATGTTGAGCCTCTCATGTTGCTGACTTGCCAAAGTGGTGCATAGGAGGTGCAAAAGTGGCCAAGGACATGGGTGCATAGGTAGTGCACAAGTGGTATGCTCACAAATTTCTTGAGTGTAAAATTACATTCTAGTTGCAAAAGGGTCATTTTGAAAGGGTTTTGAAGGTTTTTGAAGTGTTCTAGGTTCAGATGAGCCCTCCCTTATGGGTACATTTGGAAAAACTAAGGTCAAAAGTGTAAAAGATAGGTAGTGAAGAGTATACACAAAAGCTTATGTGTGGTGCCCCATTAATTTTTTTTTTTTTCCATAAAGTCACTTTAGAACAAAATAGGGAATCGTTTGTCTCTATGTGAGACAACAAGGAAAGCATCAAGATATACAAGTAGTTGGGAAACCAATGTACACAAGAGGAATCCACACAAGAAAGGAGTATTCTTGGAGATAGACTAAGCAAGCAAGAGGATACACTACATACTGAAAGCAAGAGAGACTAGGACATACACACTTAGATAATGCATAGAGAAAGATAAAGTGTGCAAAGAGTGACACAAAGTGCGTAGAGAGGGTGTGCAAAGAGCAATAGAAGTGTGACATAGTTTGATCAAGGAGATGTTGCAATTCGATAGTATAAGTGAGTAGGACTTCAACCTTATTGGAATCTTGAGTGCAAGGAGTGCACAAGAGCAAGCTACTAGACATGATGAAGGAATGGTGTAGAGGTTGACTGAAAATGTAATTCTGGTATTTTGTTGTACTTGTGTGTACTTCTTTGTCCTAAAAGGGTTACACATAGAGTATAATTTGTCTCATTCAAGGAAAAGATATTGTACTCTTTTATGTTAATCAAGGCATAGAGACTTCTAGTGCAACTTGTCTTTCTTCTTCTTCTTCTTCTTCCCTGCTTTTCTCCTACAAACATTCAAAATCCTTTCAACTAAAGAATCTCCAAACAAAATTTGGCATGCACGGTGGGACAAGGAATCTTGACCATAGAAGGATCATAATTCTCAAGTGAAGAAGAAGTGTAGAGGTGTCGACAATGCAATTGAAGAGGTAAGTTTTCCTTTTCCTTGGAATCTAGCTTAAGCTCAAGGAATAGGATATGCAGCTCATGATCACAATCTGATCATATACATTAGGAGTTCCTTTCAAAACCACAAGAAGAAAAGTCACTCATACATCATCTAGTTCTCTTTCATCCACATCATCAATAGGAAACATAACAGCCCAAGTATACTTAGAAAGTTTGCTTCCTTGATTGAACATCGAATTTCCTTCCTCTAGAGGATTAACACATGAAGATCCTGATGAGTATTTCAGGTGATTTTTAGCCCTATCCGGGTTAATTGGAAGGGAAGATACTTTTCTAATCCTTTTTCTAGAAATATAAGAAGTCCTAGTAAAAAACATATTTAGTCAATTTTTCAACAACCATTTTGCTACTTGGTACTGTTTGCTACTTGGGACTTAATGAAGGATGCCTTTAAAGCATAGTTTCAACAAGGAAATATAGCAAAAAACATCATTGAAGAATTAGAGAACTTATGAGTGACTAGAGGGGAGACATTTCTTGAATTTGTTACTAGAGGTAAAGCACTTATGGCTAAATTACCACATCCTTCCCATGATTTTTTTTTCAAAAAGTGGTTTGCTAAACCACTTCTAGTGTCCACACAGTGCAAGATCAAGGTATGGGTTCTCCTACAACAGCAATTGATGAGTTCATTACCATAACAACAAGGTTAGAGCAAATTTTAAACCAATATGGAATTGGTTCTTCTAACTTACCATAACACATGGAACCTGAAGACCCAATCACACAATTGAGGAAGAATCTCAATAACTTAATAAGAAACAATATCCACAAAGAAGAAGAAAGTGTAGTGAAACAATTAAGGCATGTAATTGAAGCCTTAAAAATACAAAAGGAAGAGTATGCCTAGGCAGAAGAATTGGCACAACTTCGATATGAGTTGCAAGGAATTTGTGTAGGATGTAGAATTGAAAGTGGACCATGGTGCATCATGTGTAGCAAACAAGGCCATGTGGTAAGTGACTTCCATCTTTTAAGTGTGATTTTCTAGTTATGCAAGTTGCGTGGTCATGAAGCCCAAGAGTGTCAATCAAGAGGGATTCCTACACAAGCATACTAAAGACAAGAGGAGTCCATGCACCACCAAATCTAATGCTTATTACACCAAGTCAATGTAACACTCTAACCCATTTCCTCGAGGTGATTTTGAAAATGGGCCTAGAAGGCAAATCATTTGTTTTAGGTGTGGGGAGTGTGGACATTATCAAATCAAATTTCCTTTGCTAGAGAATTCAACACCTTGCAAAAGTTTCCCAAAAGCAAGAGACCACTACACCATTTGTTGCCCAAAGAACAAGACATCCACAACTGGATCTGATATACATATGATCTTTGTGAGTAAGGAAGGAGTTGTAGAAGAAACCATTATTGTTGGTAGCAGCCAAAGGCATCGACGTAGAGGAAGTATATAGAGCTAGACTACAAAGAGTTGCAGGCAGCCAAACACTTCATTTTTTTTCAAGAAATATATTTTATGATGTTCTCTTCAAACACCAAATAGTGATTTTCATCACTTTTGTAACATATGTATCATAAAACACCCACTTTTGTATTTACTAGCTCCATTTTGTGCAAGCCGAGCACTCATCGAGCTTGAGGAGCTTAGGTAGAACAAACATACCAATTTTGGTTATTTTTAGATCTTATTTAGACCTCCAAATGACCCCTAGAACCTATTTTTGAATTATGCCAGACACTGGATGTGAAATCGATCAAAACTAGTCTAGAATCTATAAAAAAGGAGCTAGAGAGCTCATTTTTTAGGTTAGCTTGTGTTAGCTTGTATGAGTTGAGAAGAGATTAGAGATAGACTGAGCTTGTAATAGTGTTTTTGAGCGATTGAGTATAATTTCTATCTTCCATTGTGTCTTGATTGTCTCTTCCATGTGTGTGTGTGTGTGTATGTGTGTGTGCATTTCTATGCTTCTCACCTTCACTTTCACTAGTTCATGCATTCACAATCTTCATATCACTACTATCTCTTTCGTGGATTGACATTAAGGAGGTGGAGCTTCTTAACATGGTACTTAGCATTGTGCTAGAGCAACACCAAATTTGGCACCACTGTCAGGGATAGAGTTCTATAACAAACGCTTGATGGTAAGATTATAGCAAGAATTGATGTTGGAAGGTAATTATTCTTCAGTTTTTGTTGTTGTTTTTGCATAGTTTTTTGTGTTTTTCATCTCCCCGACACTCCTCCTTCATCATCTTCTTCCACTCCAAAAAAATCAAAAAATTCACCATATCCACCTTTTCTCCTCATTTTCGTCGTTTGAGAGAGAGAGAGAGTGATTGAGCTAGCATGTGTGTAAAGGTTTTTAAGTTTTCTTGCAGGTAAAGCACTCCAATACAAGAGGAAAGCTCCAGAAAGGTAAAAACTCAGACTTTTTGCCATATCTGCCATTGGTGTCGGACCATCACAATGGTCTGATAAAGTCGGCTTTTTTGGAATAGGACTAGAGCACGGTGTAGGCGACCCTTGCACTTGCACAAATCCATAGATGCATCCCAAGAATTCACACTTTGGTGGACCATCACGATTGGCTCACACCATGGCGATGGCTCGATCAGACCATCACGATGGTCTCACACCATTGGAATGGTTCAGGTACACCATCACAATGTTCATGAACCATCGCGACGATCCCGTCGACCCCATGCCATCGCGATGCTTCACTAGACACGTGTCATTTGAACCATCACGATGGTTCACTCGACCATCTTCATGATTCGATCAACTCGGACCATCATGATGCCTCATTAGGACAAACCATCGTGACGATTAACTTGATCCTTGACCATCGCGATGACTCAAAATTGGACCATCATGATGATTTGCACATTCGAGCCATCACGATTGTGTCACACCATCGTGACGGTTCAATTGAACCATCATGACAGTCCTTGACCATCGTAGTTGTTGCAGACCATTGCAATTTTTCACCTAAAATGCCAAATTAGGGTTTTGATTTTTGGGCAAATTCAAGGCTTATTTTGAGTCATTTGTGAGTGATTAGGCATAGTGGAGACCCCTTTAGCTCATATTTGGTGAAAAACCTGTCTACTTGTTTTAACCCCCGAGAGCCTGAACGTCCATAACTTCTTCATATGAAGTTCGTTTTTTGAGCTTTAGAGCTCGTTGGAAAGCCTATTTCGAATCCCACATGGCCTCAACTATTTTCTTAAGAATAATGTGTGGATATTTAGATAATATAAATTGAAGTTGACCCTTCTATGGGATTTGAAAAGCAAGGGGGCACTTGAGAACTTTGCCAAAGGAAAACGGACCCTTGAAGGTGTATACATTAAAGTCTCTATTCATTAAGGTTGAAAAGTGGTATAAAAATTGGAATTTTATAGGTCTACTAAGAGCTATCCAAGGGCATTCAAAGCAAGGCAAAAAGGTAGAGAAAGAAAGGCTTGGGAAGCACAATTTCTTGGACACCAGAGCGATCAACGAAGCTAACTCAAGGTTTGAAGAATACTCAACCCCTCAGTCAATTGCTAGCTTAGGCTAAGTGTGTGTATCATTGTGGATTGAATCAGGACTACGATAGGAATGCATCAAGTCCAAGAGTCTTAATTTTTTAAAGTCCAAGTTAAAAGAGTGAGAAAAATGAAAACCCTAAAGGAAAGAACTTAATTTCCATGGAATGAGAACTTAAGTATACCACAAAAAGTGGATTCCTAATGCATACTTGGAGACAAGCTAAGAGTTTAAAGGGATTAAAAACCAAAACAAGTAACTGAGAACAAAGAAGTAGAGACGATCAGAATGCTCTAAGAGTGAGCAAGGGAGACAAAATTCATGAACCTTAGATCAGGAAAACACATAGATAAGTTAGATCGATAGAGCCTTAGGTCATCAGAAGCAAGTGTGAGGACTATTGCACATTCCTAGTCACAACAATTGAATAGTTATCAATACGACTTGAGCTCAGAGACTTGTGAGTCAGAAATGGCTTATAGCATGGAAATACTGGAAGGAGGGTTAAACATAGCTTATCTAGAAAGACCTGAAGGACCTTACAAGACCCAATCAAAATACACCTGAACCAACCACTTAGGTGCTCACATCTATGAGGATGGTTTGAGAAGATCAGTGGTTTAATTGCACAACCCTGGCCAATTGTTCCAATGGTGAAATTCGAGAGAGACGCATACCTAGATAAAGAAGGAACAATGTATACTATAACGAACCAACCCAATATCACCAATGAGTTTGGTGTAGTAATTCTCGAGACAAAAGCAAGAATCCAAGGAAAAGAACCATTAGGAGACAAACCTAGGACACCTAGAAGGAAATCAATATTGACAAGAATGTTAAACCCAGAATGGATCCCTCAGGATAATAAAGCATTGAATTATTCTTGAATAAGAACACTGATGAAGCATTTTGGAGATATAGAATTACCATCTATGAATTCAAGGACCCTGATATGCCTAGAAAGGTAATGTACCTAGACAATACTTCAAAACGGATGTTTGTAATGTCAGATCATGCAAGACATGCATATACATGAAGAGGCGAACTAGTATTCCCCCCATCACAAACAAATGTAATGGCTAGCCATTAAGGTGCTGGGACATCCTCAGCCCATGGCTCTCAAAGAGATAATAACAAGGAAAAGCCAGAAGTAAGTTTTACTCATGCCATAGGGAGGGATGGACCAACCATAGACATCGATAGAGTGGAAAGACTGAGAGAACCAAGGAAACCAGGTGGTAAAGACGACTTTCCTCTACCTAGACCACGTGAACATCCAAGAATCTTGAGACCTACTTAGTTAGTGAAGTCAATGAAAAATTACTTTGACAGGATAGGAGATCCCTATGACCATGTTGCTGAGTTTAAGCAAGTATTGCCAATGGAATAGGTAGAAGACATGTTCATGCAATACAATGCATTTGGACTCACATTGAAGAACACAACCTTAACTTGGTTCCAGCCATTGCAATAAAGGAAATTTAGAGACATCCATCTTGTTAGAGTCCTTCATCATTGAATTCTCTAAAAGTGGAATTAGACATAACACCTCTTCGTTGATTCACAACTTCAAACAGACCCCCCAATAAACATTCAGACTCACAGGATGTAGGTTTAGATAGTATATTGAGAGATGCCCCATGCCAAAACTTCCCTCTCAGGCCAAGCAAGTTTCTTTGTTTTTGGACGGCCTCTTAAGCTCTAAACTGCGATCTTACATCTACCTAAAGGAACCCAAAACACTAGAGCAATGTGTATGGATATGTATAGACATTGAGGATAACCTAGGAGATGAATTGGAACTTTTGAAGATCTACAAAGACTCAGATAACTCATCTCAATCTTCCTCAAAACTTTCTAGCTCGATTGAAGACCTAGTAGAAAAAGTGGCCCAAAAATTAGGAGTCTCTAGGAAGCAGATGCCCAAGTTAACACCTGTCGTGGTGATCATATGGCAAACGTGTGTCCCAATGTGACACAACCACAAGCCAACCCCAATGGCTAGTATTGCACAATTGAAAGATGGTAGACGAATCACACAACACAAGATTGCCCATACAACAAACATGTGACATAACTACCCTCAAGCATACCGCCAACCAGGTAGGTACCAAGGTCAATACAATGCGCAATCTCATTACTACATGCCCCCATAGAACTACCCTTATCAGACTCAACAGAGACCACAACCCATTTTATCTCAACAGCCACCTCCTCTAGCTAATGTAATTCCAGTCAAATACGTTGTTGCAGAAGAGAACTTCAATAGGGCTTTAGTCCCTTCTTCACCCCTTATCACTGAAAGTGACCCCAATTCAAATAGTTTTGACTCCACCCATGTTGATAGTCCACTAGCATAATACACGGAGTCCCCATAACACTTGGAAACATATCAATAAGATAGTCAACCATTGGAACCCAATTGGGAGCCTAACTATGCCAATGTCATGTATTCTAATCCCAACCCACGGCCCCAGTTGAGACAGCCAAGACCACAGGTCCCTAAAGGACCATGCTTTAGGTATCAAGGAGATCATTTCATAAAGGACTGCCCACATCCTCCAACAGCAGGACAATCACATATTACAACGTTCAAGGTTTTTGTGCAGAATGCGGTAAAGAGCATATCATAAGAGATTGCCCGAAGAACCCTACTAATGCCTCAAAAGTGATGCCCATTATTGTGATAGGTATTGTGCATACCATAGATGGATCCACACATATGTATGTACCTATCCAAGCTATAAAAAGAGCCCAAGCACTGATACAAGACCAACAACCTAATCCAGATAAGGTAGCAAAAACTGGTGAAGTTGGAGAGTCTAGTGGCAGAAAGACAAAATCTTGGAAGGGCTCACGAGAAAGGATAAAGAGAAAATGGAGTACAAAGATAAGTGAATTGGAAGGAATCCTAAAGGAAACAAGAGCCAAAATCTTAGAAATAACTTCACAAGAATCAAACCCGGAAACCCCTGACAAGAAACCATGATCAGTTCTAGCTGAACCCATACCTGAAAATCTAGACATGATGTCTTGAGCATACCAGATGAGGTTAAGAGAAGGGCCTCAAGTAGCTGAATTCAATAAGAACTATTCAAAGGCTGAATTAGAAATTGAGAGAACTAAACTTTACATGAAAATGGTAGAATTAGCCCAGACCATGTTTGAAGCTTCTCGATATATCAATTGGAGTAACATAGCAAAACCAGAGTTACACTTTCAAGGATTGTTGGAGAGGCTAGAATATTTGATTGCTAGCAACAAGAAAAAGAACATGCAGAAGGATCCTACTGTCCTAGAGACACAGGAAGGTAATGTACCATCACTATCTCAAGTAGCGAACACGGTGTTTGAAGAAGACCTTTCTTCGATTCATAAGTACTTGCAAGGATTGCTAAGAGAAATCCAATAAGAGAAGTGGAGATGAGAGCAAGAAACCCATCCCCCTATTCAAGAGATATATGAATTGCAAGAACAATTTCCCCAAGACATACCCTCCATATATGACCATGTAGAGGAAGAGTATCATACTGAACAAATGGATTTTGAATTTAATTCCTTACAAGAGTTACCTCAGCTCACAGGACCTTGGGAAGATAAGTCTATTAGTATGAGAACACCCACCATTATAGTTAGAAATGAAGAATTAGTAATCCCTAGGAATACTGATATGATAAAGAACACCAAAGTGCATTGAAGATCAAGCCAGAGTTGTGGAAGCATGTAGCAAATCAATTCCCAGAGGTTGCTACCACCCAATCTCAAGTAGGTTCACACAAGAAGGTACTAGAAGTACACTGGTGGAAAGAGTCAGAGACATGAGTGAGGGAGAGGAAGGTAATACCTATCTTCCAATAACCCATCAAGGCTACACCACCAAAGCTAACTTACATTCAAGAGTGGGAGTAGCCATCGTCACCACTACTTTATGGAAACGTTGGGGTAATCGAGCACTAAGACCCACAAGAATGAAGCTTCAAATGGCTAAGGGACACATTGAGAAGCCATTAGGCTTACTAGAAGGGATATCTCTCACCACTTGTGGTGTAGAATTTGAGCACACTTTTTCCATTTGTGACTTTGGGAAAAATCATGCATACGAGATGATTATAGGAAGACCATTCATGCACCAGTTGCATTGTACAAGATTAAGGAGCTAATTCTATGTACTTGCAACATTTAGGAGTGACAACCAAAGTCAATCTCAAAGAGTATTCCCATCGAGATGTACCACCAATACAATGGAATACCATCCATAGAGCCCCTGAAGAAACAGAGTATGTGCATTCACTCAAATCAGACCCATCATAGTTGCATGAAGACACTCATTTATGGATGTGTAAGGTAACCAAGCAAGAAGAAGAAAAATTAGAAGCCGTACTCTAGGTTCAGAAAGACATCCATGAACTCTTCAACATCCTGCTTATGCACCGATAGTGTTTCTAAACAAGGAATTCGAGCCTCATGGTTGGGCAAAGATCTTAGATACAATGGATATAGCAGTGAACGGAGAACAATGGACCCCTCACTATGATGAGGATGGATATGACATTTTGATCTTTATGATAGAACCTTTAGAAGAAGAGCCTATCCGAGAAGAATGCATGGAAGTGGCTCAAGAATCAGACGAGACTAGTGACGAGGACTTGGAGTCCATTATCATGGAGCCCTTGTGTTCTATAGAAGAGGAGTATCTTTACTTTGTGGAAGCCACTACCCTTGACATGGAAAAGGCAAAGCAAACCAAACAAACCAAGTCACTCATAGAAGATACAGAAAGTAAGCATAAAAAGAGAAAGAAATCACCTACGACAGAAGAAGAAGAAGAAGAAGAAGAAGAAGAACCACTCATGGAAGTACCGGAGAACTTCAAAAAGTATGAAATAGAAGATAGAAGAATCATGGTACGGATGCCTAAAAGAGAATCAGGCATTGGAGAAGTATATGATAATAATCAAGAGAAAACCAAAAAGATAGTGGTCACAATTGAAGAAGGAGAAGAAAAATGAACATACATAGGACATGACTTAACGACAGAAGAAGAAGAAGAGATAACGGCCCTATTGTGAGACTATAGAGACGTATTTGCTTGGTGTTACAAAGATTTGAAAGTAGTAGACCCAAATATATGCTCTCATAGGATTCCTATGACCCCAGAGGCCAAGCATATTAAGTAGAAACCATACACGTATAATGATAATTATGTTGCCAAGATTAAAGAAGAGATAGACTGCTTGATAGAAGCAAGATTCATTTATGAAATTGAGCATACCGAATGGGTATCTCCCATTGTGGCAGTGCCAAAGAAACATGGGAAATTGTGTGTGTGTGTGTATTAACCTTAAAAAAGTTAATGCCACCACGATTAAAGACAGTTATCCTCTTCCTATCATGGAACATTTATTGGAAAGAGTCATGAGCAAGGAAGTTTACAGCTTCCTTGATGGATTCTCAAGCTATAATCAAGTAGCCATTGCTCCTGAAGATCAACACAAGATAGCCTTTGCCACAGAGTGGGGCATATTTGCATTTTAATGATGCCATTTGGGCTGACAAATGCACCCGCCACTTTCCGATGACTCATGTGTCATGTTTTCAAGGAAGAATTTGGAAGTTTATGTGGATGATATATGTGCTCATTCTAACATGAGACATACCCATATCCCTTAATTAAGGCAAATGTTTGGCAAATTTCAAGAATATCAGGTTTGCATGGTCAGGAAAGGAAAAATTCTAGGACACATTGTGTCAAAAAATGGAATTTCTATGGATGATAAAGAGGTGAGAGTGATTGCAGATTTACTAGGCTGAAAAATGTAAAAGAAATACAGGCTTGGGTCATTGTGGTTATTATCGATGATTTATACACATGTATGCTATCATAGCAAAGCCTCTATACTCTCTTTTGACCAAGTTTGAATCGATTGATGAATGTGAGAAATCATTCAATAAACTTAAACGATGCTTGTGTTCAGCACCTATATTAACGACCCCATATTGGAGTAAGCCATTCCATGTACATGTGGATGCATCCAACTATACCATAGGATGTGTGTTGGCACAACCTATGAATGAAGGTAATATGCATCTTCCCATAGCTTACGCAAGTAGACAATTAAACGTAGCAAAAAGAAATTAGACCACGACGGAGTGCGAAGGATTAGGAATGATTTATGCGATAAAGAAATTCAAGCATTACTTATTGGCAAATAAGTTCAAGTTTTTCACGGATCATCAGGCCTTATTGTTCTTAGTCAATAAGCCTTGTAATACTAGATGATTGATATGATGGATTCTATTTGTAATGGAATAGGACTTTGAAGTGGTTGTCATGAAGGGAAGGACCCACCTTAGAGTAGATCACCTTTCAAGGTTAACTATGGGAGAAAATCCTCAAGGAATAGGAGATGAACTACCATATGCATACATGGTCAATCTTGAGATAGTACCTGAATGGGCTAAACCCATTGTCCCAATTCTCACATTTGGACCCAAGACTCCTAGGATTAGGATCAAAGAAGGAGAGATCACTAAATCACAAAGATACCAGATACTAGCAGAAAGCATATATAACCAAGATAATCAAAAAGTTCTTGCTTGTTGTGTAGATGAATCAGAACATAAGAATTGGTTGCAATTAGCACATGTATGTGCATTGAAACAACATCATTGAAAACACCATACTTTTTAGACTCTACATAGACTAGGAGCATATTGGCCTTCTATGGAAGTAGATGTCTATAGGCTATGTAAAGAATGTCATCTCTGTTGTAAAAAACCACCAGTGGAAAATGCCACTTTGTATCATGTGTCTCTTACACCACAATAGAGTGAACTGATGGTGACATACTTGAGGACGAAAACATTCTCGCAAGGAATGACTTTAGCATGACAACGTAGTCTAGAGCAAGAAGCTCAAGACTACTCACTTATTGGCGATAACCTGTACAAATGAGGAAGAGACGGGTACCTAAGACAGTACATTCATGAGAGTGATTATTTGAGTGTATTAGAGACTGCACACCAAGGCATTGCAAGAGGTCATTCTGGCCCCGGCAGGATAATCAAAGTTATACAATTCGTAGGATTTTGTTGGCCCACTCTTCACATGGATGCACATACCTATGTTAAGAGATGTGATATGTGCCAAAGAACTCAGTTTCTTACTCGTAGAAATGAAATGCCACTGAAACCCATGATAGGAGGACATGCATTCTCTAAGTGGGTTATAGAATTTGTAGGACCCATTAACCCCCCTGCTAAAGGTACGCATGTTGAATACATCATAGTCGCAACATACTATCTTACCAAATGGGTAGAAGCTAAGGCAACCAAAAAGGATGATGCACACACGACTGCAAAATTCGTATTTGAAAATGTCTTTAATAGGTATGGATTGCCTATAGGATTAGTGATCGATCGAGGAACTCACTTTCTAAACCAGGTAATTGAATATTATTTACAGGATTTCATGGTGATTCACAAGAAATCCACACCATATCATCCTCATGCCAATGTTCAAGCAGAAAGTACTAACAAGATCCTTTGTACTATATTGACAAAACTCGTGAACAACAAACATTCAGATTGGGACAATCAGTTACATCATGTTGTTTGGGCATATCGAGTGGCCCACAAGACCGTACTCAATGCAACTCATTTTTAGAGGGTTTTTGGTCAAAACGATGTGCTCCCTCGGGACTTTTTGATACCCACCTTAAGATTGCACAAGAACATCAGTGGAATGGCCATGAATTATCATCAAGGATAGGAGAATCCAGGCTGAAAGAAGCAGCAGGGATATATGCAGCAAAGAAGCAACAAAAAGCCTATTTTGATGCACATGTGAAAGATAAAGGCTCAAACAAAGATGAATTAGTCCTATTGTACATGCTGAAACAGCATGCACGGAAGCTAGAGAAATGTGGTTATGGGCCTATGATTATTAATAGACTTTGGACAAGTGGAACGATATAATTAGCCACCCTAAAAGGAGAGATAATGCCTAATTACATTAGTGGTTGTAGAGTCAAGTTTTATCAAGAACCTCTTACTGAGGATATGCTTAGACAAATCACATTGGCAAAGAAGCATAAGAGGGAAGAAAAGAGAATACATGAGGAAGCTCACGTAGAATCTCTAGAATGCATTAAGCTCATGAAATTAAGAAGACAAGAATTAGGGAGAGAACATTATAACCATCATGAAGAAACATTGGGATACCCCATGGCCATGTGTCAAACAAAGTCAACTACTCATCCTAGCATAGTGGATAGGAGACCTTCATTACAATCATGCGAAGACAAGGCAACACCCAGCATGAGCTTAGGGCTTTAATTGATTTAGGTGTTGTGACTAGTGTGATTAGATGGTCTCACTATAAGGACTCAAGACTAGAAATGTGGCCAATTGAGGCATACCTCATAGGGCTAGGATGCATGGAAACCCCTTGCATGGGTGAGGTGGACCTTCCTATCCTCATAAGGAGATGACCTTGACTGTGAAAATCCTAAAGTGCCATGACGAGGACCTAATAGAACCATTAATTCTTGGCCAAGATTGGTTATACGATCATTCAGTGGACCTAAATCTTAGACAAGGCTGCCTACAAATTAGGACCTTGGACCAACAATGAGTGATACCGCTTGACTTCCCTAACAATACCCTACCTGAGGATTGTAACCCTAGACCATATGAAATGACTGCGAAGGAGGATTGAAAGATTTTTGGACAAATCCATCAGATAAGCAAGCTCCATCCAAAGTCAATCCATGAGAGCTTGGCGATGGATAGTTGCTAGTCTAGAGGATGTCAAGAGATCTTCCCCTAGTCTTCCTTTGCACAGGAAGGGGTTTACATCAGCGGTCAGCTGGGTTGCATCCATGAACAAATGGGCACCATAGCCTCTGGGAACAGGCAAAGCACTTCATTTTTTGAAGAGGAAACATTTACCATAGTTCACCCTCGACAAATCTGTCTGATGTCCAAACTAAGCCAATACATCTGCATGCCCACCGATGCCCAATCCTCTCACCCCTCCGAAGAAGCATGATTGATACTTGAACCCCCAGCAAAATCAACTATAGCAGGAGCTACAATCATCATCGACTCCCCACCACTACCATCAACCTCCATACCAATAACCACAATCAAAATCACCTCCACTTCCACCAACACTATTCCTTCTCCTGTACATCCACCTTCCCCTATTCACCCTAGCTCACCTCCCATATCCTCATTCATAGTAAGTGCCGCACCAAAAGCCATAGCATCTCCAGTCATCCAAGCTATATACAAAACCTTTACTCCTAGTATATCAAACCTAATTCCCCCTAGACCATTTACCCCATCCTTTCCTCCATTTACCCTTCCCTCAAGACCTCTTTTCCCCTTCCCTCCACCAATTCTCATCAATATCCCCTCCCGTCCCTACTATATCATCTTTGCCTTCTCCTTTACTCCAAACGATCACAAAACTCAACATGTCATATATTCCTCCTCCTTTGTAAATCTTGTGTTCACACCTAGTCATGCACCCACCATCACACCACTATTCACTATTAGTGCAGTAGATGCCACGTCTAGTGACATGAACATCTCACCACCTACCGCACCACCTCTCATATCCACCATTTCACCACAACATATCGGCACATCACAATTCTCTATAGTCACCACTGCATCCACCCTCCCATTCCCCTTTCCCTTTCCCCCTGCATCTACACCTACACTAGCATCATCTTCACACACCGTACCATTGTTATTATCCCACCATTGACACAGCATTTTGCCAAATGTTTGCCTGCATGACTCAACTGAGAGATGAATTTTCATCTCTCGAAAGCAACTATGATGCATTGCAGTACACCACTACACAATTACAGGCACAATTAAATTCTTTGACCATTGAGAACGCTTCCCTGAATGGATGCAATCAGGAATTATGTGAGGTTTACCACTCATTAGTTAGAATCAGAACAAAAGACTAAAGAAGCCCTCACAGATGTAGAAAATCTTTTACATGCTCAAACAGTACGGAACACCATGCTCAGACAAAATATGGTACTATTAAGACGCCATCTTGTAGCTGCCAAAGAAGAGAACCAAAGGCTACAAGAGTAGAATCGTGAGAACTTCGAGGCTGCGATAGATCGACCTGATGAAACATTAAGTCCCAATAGATTCAAAGCGGTCCCTTTTAAGACCATGCAAGTATTGTTGGATGATCACATGTGATTACTTGATGACTACGACAAAATCAATGAAGAATATCAGAAGCTACAGGTAGGTCACAAAGCCGTACTATTGAAGGAACCGACACAGCCACAAAGTGTTCTCGAACTCACACCCTAGAAATCCTAGATGAACTCACTAATTTACGAGCACGTGTACTTGATCTTCAAGCTCAAGTGGTAGCTCACTCAGGACCCCAAAGGCTAGATTCCCCGCCAGAGATCCCTGTTGAAGAAGAAACTATTTCTATACCAATGAAGGATACATACAAAGAAGCATATGAACCACAACCGGCCCCAGGCGGACGTGTCAAGGCAGAAGGGCAAGACACATTTGAGCTTCCTACTCCTGTGTGGCTCAAGTTGATTGAAGAAATAGGTAAGACACACTCCGCATGTGTAGAAATGCAGCTACATGCCATGGCCCTATTCAAGGAACGCATTTTACAATCACCCTATTTCATTGAGTTGGCCTCTCAAAGATATATCTCCATTAATGAACTTCAGTACAAACCATACTTCCTATACATGGTAGAATACCAATTAGCTATTGAAAAAGAAACGAGGAAGAAATTGACTCACGCAACTCAGTTTGAGCCCGAAGACTTACCCCCTAAAGCAAACAAAGGAAAACTCTTTCAACTGAACTAGCACATGGAGCTTTTACAAGAATATCCTAAAATGATGCACACCTGGACAAAAGAACCACTACACCTGAAGTACAATCTGTGTTGGGGTCCAGTACTACCATGCCGCTCTTGGACAACATTTGTGATTAAACTTCAAAATAATAAGCAATGCCAGGATTGGCTAAAGTATCCTTACTTCACTCCACCTTGCGGGCCTCCTAGTATAGGATACATGATGGCCATGATTTGCCATTGGCTCCCTCGATTACACTACATGGATGATGTCATTGCATATATGACCATTAAGATCTTTGATATGATGCAAACAATTTTCAAGATCTATCACATCAAAGCACCACATGTCAATACCCCCAGATTTGAGCATGGAAACCAAGACCTTGCATATGACATGAGCACCATGCCATCGCTCGAGGTATGCGACACATGGCACTGTTGCATCAAGTATTTACCTGCATGTTATAAGATGAATTTTGAAGAAATGTTCACGACGGTCTTTTGGGAGTACCATTCCAAAGTTCTTATCAGTCAGCCCACCTATCTCCTTCAGTTGTTTGCTGTCGAGCAACTTGTATATTCAACACATTATTGGGTTTCACCTCTCGATGAACCTCACGCAATAGACTGGGAGAAATTAGAAGATGATCTCGCATGAGGAATTTGTATTGCAGAGCACACCCTCACACAAGAACTCTTGCAAAACTACATTATGCAGATCCCACAACAAGGATTTGTCGGGGATGACAGACGCGAGAAGGAGGGGGTGTTGGCAGCAACCAAAGGCATCAACGCAGAAGAAGCATGTAGAGGTGGCTACAAAGAGTTGTGGGGAGCCAGACACTTTTTTCAAGAAATATATTTTATGATGTTCTCTTCAAACACCAAATGGTGATTTTCATCACTTTTGTAATATATGTATCATAAAACACCCACTTTTGTATTTTGTAGCTCCATTTTGTGCAAGCTAAGGAGCCTCGAGCTTGAGGAGCTTAGGTAGAACAAGGATTCCAATTTTGTTTATTTTTAGATCTCGTTTAGACCTCTAAATGACCCCTAGAACATATTTTTTAACTATGCCGAACACTAAATGTCAAACTAGTCAAAACTAGTCTAGAATCTATAAAAAGAGTAGAGATCTCATTTTTTAGGTTATCTTGTGGTAGCTTTTATGAATTGAGAAGAGATTAGAGCTAGATTGAGCTTGTAATAGTGTTTTTGAGCAATTGAGTATACTTTCTACCTTACATTGTATCTTGCTTATCTCTTTCATGTGTGTATGTGTGTGTGCATTTCTATGCTTCTCACCTTCACTTTCACTACTTCATGCATTCACGATCTTCATATCACTCCTATCTCTTCCGCGGATTGACATTAAGGAGGCGGAGCTTCTTAATGTGGTACTTACCATTGTGCTAGAGCAACAATTATGTGATCACCATTTGCTAGGGTGGTACATCTAGAAGAAATTTAATCTTTTGTTATGTAGACAAGAAACAAGGGGAAAGCCCCTCAAGAAGAAATGCACCAAAAGTCCAACGCAAAGGGACTAACCAAGAAAAAGGGGAAAGTTAGTGACATGCCTATACCAAGTGATGAGACCCAATCAAAGAAGAGCTTACAAGATAAATGAAGACATTGGATAGGCATTTAGCAAGGCCTAAAAAGAGCTTGAGAATTTGCACATGGCACATGCCCCTATGGAATTAGAGGCTTCAAGTATATTTAAATCCATAAAAAAGAGGTTACTATCTTTGATATAATAAAAATGGATGCACGATTCAGGTCAAAAGTTTTGCAGATCATTAATGAAGCCTCTTCATCCACTATCATTGCAAAGGATAATGCTCTAAGTGAGGTAGCGTTGTAAGGGAAGACCCTCTTCGATATTATAAAAGCCCATGACTCACTATCACTATTAGAGGACGTCATCTACAAAGAGTTACAGTGGATGGTGGCTCAGGCATTGATTTGATACCTAAATGTATTATGGAAAAGCTTGGGCTTCAACCGGATTTGAAGAGAGTTAACTTGGAGAAGGTGTGCAAAATTTAGAAGACACCTTGTATAAGGTTTCATTGAAAACTTTACACATTTGATCAGTCAATGAGTGAATTAAGTGCAGCAGACTTTTTTGAATAATCAGTTTATTCACAATTAGTTCAAAGTTTGATAATTTGGCATTGGTCTTCCAAAATTGGTTGAGATTTTGAGTTGTTCTTGATATAGAGGTGTTCGAACATCAAGGATAACTTTTTCTTTTGGAGATTAACACTCTCCATCAGTGGTATCAGAGCAAGAGTTATCAGAATTAAAGAAAGGCGGACCCCGACTGTTGTAGATATACAAACATCAACCTTTGAAGATTCAAAAGGTGAAAGTTTGAAGTGAAAGCTAGAGAAGGAGGCTTAAAGCTATGAAGAAGATCAAAAGGAACTACATTCAAAGTAAAGGTACATTCATTATTCACAAAGCTTGAAGAATTTATTGCATAGGTGAAGAAAGGATGGGACATTCTCTTCAGATAGAGACATTGGATAGAGAAAACTATCCTGCTTGGTCTATGAGGATGGAAGCTCATCTTATGAGCAAAAATTTGATAGGATACATCACAAGTGAAGAAGAGAAACTAGAATTTAGGGATCCTAGTGTTCCAACTAGGGAAGAGCTCTTAGATTTGAAGACATGGATGAAAAAGGATGCTCAAGCAAGGAGCATTATCTACATGGGAGTCAATGACTACTTGCTACCTCACATTAGAGGACTTGAAAGTGCAAGTGACATATGGAATGCTTTGGAAGAGCATTTCCAAAACACCACAAAGTCAAGGAATGCATCTTTATGTGCAGAGTCCACTACATTCAAGAAGAAGGCCTCTCAATCCATTTCTGATTATGTAGCAAGGATGAAGGATATTGCAGATGCATTAGGAGCAGTTGATGAAGATATTGAAGAGGATAAATTGGTAAGAAAAATTCTCACAAGTTTGAGAGGAGATGAGAAGTGGAAGCCTTTCATTCTATCCACTGAATTGTCACTAGATCATTTCACTCCTGATTTGAATCAATTGCTAGGACATATGCTAACTTTTGAGCAGGATGTCAAAGGTGATGTTGATAAAAGTACAGGTCAAACAATGTATTCAAAGGACAAGAAGAAGATTAACAAAGGCAAGCAACAATTTAATGAAGATGAAGGCACTACTAGCCAAGCTAACTTCCTAAGAGGAAGAGGTGGTGGCAAAAGAAGAGGAAGAGGCAGAAGTAATAAAGATGGTGTAAAAGCTTGGTGGAATTTTTGTAAGACTAATCATTTAACTCATGAATGTTGGCATAATAATCAGAATGGTGGAGGATATAATCCAAACTTTAACTAAAGAGAAAGGGGTAATAGAAATCAGAGAGGCAATTTTAGAGGCAGAGGTAGTAGATGTTTCTTTGGAAGAAATGCATGTAGAGGTTTCCAAAGTCAATCCTACAATAATACCTGCTACAACTATGCTTCATATTAGAAGGAGGATTCAACCTTAATTATGAATGCAACTTTTGAAAGACAAAGTGAAGATCAAATATTCTTCTACATAGACTCAGAGTGTAGTAATCACCTGAGTGGCAACATAGCTTTGATGACTGATTTGGAGGATAAGGTGAGTAATCATGTAGTTCAAACAGGTGATAACACAAAGCATAATGTGAAGTCAATTGGATCAGTAAAGGCCAAGGATGGAAGCACTCTTCTGAGTAAGGTTTTGTATGTTCCTACAATTCCAAATAATGTGATAAGTGTAGGGCAAATTGTAGAGAAAGGTTATGAAGTAAGGTTCACTAATGATGGAGTTTTTGTGGAAGACCCTAGCAATGGGTATAAACAAATTTTTTCAGGAAAGAAAGAAGGAAGGCTATTCATATTGAAGATTCAAGGTAATGTTGGTCATGCCTTGTTCACTTATAGAGGACACAAGATCTCTGAGTTATATCTTTGGCATAAAAGACTTGGAAATTTCAATTAAAGAGGTATTAAGGACATGATTAACAATGGTTCAGTGCTTGGATTACCTAATGTTGCAGGTCAACACATGACATAGAGATGTACATCATGTCAATTAGGTAAGGCTCATAAGCAATCATATAATAAGCATGGTTTCATGTATTCTGAGAAGCTTGAATTGGTGCATACATATGTGTGGGGACCATCAAAGGACTTTAGCATTAGTGGTTCAAGATATTATGTGATTTATGTTGATGATGCTACCAGGCGGATCACCATATGTGATCAAAGATAAATCATAGGTGTTCAATACATTTAAACATTATCATGTGTATGCAGAGAGAATCACAGGGCGAAAATTGAAGAGACTAAGGTCAGATGGAGGGGGAGAGTATTTCTCTAATGAGTTTAGTGATTACTTGTGGAATGCAGGTATAAAAATGAAAATTACTTGCAGGTACTCTCCTCAACAAAATGGTGTAGCAGAAAGCAGAAATAGAACCCTTGTTGAGTTTGCAAGGTCAATGATGAAGGAGAAAAATTGCCCTAATTATTTGTGGGCTTAGGCTATAAATACAACCACATACTTGGTTAATAGGCCACCATGTAAAGCTTTGCAGGGTATGACACCATATGAAGCTTGGTGGGGTAAGGAACCTACCTTAGATCATTGCAAAGTGTTTGGATGTTTGGCTTATGCATATGTGCCATCTCAATTGAGGCATAAATTGGAACCTAAAGCTGAAAAGCATGTGTTCATTGGTTATGATGACAAGCAGATGAGTTATAGGTTGTGGAGCTCATCCACAAAGCAATTTCTTGTGTCAAAGGATGTTACATTTGATGAGCAAGGTACTTGGTATGCCGGTACAATTAATATTCATGCAGCTGATGAAGAAACATTGAACCAAAAGAAAGTTAAATCAAAGGTTCAAATATTTGATGAAGAAGAAAACAATGAAGCACTAGTTGACGTTGAAGAAATGCCAAGGTTTGACCCAGAATGTGATGAACCAGAAACTTCAAAAAGTGGAGAACTCAGAATATCATCAAGGCACAAATGGCAACCTACAAGGTATAGCTATGATACTTCTTTTTTTACCACTAAAGATTATGTTTATATTGTGAAAGCAGAGGAAGACCCTTCTACATATGAAGAGGCAAAAGGTAAGGAAAATTGGGAGAAAGCTATGCAGGAAGATTATGATGCATTAATGGAGAATGAGACATGGGATTTGGTTCCTAAACCAGATAGTCAGAAGATCATTGGATGCAAATGGGTCTACAAGACAAAGAGGTATGCAGATGGAACTGTGTCTAGATATAAAGCTAGACTTGTTGTGAAATGGTATGCTCAGACATATGGTATAGATTACAATGAGACTTATAGTCCTATGGCAAAGATGACAACTATAAGGACTCTCACAGTTATTGTTGCATGTAAAGGTTGGAAATATGTCAATTAGATCTGAAGAATGCTTTTCTAAATGGTTACATTTTAGATGATGTTTTCATGGAGCAACCAGAAGGTTTCAAGGATAAAAAGTACCCAGAGTATATATATAGCTCAAAAGAGCTTTGTATGGTTTGAAGCAGACTCTAAGGGCATGGAATTATAGACGTGAAATTCTTGAAAGAGCTTGGTTTCCAAGTGTCTAAGGTAGATAGTAGCTTGCTTGTTAAAGCAAGTGATGATGGGTTCATTTATATGTGCATATATGTTGATGACATAATTCTTACAGGTATAGATGAGAAGGGCATACAAAGTCTTAAGAAGCAAATGGAGAAATAGTTCAAGATTAGTGACTTGGGAGACTTTTCATATTTCTTGGGCATGGAGATTTCATATACCCAACATGGAGTATAGGTGACTCAAGAAAGGTATTTGAAGAACTTGCTAATCAAGTTTAAAATGGAAGATTGTAGCGTAGCACCTACTCCAATGGAGGAGAATCATAAATTGAGCAGATATGGAGGAGAAGAATTCAAGGACATGAAGCTATATCAAAGTCTGGTTGGTAGTCTAATCTATGTTACATTAACTAGGCCTGATTTGTCATATGCAGTTGGAGTGTTGACTCAATTCATGCATTGTCCTAGGAAAGAACATTGGGTTGCAATACAAATGGTACTAAGATATATTAAGGGTACACTCAAAGAATGTTTTTATTATGGATTCACATCAAATACAAACATCAAGATATATAGTGATACACATTGGGCAGGTAATCTTGATGATAGGAGATCAACCTATGGATATCTATGTTATGTGGGAGATAAGTTAATCTCTTGGTGTCCTAAGAAGCAACATATAGTTGCTTTGTCATCCGCAAAAGTAGAGTATAAAGGTATGGTTGAAGCTGCAAAGGAGGTTATATGGTTAAAGACTCTTATGAAAAGTTTTGACATCATTCAGAGTTGTAGCTCAAGCGTAAGCACCACCTCCTTTACTTGTCAATCCGCGGAGACGTAAGGACCGGTATGAAGACCACGAGCAAGTGAAGGCACAAGTGCGTGAGTGAAAGGCACAAGCATGCACACACATACACACACACGTACGCAAGGTAAGATCAAAGAGAGGAACAATGGAAAGCTTCTATTGCAAAAGAGTTCTCTTACAAGAGCTCTATTCTCTAACAAGCTAACCTCAAAAATGAGCTCTCTAGCTCTTTTTATAGTTTTTTGACTAGTTTTGGCCATGTCTAGACCTAGTGTCCGGCCTAGTTAAAAATTAGGTTCTAGGGCTTATTTGAGGGCTCAAACGACGTCTAAAAATTATGAAAATTGGTAGGATGATACTTCTAATACTCCTCAAGCTCGAGGACTCCTCGGCTTGAACAAAATGGAGTTACAAAAATAGAAAATGGTATTTACAATGGTTTTTAGTGATGGGAATCACTATTTTTGTTGGGGATTCTTCTAAAAATTTGACATGTACTTCTTGGAGCTCCCTACTTGCTCCTTCTTCTTGTGTGTGTCCACCTTTCTGATGTGCTTCCATGCTTGTGCTTGACCTTGAGTTCCAACACTCCCCCCCTCTCGAGTGTGTCGTCCCTGATAGACCCTTATTGTAGTGGTTGTTCCAAGTAGTGCTTTGAGAAGGAATGTTCCTTCTGTATGAACAAAAGTCGTATGGCTTCCAGATGTGGCAGGGTTGGTTGTCCGGTTCTTCATCTATCACTGCAATCCTTTGCAAGTTGTAGTGCCTTGGTATGTACTTCTTTGTTGGATTCCAGCATGACTGTGTCGTTGTGAGTCTCCGTTGATGTCCTCTAGATCTTCCAAAGTTGATGTTCATTGAGGAAAATATGTGCCTTGTGCACGGCCTTGTAATGTGGCTCTATGCATGCTTACTTGGAAAATGCATCGGAAGAAGTATGGTGCAAAAATTGGGGTTCTTGAGCTAAGTGCTCAAGGGTATGTCGACGAAGAGGTTTCCTAAGCTATCATGGTTATGATGTTTCCAAAGTAAAGATACTTACCATGGAGAAGGTCGATCGATGTTCATCTCTTCGTGTTGTACACTTGGCCTTTGGGATGGAACATTGTTGATGAATGTCCGTGTTGATGGTCCACTGATGAGATCTTTGGAGTGGCTGATCCTGTCTCCTCATAAGCAGGAGTCTTCTTATCCAGTATACATACAAAGATTTGCAGGGTACCAGAACTACCCCTTGCAGATATCTCCCTGGATACTCTCGTACATGCAGTAGTTAAGCCTCACTCAAGTTGCAAACCTTCCAGCTCTTCACTCCTACCATGGTAAGAGGAAACCATAGTTGTGGATGCCATTTCATGCCAAGTTCTTGACATCTACCAGATAAGGCAGCAGTTATATCATATGCTAGCTGAGACACACTTCTATCAAAACTGATAACTACCCAGTAATCAATGGTTCCATCTTCAACTAAGCATGACTCATTCACGTTCCATGAACCAAACCTGGGAACAAACTCTCTCTCTCTCTCTCTCTCTCTCTCTCTCTCTCTCTCTCTCTCTCTCTCTCTCTCTCTCTCTCTCTCTCTCTCTCTCTCTCTCTCTCTCTCTCTCTCTCTCTCTCTCTCTCTCTCTCTCTCTCTCTCTCTCTCTCTCTCTCTCTCTCTCTCTCTCTCTCTCTCTCTCTCTCTCTCTCTCTCTCTCTCTCTCTCTCTCTCTTTCTTCTCTCTCTTTTTTTTGTTTGTTTTTTTTTCTTTTTCTCTTTTTTTTTTTTTGAGGAACAGTGTCACCAAACAAGACGACAGATGTTAGTATCAGAAAAATTAATTGACATATGTCAATGTGCTCTTGTGCATGGGACTCTCAAATGTGTCTATGCACGACCGTGTAATGTGGCCCTATATTAATGCATACTTTGGAAATGCATAACCTGAATGGTGCAAAAGGCAGGGTTGTGCAAGGAGCACATGGTTGTCGCTCGTCGAGGCTTTCGATGTTACTTGTAGATGTTGACGCCGGCTTTGGTGGAGGTATCCATTGGATCGTGAAATGATGTAATCCTCCTTATTGGGGTCCATCTTAGAACAACATTTGACACTGTAGAGATCACTTCAGTCGTCTTCATCTTTGGATGCTTTTTGAACTGTGGTATCCAGTGTGCTTGGCGCTTTGGTTCAATGGAGGCTACATGTACTTTTGGCTTCCAATCCCATACCCTTTTTGCATGTCTTCCTACTATGGTTGAAGAGGTGATGTGATCTTCTTTCGGTCTCTGTACGTGATTCTTACCCTTTCCTCTTTGTGGCTTCTTTCTTGAGACCTTTCGCATGTGGGTGAACATAGGTTACTGTGGATGTAAGAGCTTCTTAGGTACCCACATCTGTAATAGCCCTTGTTGAGCTGCAACTAATTTCTTAGGCACCCAAACTTGTCGGATACCTTGTGGTTGAGCTTGTCCGAGCTTCTTCCTTTGTCTTCTGGCCTGGTTGGCTTGCCTGGATGGGATTTGTGGGGGCAAGGCTGGTGGTTGCTCTCCTTTGCGTACCCAGATCTGCTTCATGCCCGACACTATTTTCCTCTGGAAATCCCATTGTCTGGTTGATATAATAGTTGTCCTGTTCTGTTGTGCTTGCCTTGTTGGTTGAGTTGTAGTGGCGGCATTAGTCCTTGCACCAGAGGAGGAGTCCGCTTGTCTTTGAACCTATTCTTCCATGATTGAGTTCTCCTGCGACATAGAGCTTTTGACGCATACAACATCTTTTTTGCTAAGATTAGTCCTAAGAGAACTACAAGATGTGACATCTGGATTTGTGAGCATGCCATTCTCTAGTTCTAATGTAAAGCATTGGCCCTGGACCCAAACTTGAAGAAGTTGACTTCTTAGGTTCAAGTTGACTGCATTGTCATAAATCCAATCTTGTCCTAAGACAAGTGGTTCTGTAAGGTTCTCATCTTGACACACGAGCACTTTGACTTTCATTGGAACATCTTGAAGGTAGATGGGAAGTTCCACCTCGCCCAAACAAGGGGTTTCCACACCTCCCAATCCTATGAGATAAGCTTCTATGGGATTGATGTTCAACTGCAAGTCTTGGCAGTAGGAAAGTCTAACTGCACTACTGGCTGCACCTGAGTCAATCAATGCTTTCACAGTCCTTGCACCCTTTCCTTGTCCTATCTCTATGGTCACAAAGGAACGTCGATCAATGACTTGAGAAGTCGCTATGCCTGATTTTTGGCACATATCCATGTGATATTTTGGGGCTTTTGAGTTGACATCTAGGCCTAGTCGCCTTAACTTATTTTGCCTTATGCGCTCTCTAGCCTCTGCTTGTGCCTCTTCTCGAACCCTTAACTCCTCTTCTTTTCGTTTCTTAGCAGTGTTGAGTCTCATTAGCATATCCTCTATCAAAGGTTCTTGATATAGCTTGACTCTACATCCACTAATGTAGTTTGGCAAGATGTCTCCTTCTAAAGTGGCCAATTGAACCGCACTGCTAGTGGAAATTCTGTTAATGATCATGGGTCCATATCCTCATTTTTCTAACTTGCGGGCATGTTGCTTTAGTGTATAAACTAACACTAGGTCTCCCTCTTTTAGTCCTTTATCCTTGATGTGTGCATCAAAGTATGCCTTTTGCCTTTTCTTTGTAGCATAGATACTTGCTGCTGCTCGTAGCCTTGTCTCACCTAAGCGTTCTAGATCAAAGATCCTAGAGGACAATTCATGTCCATTCCACTCATGTTCTTGTGCTACTTTTAAGGCTGGGATGAGAAAGTCCAATGGTAGCACAGCATTTTGTCCGAAGACCATCTGAAATGGGGTGGCGTTGAGTACCGTTTTGTAGGCAACTCAATAAGCCCAAACAGCATGATGAAGTTGTTTGTCCCAATCAGAGCGTTTATTATTTACCAGATTTGTCAATACGTTACAAAGGATCTTATTGGTGCTCTCAGCTTGTCCGTTAGCTTGTGGGTGATAAGGGGCAGACTTCTTATGTATCACCAAGAATTCTTGGAGAAGATTTTCAATGACTTCATTCAAGAAGTGTGTGCCTCTATCGCTCACTAACTCTATTGGTAGCCCATATCTCGTGAACACATTCTCAAATAAGAATCTAGCCGTAGTCTGAGCATCATTCTTTGTTGTGGCTTTCACTTCTACCCACTTTGTAAGGTAATGTGTGGCTACAATAATATACTCTGTATGGGAGTTTCTAGCTAGGGGGTTAATAGGACCTATGAATTCTATGCCCCACTTCGAAAATGCACGCCCTCCCATCATTGGCCTCAAAGGCATCTCGTCTTTTCTAACTAGATATTGTGCACGTTGGCATGTGTCACATTGCTTCACATAGGTATGAGCATCAATATGAAGAGTGGGCCACCAAAGTTCTAAGAATAGAATGGTCTTCGTTACTCGATCAGGACTGAAGTGTCCACCTACAACACCGCTGTGTCCAGTTTCTAAGACTTTCAAATAGTCTGATTCATGAACGCACAATCTTAGATATCCATCCTTGCCTCTTCGGTATAGGTTGTCTCCTACTAAGGCATAGACTTGAGCCTCTTGCTCCATGCTTCGTCTTCTTGCTAGACTAGCCTCTTTGGGTAATCTTCCAATCTCATAAACTCTACCAATGGAGCACTCCAATCAGGAATTAATGACACTTGATAAAGGGTGGCATGCTCTACTGGTGGTCTCTCTCTGCACCTTTGACAATTCTTAATCCACTCATGTATTTCTTTGTCCATGCTAGGCCAATACACTCCTAAACGTTTCAGATTTTGTAATGTGCGCTGTTTAGAATAATGATTTCCTAGCAATCCTTCATGAGCTTGTTGCAACCAACTACTATGTTTATCGTCCTCAACGCAACAAGCTAGTACACCCTCTGTATCTTGTTTATACATGCTTCCTGCCAATATGTGATATTTTTGTGATTTTACAATTTCTTCTTGCGAGGTTTTCACATTCTTATTTGCGGGTCCGAAAGTGAGGACTGGTACCAACTTATTTTCCCATTTAGGAACAACTTACAAATTGAACAGATAAGCATTAGGTAGTTCATCAGACACTCCTTGCGGTGACTCTCCTGAAGTAATGCGAGAAAGGTGATCTGCCCGGAGGTGGGTTCTACCTTTTCTAACAACAACTTCAAAGTCATATTCCATTACTAAGAGGAACCATCTTACTAAACGTCCTGTATTGCAAGGTTTATTGACCAAATATAACAAATGTTGATGATCAGTGAAAAACTTGAACTTGTTGGCCAATAAATAGTGTCTAAACTTCTTCACAGCATATACCATGCCTAAGCCCTCTTGATCAGTTGTGGTATAGTTTCGTTCAGCTGCGGTGAGCTTTCTACTAGCATATGCTATGGGAAAATCTAAGTTTCCTTCACCTGTGGGTTGTGCTAGCACACAACCTATGGCATGATTGGATGCATCCACATGGACATGGAATGGTTTATTCCAATCAGGAGTGGTCAGTATTGGTGTTGTGCACAAACGTTTCTTCAATTCATTGAAAGAATTCTCGCATTCGTCGTTCCACTCAAAATTAGACAACAAGGCATAAAGGGGTCTAGCTATGATCGCGTACATGTGGATAAACCTACGATAATATCCACAATGGCCCATAAAGGCTTGTACCTCTTTAACATTCCTTGGCCTTGGCAGCTCCGCTATGGCTTGTACCTTATCTTCATCTGTAGATATTCCATTCTTAGAAACAATATGACCTAAGATTTTACCTTGACGCACCATGAAAACACACTTTTCTGGGTTCAGACACACTCGATATTCTCTACACTTGTTGAAGATCTGTCCGAGCTCAGGGATGTGGTATCTTGTTTCTTGGGAATGAGCACATAAATCGTCCACATATACTTCTAAGCTCTTTCACAAGAACTCTTTGAAGAAATGACACATGAGCCTTTGGAAAGTTGCAGGTGCATTGGTGAGCCCAAATGGCATCAGACGAAATGCAAAGATTCCCCACTCTGTGGCAAAAGCTGTTTTGTGTTGATCTTCTAGGGCAATGACTACTTGATTGTAGCCTGAAAATCCATCAAGGAAGCTATACACTTCCTTGCCTGCAACACGCTCCAATAGGTGTTCCGTGATTGGAAGTGGATAACTATCTCTGATCGTAGCGGCATTAACTTTTTTAAGGTTAATACACACTCGCAACTTCCCGTTCTTCTTGGGCACCACTACAATGGGGGACACCCATTCAATATGCTCAATCTCATAGATGAATCCAGCCTCAATCAGCCTATCAATTTCTTCTTTTATTTTGGCTGCATATGTATCATTATATGTGTAGGGCTTCTATTTGGTGGGCTTGGCATCAGCAGTCATGGGGATAGTATGAGAACAAATTCTTGGATCTACCCCTTTCAAGTCTCTATAGTGCCACGCAAACACATCCCTATATTCCCTTAATAGAGCTACGAGCTCCATTTCTTCTCTTGCACTTAGGTCATGTCCTATATATGTGCATCTCTCTTTGTTCTCTTCAATGGTCACTACGATTTTCTTGGTCTTTTCTTTATTATCATATGATTCTCCTATGATGGCCTCTCTCTTAGGCATTTGTACCAAAATTTTGCGATCGACAACTTCATATTTCTTGAAATTTTTTGGTACCTCAAACAATGATTCCTCCTCTTCTTGTTTCACTGCTTTTCTTTTCTTTTTCTTTTGACTGCTCTCACTTCCATCCTTTGAATTTACCGTTTTAATACTTGTGAGAGGTTCTTCTTCTTTCTGGGTGAACACTCCTATATCTTCTAGATAGTGTTGCTCTGAGTTAAAGCAACTATCCATCACAATGGACTCTATATCATCGTCATTCTCTTCTTCTTCTATGACATCACTAGAGTCACATTCTTCTAGCAAGGGCTAACACATGAACACTGAAATATCACCTCCTCATCACAATGAGGTGTCCATTGTTCTTCATTGACAGCTATGTTCATGGTGGCTAAGATTTCTGGCCAGCCAAGAGGCTCAAATTCCTCATCTAGAAAGATCATGGGTGTGTAGGCTGGGTCTCTAATTGGTCTATCTCCTGGCGAAGTTCCTTCTTCTCTTGCCTTTAAGCATTTTTCCTCTTCCTCTACAAGCTTGCACATCCACAAATGAGTATCTTCATGCAGCCATGATGGATCAGGTGAACTTTCAGACTGCACAGAGATGGAATCTTCTTTCGCTTTGTGGATAGGATTCCACTGTAGGGGTGGTACATGTCTGAAGGAGTAATCCTTCAAATTGACCTTGGTGGTGACCCCTACGTGTTGTAAGTACAAGGAGTTGGTTCCCCAATCCTGAACTATTTGCAATTGTCGTAGGAAGGGTCTTCCTAGGATCATATCATAGACATTATTTTTCTCAAAGTCACATATAGCAAATGTGTGTTCAAACTCTACACCACATGTGTTTAGAGTTATCCCTTCTAGCAATCCTAGAGGTCTTTCAAAATGACCGTTAGCCATTTGAAGCATCATTCTAGTTGGTCTTAATGTGGGTTGTCCCCATTGCTTCCACAAAGAGGTGGTCGCAATAGCAACACCAACACCTGAATCTATGATTGCTTTGGTTGTGTAACCTTGGTAGGTGATTGGAAGATAAGTATTACCTTCTTCACCTTCATACATGTCTCCTATTTTGTCTAGAGGTATCTCTGGTACTGTTTGCTTAGAGCCTCCTTTTGGCATATTGGAATCAAGTTCTGGAAGTTGATCCTTGACATGATCCCATAGTTCAGGTTTTGCTTTTAACAGCTCTTCTACCGTGAGATGACATTGAACCTTAGTGTTCTTCACGACATCAGTGTTCCTTGGGACCACTAAGTCTTCATGTCTGACCAATATTGTGGGAGCTCTGATCTGAAGAGATTCGGATTCCCATGAGCCTAGAAATTGAGGCAGTTCTTCTAAGGTATTAGATTCAAAATCTATCCTTTCGTCTTCTTGTTGCTCGACTTGATCTCCGTAAATGGATGGAATGTCTTGGGGAAATTGATCATGAAGATCATCAATCTCGGGAATAGGAGGGGAATTACCCTTCTCCTTGGCCCATTTCTCTTCTTGTATTTCCCGCAAGAACTCTTGAGAGTACTGTTGAATTGAAGGAGGTATTCGAGCATCGGTGGAATTAGGAACATAAGCTCCCATTGGTGGTGAGCTTCCTCTTTCAACAACTGGTTGAGCCTGTGGAGGTAAAGAAACTTGTGGTTTGTTTACCAACTGCTCTAATCTTTCTAGTAAGCCCTGGAAATGCAAAATCTAGTTTGACAGAGTTTGTCTGATTGAACTTTTGACTAGTCTCAAGTATAGCTTGAGCTTGTTCTACCATTTTCATGCACATTTTCATTCGTTCAATCTCCAAATCTGCTCTAGGGTAACTCTTGTCTAAGTTTGCAGCTGTTGGCCCTTCTTGAAGTCAAGCCTGGTAGGCCTTGAACATCATGTCCAAGCCTTCTGGGGTTCGATCTGCAAGAACAGACCCTGGTTGCGGTCTATTTACAATGGGTGGTGGGGTGGGATGAGGTGGAGTAGATGGAGTTTCGGCATGCGAGGGGTTTTGAGATGCAATGTCTTCTATCTTTGTTTTTGCTTCTTTCAGGCTTCCTTCTAGTTCTGATAATTTTTTATTCCACTTGCGATTGGCCTTCTCTCTCGTATCTTTCCATGTTCTTGTTTTTCGCTTGCTAGGCTCTCCTGATTCACTTGACTCTGATTGCTCTGCTGGTTTATCTTGTTTTAATGCTTGTGCCCTAGTAACTGCCTATACAGGAGCCACATTACTACTACTTGCACTTGAATCCGCCACTAAGGCTACCACATTAATGGGTGTAATCTTGGGTGCACTGGAGGGGTTTCTTGGACAATCTCTGGAAAGATGGTCTTTGCCACATTCAGGACAAAAAGCTTGTATTGTGATAGCCTGACCTTGACTCGGAGATGGTGGGTGGGGACAATCACAAATGAAATGGTCACCTTGACATCTGAAACAAGATCCTCTAGGGGCTTGTGGTCTCATTTGTCTCAATTAGGGCCTAGGGTTAGGATTTGTGTACATGACATTGGAGTATTCAGGCTCCCAATTTTGCTCCATAGGTGGTGCCTCATATTGATACGATAAATCTCACTATGTTCAGGTGACTCTGTGTAATAAGCATGTGGACTACCTTCATGGGAGTAGTCTGAACTATGAACATGAGATTCATTCTCTGAGATCAATGGGGTCACTGGCACCAATGCTCTATTAAGGTTCTCTTCTGCCACTACATACTTAACTGGAATTACATTGACAGGCGTTGGTGGTTGGTTTCCTAGGACTGGTTGTGGCCTATATTGTGCCTGATATTACTGTTGTGGTCGATAATATGGCTGTTGGTATGGGTTCTGATACCTACCTTGTTGGTAAGGTTGTTGATAAGTTTGTCTAACAACCTCCCTATTGTAGGGACAATCTTGAGTCGTGTGGTTCGTGTATTTTCTCTCAATAGTGCAATATGGAGCATTCCTTTCTCTAATGTTTTGGTTTTGCATTGGGCATACGTTAGCCATGTGGTCCCCTCCGCAGGTATAACATCGGTTCAATGAGGTGACTCTTTGTGTTTGTCTATTTTGAACTCCTAGCTTCTTGGCAACTTGCTTTGCTATCTCATCCAACTCAGTGGAGGCTCTGGAGGTATGACTAGTAGAATTGTCAGAGTCCTTATAGAGTTTGGATAGTCCTAACTCCTCACCCAAGTTATCTCCTAAGTCATTGCAGGTCCGCAAACACTCTTCTATGCTTCTAGGCTCTTTCAAGTACACATATGATCTTAACTTTGTGCTCAGTAAGCCATCTAAGAACAAGGCCACTTGTTTGGCTGGTGTGGGTAACTCTGGAGCAGGGCATCTTTCTAGGTACTGTCTGAACCTTCTACCTGCTAATCGCACTGTTTCTTGGGGTGTCTGCTTGAAGCTATGGATCAAAGATGATGTGTTATGCCTGATACCACTCTTGGAAAATTCTACGATGAATTCGTCTAGCAGTTGACCTATATCGCGATAGTTGCGACTACTTAGTGGTTGAAACCAAGCTAAGGCAGTGCCCTTAAGAGTCAAACCAAATGCCTCGTATTGGGTGAACAAATCCTCAACCTGTTCAGCTCTTAACACTTGTTTGAACTCGGCCACATGATCATAAGGATCTCCTGTCTCGTCAAAATAATTCTTCATTGCCTTGATCACTTGAGTGGGTCTAAGGGTTCTTGGGTGCTCTCGGGATCTAGGCAATGGAAAATCCTGTTCATCTCTTTGTTGCCTATGTGCTTGATGTCTCTCTTTCAGGTCTTTCATTTTCAAATCGTGATCTATTTCTGCCCACAGTGTGTGCAAAACTTACCTCAGGTCTCTCTCTAGTTCTTTCTCTCTGGGCTTCATGAGCTTGGGATGATCCTACACCTTGGAGGCCATGGGACACATTGGATCTTGGTGGAGGGAAAATCAATTCACTCTTCCAAGTATATGCATGTCTATCATGTTCTGTTACCAAGAATATTTTCTCTGATGTGTTATCCAGGTAGACAACTTTGCTTGGTATCTCTGGATCCTTGAACTCGTAGATGATGATTATACCCAATTGGCTAGGTTGATCTGGCTTGAATCTCCAAAAGGCTTCCTTTGTTTCTCTATTCAAGAATAGTTCTATGATTTTTTTGTCTTGAGGGATCCAATCTGGAGTGATCTAATGCTTTGTCTATCCTTGCCTAGGTGTCTACCAGATCTCAGGTTCATAAGCTTTGGTTAAGAGTCCAAAATTTTCCCTTGGTATGGTTCAAAATTCTTTGGAGTCCCCTTGATTCCCTAGTCCCACCTGAGGGTCAACTTCAAATTAGTCTATCTAAAAATAAACACATTATTCTTATAAAAAACAATTGAGTCCATGTAGGATTCGAAACGAGCTTTCCAACAAGCTATAGAGCTCAGAAAATGGACTTTGGATGAAAAAGTTATGTCAAATCAGGCTCCTGGGGGTCAAAACAGGCAAACAGGACCTTTTGGAAAAAAATCACGATTTTGTGAATCTCAAGAGAATCGCGATGCTATGAAATTAGAGAATCGTGATCCTGTGAAACCAAGAGAATCGCGTTTTTAGAGAATCGTGTTTTTTGAGAATCACGATTGCCAACAGAGAATCATGTTTTTAGAGAATCACGATGCTATGAAATTAGAGAATCACGATGCTATGAAATCAGAGAATCGCGATCCTATGAAATCAAGAGAATCGCGTTTTTGAGAATCGCGATTGTCAGCAGAGAATCGTGTTTTTAGAGAATCGTGTTTTTAGAGAATCGCGATGCTATGAAATCAGAGAATCGCGATCTTATGAAATCAAGAGAACCGCGTTTTTGAGAATCGCGATTGTCAGCAGAGAATCGTGTTTTCACAAAATCATGTTTTCACAAAATCGTGTTTTCACAGAATCGTCTTTTCACAAAATCGTGTTTTCACAGAATCGTGTTTTTGGCTGAAAATCATGATTTGTGAGAATCACGATTTTGAGCACAACCAGAGAATCACGATTCTGAGAATGACCACAAAATTGTGATTCTTTCAGCAAGCTTTTAGGCGGGAAATAGAAAATCACGATTTTCAAAAAAGAAATTTTGAATTTTCACAGAATCGCGATTTTCATCACAGAATCATGTTTTTTGGCGGGAACTTCGAATTTCTGAGCACCGAGCAATGGCGAGCTCTGTAGGTGCAAAAACTCATGAAAAAAACACAGCGCTTGCTCTCCCTTGCACCTCCTAACTCCTTCTCACACAATAATGCATGAAAAATGGTATGAAAATGGTGAAAATGCACTAAAAAACAAGAAATTTCTATGAAGAAGAAGATGGAAGAAGATGGAGATGGTGATGATGATGAAGATGGAGAAGAAAAAACAGAAAAATAACAAAAATGATAATTTTTTTACCTTCCAACGTCGCAAATCTACGATCTTACCATAACAACGCTCGTCCTCGAAGCTCTCTCCCCGGCAACGGCGCCAAAATTTGGTGTAGCTCAAGCGTAAGCACCACCTCCTTTACTTGTCAATCTGCAGAGACGTGAGGACCGGTATGAAGACCACGAGCAAGTGAAGGCACAAGTGCGTGAGTGAAAGCACACAAGCATGCACACACATACACACACACGCGCGCAAGGTAAGATCAAAGAGAGGAACAATGGAAAGCTTCTATTGCAAAAGAGTTCTCTTACAAAAGCTCTATTCTCTAACAAGCTAACCTCAAAAATGAGCTCTCTAGCTCTTTTTATAGTTTTTTTACTAGTTTTGGCCCTATCCAGACCTAGTGTCCGGCCTAGTTAAAAATTAGGTTCTAGGGCTTATTTGAGGGCCCAAACGAACTCTAAAAATTATGAAAATTGGTAGGATGATACTCCTAATACTCCTCAAGCTTGAGGACTCCTTGGCTTGAACAAAATGGAGTTACAAAAATAGAAAATAGTATTTACAATGGTTTTTAGTGATGGAAATCACTATTTTTGTAGGGGATTCTTCTAAAAATTTGACATGTACTTCTTGGAGATCCCTACTTGCTACTTCTTCTTGTGTGTGTCCACCTTTCTGATGTGCTTCCATGCTTGTGCTTGACCTTGAGTTCCAACAAGAGTACACCCACTATTCATGGAGAGAATATGAGTTCATTATATCTTGTTGTTAACCCTCTATTTCATGCCAGGACTAAACATGTTGAGATTCAATATCATTCTTGAGAGAGAAGGTGATTGATAAAGAGATTGAAGTCATACATACTTCTACAAAAGATCAGATTGCAGACATGTTAACCAAAAGCTTGGATGGACCTAAGTTGCAAAGGTTCAAAGACATGGTAGGTATAAAGAAGATGGACAAAATCACAATTGATGATTGAGGGGGAGCTGTTGGTGCATGACAATCAACAATTGATGATTTGGACAAAGGATTGAAGTCAAATAATAACTCAAAGATCAAATTCTAAGGCTTGAAGATTAGTGTATGGTCAGAAGATAAAGACTTGTATATACATGTACACTAAGCTTTAAATTAGTTCACATATACCTTTATAATGGTGACAAGTTTGTACATATATGCCTATATATACATGTATAGAGTCGGGACATGAGAGAGAGGTGAGATATAGACTACATGTAGATGAGTAGAAGAAGAATGTATGTGATGAATGAATGAGATTCATCAAATCAGTTGTTTTCATGAGAATAGAAGAAAACTTATGAAATCTGAGCCGCGATCTTTTCTCAATCTCTCCTTTTGTGCTTGATCATTTCATAAATCCTTTTGTAGATGTCTAATTCTATATTTAATGCATCTATATACAATTTTTGAGAGTTTAATTGTAATGAGACTGAGAGAATTGTGAGTAGGAACATTTACATATGTAAATGTGAAGAAGTGAAGACAGAAACAGACACAATCTCGGTGGTCAATGTTTTGATCAGATCTCCCTCCACAGTGTAAAGTTTTGAGCAAGTAAGCACTCATTCTTTAAGTTGAAAGGTAAGCTACTTGTGGCTAAAATCATTTGAATAAACGTCTAGTTTGGGAGAACCATGCATTAGAAGTTGCAGGTGTCAAAGTCGACTACACAGAAGAGTAGTTTCATACATAGATACATTGTTTGAAGCAAATCTCAAGATCTACTAAATCTTTTGAATAGATTTAACTTGGATAAGGTGTGAAAACTTTAGAAGACACATTGTATGAAGTTTCATTGAAAAATTTACACATTTGATCTATCAATGAGTGCATTAAGTGTAGCAGACTTTTCTAAATAATCAGTTTATTCACAATTAGCTCAAAGTTTGATAATTTGGCATTGGTCTTCCAAAATTGGTTGAGATTTTGAGTTTTTCTTGATATAGAGGTGCCCTAACATCAAGGATAGCTTGTTCTTTTGGATATTAACACTCTCCATCATTATCTTTGTACATTCACTTGATAATTCATTTAGTGTTGTGTTGTGCTCCAAGTTTCTTCTTCTTCCTTGTGTTGTTTGTGTGCTTGTGCAGACCTCAAACTCCAATAATTGGTACCAAAGTAGCAGTCTCAGAATCGCATGAAAAATTGGTGAGCATACTCAATGGGATTAGGAGTTCAAAATTTCTTTGCTTTGTGGTGTCAAAATTTTGATATGATCTTGTTTCAGCCTCCAAAAACACTATCGTAGTGTTTGTGTAGGAAAATTTGTCCTTTTGTGCCAAACATATATACAAGTTTTGGTTTTCCAGTACAAGCACCTTGAAGTTTTCTATAGGTTTAGTAGAGCTTAACAAGGTGCTTATATTCATCCTTTTGATATACAATCATTTTTTTGCATCAAGGTATTAATGCATTGGCTATGGCTTAAAGCAATAATGTATTCCATATGTTGGCTCTTGAGAACAAGTTGGATGGTACCAATTACCCATTATGGGCATATATGATGCATCATGTATTGGTAACAAAAGGATTATGGAATATTGTGAAGGGTCTTCAAAAAGGCCCTTCTACACCTATGAATACAGTTATTGAAGGTGATGCAGATGGCATTGAAGATGATGATGTTCAGATTCCTCTTCATGTTGTGGTTCCTAGTCCACCTACTACAGAGCAACTTTGTTGGATGGTAGAGATGATCAGGCACATGCACTGATTGCCTTGTCTACCAAACATGCCATTATCCCTCATATTCATTCTTGCAAAAATACAAAGGGTCCTTAGGATACACTTACCACTTTATACTAAGAAAGAAATGAGCCTTGTGTTGCTTACCTCCAAAAATAGTTGGATGAAGGCTTGCCAGATATTTCACCTGTGCATATTGTTCTTAATGGTCTTCCATATTCATATCAGAGTTTTTCTTCTACTCTTCAATCGATGATGAAAGGCAATCCAAATGCCTTAACATTCGAGGAGTTAGTGTTTCTTTTTTGTCAAACGATCAATCTACGTAGAACATGTCTATTATGCATGTTGCAGATCAAGATTTCTTAGGTATTCAGAAGGGCACAGGTAAATGGAGCTCATCTACTAATAAGGAGAAATCTCCTAATGCTGTAGAGTCAAAGAAGGAAGACAAAGATGAGAAGAAAAGAGAAAATAAGAAGTAGTTTTGCAAATACTATAAAAGAAATGATCATGTCATTAAGATTTGTCCAAAACTCGCTGCAAAAGAGGAAAAGAAGAAAGAGATTGGAATGGTTGTTGTAGAGGCCTCTACCCAAAAGATAGAGTCTACTAACTTGTGTAGAATGAAGAGTGGGCATTTACTACTATATGGAGATATGACCCATCTTTTCATGAGCAGTGTATGTTTGTAGTAGACTCAGGTGTTTGGTACTTTGACAATGGGGTAACTAAAGATATTACCTTGCACTATAGTTTCTTCACTTCACTTGAGTCTGCCCCTACAAGGAATATTGTCATAAGGTTAAACAACTCCTCATATCCTATAATGGGAGTTGGTAAGATCATTTTGACTACTACTAATGGTAGTTCTTTCACATTTTTAGATGCATTATATGTGTAAAGGATGAAAAAAATTCTTCTCTCAGTTTAAGAATTAGCCAAGATTGGCTTGGTTGTTAAATTTATTGATAACAAGTGTACAGTTCATGATATTTCAAATGGTGATGTCATTATTGCTTCTGGCATTTTATGTCCTGGGCTGTATAAGCTCATAGATTATGCAAAATCTATGAATGATTCAGCATGTGTAGTTAAAGATTCTCAAGCTATCTCATATGCAAATCTTTGGCATGCATGCATTGCTCATATGAATTATGCTAGTTTGCTACACCTGCACAAATTTGATATGGTGTCCTCTCTGCCCAAACTTGAGGAGCCTTGTCAACATGTATGTGAAGGCTGCATTTTGGAAAAAATGCAGGTTTTTTCCTTCCCTAAAGATGGTTCAATTAGAGCTCCTCATAAATTATAGCTTGTTCATAGTGTTGTGTGTGGTCCTATGTAGACACCTTCTTTTGGGAACCACCTTTATGTCATGAAGTTCATTGATGGTTTTTCTAGGCATGCATGGGTTTATCTATTGAAAGCATAAAGTGTTTGTGTGCTTCAAATAGTTTTTGATTATGGCTGAAAATCTGTCAGCATGTAAATTGGGCACCCTCTATTCTAATCGAGGGGAGGAATACATGTCTTCTAATTTTAATGCATTTCTAGCTAAGCTTGGAATAAAAAATTAGTGTACGATGTCGTATAAACCTCAAAAAAATGGAGTTGCACAAAGAAAGAACATGTCTCTTATGGAGATGGCAAGATGTATGGTCAAAAGTTAGGCTTTACACCATAGGTTATGGCTTGAGGCTATTATGTGTGCATCATATGTATTTAACAGGGGTTCCACCAAAGCACTACATTATATCACTCCATATGAGGCTTGTCAAGACTTTTGTTGCTCATCTGTGTGCCTTTGGTTGTCTAGCATATACATGGGTGTCTGAAAACAACACAAGAAATTGGATGATAAATCAATGAAATGTATTTTGTTTGGGTATAGTTTTAAAAAAAAGGCTATTATCTATATCATCCACAGACTAAACACATTTTGGTAAGCCATGATGTTGTTTTTTGTGGAAGATGTGGTTCAGTCATTACTTTCATGTACTATGGAGACATCAGTTAGCTTGAAAGATGTGTATGACACTTTGTGCCTCTCATAGTGCTTTGTTTGCATCAAATTGCTATGTGGTCAATCCATCTAGTCTTTGTGATGAGAATGATCTTGTTTTTTTTTTTAGGAAGCACAAAATTCAAAAAACTGGATGGCTATTATGCAATCAAAATATGATGCTATTATGAAGAATGGTACCTTGTCTTTATGTGATTTACCTCCCAAAAAAAAGGCCATTGGCATTAAATGGCTATAGAAGCTAAAACATAATCCTGATGGAACAATTGACATGTATAAGGCTAGGCTTGTTGAAAAAGGTTATGGCCTAGAGAGAGGCATTGATTTTGATGAGATCTTTGCACCCACTTTCCGAATGACCACCGTTCATAGCGTTGTGCACTTGTGCATCAGTTAGAATGTACATTTGTTGGACATTAAAAATGCATTTATAAATGGTGACTTACATGAAGAAGTGTATGTATTTTAGGCTTTTGTGTAGAAAGGGAATGAAAACAAAGTGTGCATGTTGAAAATGGTTTAAAGCAAGCACCACATGCTTGGTATGAAAAGATGTATGCCTACTTGATTGCACATGGTTTTGAGAACAGTCAAATTGAGAGCACCGTATATGTTAAGTGTGCATATGATGTACCTCTCATCATTGTTGTGTATGTTCATGACATGCTCCTCACCAATCCTAATGATAATCATATTGCTAAATTTAAGGCTAATTTGCATGCCTCTTTTGTGATATCAAGTTTGGGGCATTTGCATCATTATTTGGGCATTCAGTTTATGCAAGTTGATGGGGGAATATCTTTGTGTCAAAAAAATATATATTGACATATTATTACATCATTTTGGCCTTGACAATAGCAAATCTATTTCCACTCCTATCAAAACAGGTTTATGGTTAAGTCTTCATGATGTTGGAGATGCATTTGATGTTGTTCTCTATCAACAGGCTATTGGATTCTTGATTTACTTATGCATAACTCGACTTGATATTCACTTTGATGTCTCAGAGATGAGCAGGTTTATGCATTTCCCAATTGTCAAGCATTAATGGTCTATTGAGCACATCATTCACTACTTGAGTGGTATCCAGGCACTTGGGTTGTTTTATCCCAAGGGGGGATCATTACCACCACATTTACATGTTTGTTTTTACTCAAACTGGGTTGATTGCTATGACACGCTTATGTCCACTAGTGGTTTTTACTTCATGCTTGGTAGCTCATGCATATCTTGGTTAAGCAAGAATCAGCCTACTATGGCCACTTCTAGTTGTGAGATTGGCTAAAGGGTAGCTCTCACAATGACTATTGAGTGTGTGTGGCTCAGACACCTTTTGGCTAAGTTGGGTATTAGTCAATCTTCTGCCACCACCATCTTCACTAACAATTAGAGTGCATTAGCGGTTGCAAGGAACCTTGTGGTCTATGCTTTCACAAAGCACATTGATGTGCATTATCATTATGTCAGGGAGAGGTTCTCTACTAGAGAGATCAGTTTGTCATATGATCCCACAAGGATAACATTGCAGACCTTTTCACAAAGGCTTTGCCTAGGAGAAGTCTTAATCTTTCCACAAAGCTTTGGGCTTACTTCCTTTTGTGGATTGATCTCTGTCCACATAGCTTGCCACTACGTCATATGTGAGTTCCAATCGCTTATTCACCCCATAACTTCAAGGGGGATTTGTGTTGAGATATCAAGCTCAACATGTGATGATCGAGGATGACACGTACCAGTTTTTCGTTTCTCTGACATGTATGGTGGTCATATCGATATATGTGAGGGATACTTCATTGAGCTTTATTAGATTTATCTACCGAGAGTGATGGCACATTTGTTTCTTGCTAGCTCACTCATTCGCGGATATTAGGTTTTTCCTTATGTACTGATCTTTATATATTGCACTTGTTGTATTCTTGTTTTTTAGGTCATTCTTGTACATTCCTTTTATGTAATAGAAGAAGAAGAAGAAGATTTTCTTCCTTGCCTCAATCTGTGTGTGTGCTTCTCCTTGAGAGTGAGAGTGTGTGTGTGAGCTCTCTTCCTTATCTCCTTCCTCGTGACATGGTATCAGAGCCAGCGTGGTTGTAGAGAGCTCGTGGAGAAGGCGACGGTGAAGACTACGTGGCAAGGCGTGGAGAAAACGTGATTTCACAAACGGCCTCTGTTTGCTACAAAAATCGCCGTGAAGGTAGAAGACCTCAAAATATTTTCGTTAGTTAGCCCTTTAGGGTCACTCATTTTTGTAAGATCGAAGTTTTGGAGCCATCTCGACCTCTGTTTCGAGCCCCCAAGGTGGGGCCCATAGAAAAACCAGGTCAGATTCAGAAACTGTAACTTGCGTTGTGTTCGGCGACACTCATATATTCCAGATCCAGAATTTCAACCGATTCCGTGTACTGTTGATACACAAAAACTGTGTTTTTCTGAGATCGAACTATCACATCATAGTGCGACAGTGTTCAAGCAGAAGTGCTGCTTGTAGTGTTTTGCAGTGTTGTGAATTGTTGCAGAAATGGCAAACGCAGATGGAATGAGTCAGCTTATGAGCGATATGCTGGACAAGAACAACTTCCATGCTTGGAGATTCAGAATGACGAATTTCCTGATGGGAAAAGGCTACTGGAAGTATATCGAAGGAGAGAATGAAAATGCTCCGCAGTTACCAGAAAGGAATCGGACTGCAGATCAGTTAAGAGCATATGAGGAATGGAATCAACGAGCACGAAAGGTAATGTATTGGCTATCTGTTAGCATACAAGATAGCATTATTGGACACATACAAGATGCCAAGACTCCAAAAGAGGCTTGGAACAGCTTGGTCACCTTGTATGAGACTAATACAAAGGCACGAAAATTGCAACTCAAGAACAAGCTGCATATATTGGAAAAGAAGAGCATGACGGTAAGTGACTACACTCTTAAAATCAAAGGCATATGTGAGTCACTTGCATCTATTGGCGTGAATGTAGATGATGATGATAAGGTGGAAGTGTGCCTTCGTGGTTTAGGAGTTGCATATAAGCAGTTCAAAACTTCCATACAGACCAGGGAAAATATTCCGAATTTTGCTGATCTGGTATCTATGCTGATTATTGAAGAAAAGAATCTTGGTGAGGACTCAAACTCCCAAGGAAAGCCCAGTTCTGAGTAGGTATTCTACTCTGGCAGAGGAAGAGGTAGAGGTAGAGGTTTTGGAAGTGGAAGAGGAAACAGTAACCAAGACCAAGGTCAACAACAAAATCATGTAGGAGGAAGAGGACATTTTCGAGGCAGGGGGAGCCAAAGAGGTCGCAGAAATTTCCAAAGAAATGATTCAAGTAATGATAGTAAAGGATGTTGGAATTGTGGTAAATCTGGACACTTTGAACGTGATTGCAGGTTAAAGAATCAAAATAACAGAAGGCAGCAAAACAATTATGCATCCACAAGTGCAGATGATTCTGAGAAGCTGTTTATGGTTCAACATCACATGATGAATACGATGTCTGCTGGTGTTTCAAAATCGAATGATAATGTCTGGTATGTTGATTCAGGTGCTTCAAATCACATGACCAATCACGCAGAATGGTTTAATAGTTTGCAGAAAATGCCAGTTCCTGGATATGTTGAAACAGGTGATGATACACACATCCTATTCAATTTGAGCATACAGGAAACATAGCATTGTCTATGGAGGACGGGAAGGTAAAACATCTTGTTGATGTGTTGCATGTTCCAAATATAACAAAGAATCTGGTTTCTGTTGGACAAATGGTTGACCAGGGATTACAAGTCAGGTTCAATGCTGATGGATTATATGTAGAAGAATACAAGCAGGTTGGACGATTGGTTGCCAAAGGAAACAAAGTGGGTAGGATGTTCACCTTAAATGTGAAGATTCCTGAAATGAATGCAGCCATGTTTGCAAAAGGTGCAGGAGTTATTGCAGATATAGAGATATGGCACAAAACTTGCAAAGGCTGAAAATGATGCAGTCAAAGGAGATTGTCCATGGACTACCAAATTTCAAAGTTGCAAAAATGCAAAAGGTATGTGCAGCATGTCAATTTGGTAAACAGTCAAGAGCATCATTTCCACATGACAAGCATGTTAGTGAGAATGTACTAGAAGTAGTACATACAGATGTTTGGGGTCCAGCAAAGACCTTATCTATGGGCGGTTGCAGGTTTTATGTTACCTTCATTGATGATCATACACGAAAAGTATGGGTATATTTCATGAAAGAGGAGCGAGGTGTTCACTCACTTCCAGAATTTTAAAGCTATGGTGGAAAAGCAGACAGGGAAGTACATTCAAACATTAAGATCTGATGGAGGAGGTGAATACATGTCAAATGAGTTCAGCAGTTTTCTAAAAAATCATGGAATTCGGCGTCAGTTTTCATGCAGGTACACACCACAATAGAATGGTGTTGCTGGACGCAAAAATAGACATATTGCAGAAATAGCAAGAGCCTTGATGGCTGAGAAGAATATGCCTCATTGTTATTGGGAAGAAGTTGTGCATACTGTTGTATACATCATGAACAGAACTCCGACTGCTGCTGTACATCAAGCTACACCTGAAGAGAAGTTTACAGGTAAAAATCCAAACTTATCACATCTGAAAGTTTTTGGCTGTATTGCATATGTACATGTTCCAGATGAGTTGAGGACGAAGCTTGATCAAAAAGCAGAAAAATGTGTCTTCATTGGATATTCCCTTGAGCAAAAGGCGTACAAATGTTATAACCCACTCACACGACATGTGAAGGTGAGCAGAGATGTGGTATTTGATGAAATGTCAAGCTTCTATGCAGATGCCAACGAAGGACTGAATCTTGAACCAAATGACAAAGAAAATGTTGAAAAATCTAGTGCAAAATCTCAAGTTTTGAGTGGACCCGATGCATCACCAAGCAATAGTTCCAACTCAAATCCATGGAGTGGAAGATTGCGTGGAAATTTCAGTCCAGCAAATTCATCAAATACGTCCAAGAAAGGTAAAGAAAAGCTTTCTGCTGGTAGTAAAACAGGTGCAGGTTTTGAAGATATTGATGGAGATTCAAGTGGTTCAGAAAAGAGTATTGATGAGGAACTTGGATTGCCCTCTGTGAAGACTCCAAGAGTAAGAAGGGCACATGCAGATGATACAAGAAGAAGTGACCCAGGACCAAGAAGATCTGGGAGGATGCGTAATTCAGTGCAACGATTGACATGTGATAGTTACATGGCTCGCAATTGTGCCTACATGACAAAGGTAATACAAGATGCTGAACCTTCTTGTTTTGAAGATGCAATTGGTAATGCAGATTGGGAAAAAGCTATGGATGAGGAGATGGCTGCACTTTATGGAAATGATACATGGGAGCTGGTTCCATTACCACAAGGAAAGAAATCCATAGGCTGCAAATGGGTTTACAAGGTAAAGCATAATGCTGATAGTAGCATAAGCAGGTATAAAGCACGATTGGTAGCTAAAGGTTATGCACAGACATATGGCATTGATTATGAGGAAACATTCAGCCCTGTAGCTAAAATGTCTACTGTCAAAACACTTGTTGCATTAGCTACAGCAAAAGGATGGACTTTGCATCAGATGGATGTGAAGAATGCTTTCCTACATGGTGAGTTACAGGAAGAAGTATATATGGACCAGCCACAAGGATATGAAGATTCAAAGCATCCAGAATATGTTTGCAGGTTGCAAAAGGCTTTGTATGGGCTGAAGCAAGCCCCTCGTGCATGGCATGCAAGGATTGTTGATTACTTAACCAGCATTGGGTTCTCTATGTGTGATGCAGATCACTCACTATATGCAAGGGAGGCTGATGATGGCATCATTATTGTGGCTATTTATGTTGATGACCTGATTGTAGGTGGTGATAATGAAGAAAGCATCAAAGAGGTAAAGAAACTTCTAATGCAGGAATTCGACATGAAAGATCTTGGTGTGCTGCACTATTTCTTGGGCATTGAGTTTATACATACAGAAACAGGTATATGGATGTCGCAAAGGCAATATGCCTTGAATATGCTGCAAAAGTATGGTATGGCTGATTGTAAGCCAATTTCTATGCCATTAGATCAGAATTTGAAATTGGATACTACATCAGGTGAAGCATTGGAAAATTCTACTATGTACAGGAAAATTGTGGGAAGTCTTATATATCTCACAATTATAAGGCCTGATCTAAGTTATACTGTTGGACTTGAAAGTCAGTTTATGCAGGTTCCCAGGAAGCCACATTTGGATGCTCTGAGGCGCACTCTAGGTTATGTGAGTGCTACTTTGGATTATGCATTGTTTTATGAAGTTGGTGTGGAGTTGCAGGTTCATGGATACACCAATGCAGATTGGGTTGGTAGTACTCCAGATAGAAGATCTACTAGTGGCTTTCTTTTCTCACTTGGAGGTGCAGCTATTACATGGAGCAGCAAGAAGCAACCCACTGTTGCTTTGTCGAGTACAGAGGCTGAGTATAGAGGTGCTACAATGGCAGCATGTGAGGCATCATAGCTAGAGATGTTACTTGCATATTTAGGTGTGGAAGTGCAAAAGCCTATCACTATCTATTGTGATAATATTAGCAGCATACAGTTAGCACAGAACCCTATTTTCCATGCTAGAACAAAGCATATCGAGGTACATTATCACTTCATCAGAGAGAAGGTATTAGCAGGTGATATTGATCTTGTTTATGTGAGAACAGATGAGCAGGTTGATGATATTTTCACCAAAGCACTTGGAGCTGAGAAGTTGAAGAAGTTTCGAGAGCTTGGATTACAGGATATGGCGTTGAGCTTGAGGGGGAGACATGTACAGAATCACTCTTCTGGCGTAATCCTTCCTTAACTAGACATGTGTCCTTTGGTAAGGAGCCGTGTCCAGAATCGCACTTGCAACATTAGGAGACCCATCCTTCTGGTCAGCAAGGTTCAAGCAACCATATAAACTCTGCATCAATTCTTCTTGAGGAGTGATCAGACAAAAAGTGGATTTAGATATCTAAGGAGGCAATGCTCACCAGTGAGTACCCTTCCTAAGAAGCTTAAGTCATTATAGAATATACACTAAGAGCCTTTCAGAATGAAGCAGTCATAACCCGAAAATAAGGATGTCACCCACCGCACACCCATAATTAGTACTAAGAGCTTTAATTCTGGAGGCGACTTATGGAAGCATTCGATTTCTACTCAGTGTTGACTCCTGCAAAGCTCATAATCATCTTTCATGAAAAGGACAATTACAATTCTCTATTCATTATATATCATGAACTACAGATAGGAAGATTACTCCCTGGCAAGGTAGCACTCAGAGATAAGACAGATTCAAGCATTCTATGAGCAAATGAATGCCTCCTGTTATCCAAAACTTCAAGCAACTTCATTCAATTTAGAACCCTCAAAGAGGAGGTTTCATTAATCATGAAGTAGTAAACCCCTAAACAAGTTTCCTAATGCAAGTTACAAGATGTGTCTGAATGAACAAATTCACATGACTTGAATAGAGCAACATATAGATAAGGACCATGGTAACTTTAGAATTCATAAAAAATTGTACAAACCAATGTATCTGTAGTTACAGATTTTGGTCTCCATCCCAATTCTTACCATCTCAAGGTCTTTCATCCATATCGGTTATCCCTCCCATATTAACAATCATAATTCCAAGCATTTTAATCTTCACATAACAGGCATAAAAAAGTTCCACCAGAAAATGTATCTTCATGCATTCTATTGTGAAAATCCAAGAGAGGAGAAAGGTATATCAGCTTTATTAATCGACCCAATGGCTAGCTTATCAAATTGTCGCACTAAGCCAACTGCAACAGGGACACATTGACCTCCCAGATTATCAACCTATGTGTTATCCTGCATAGAGCTATGCACAAGGAACACGTGACCCTTAAGACTCCTCATGAGCTTACATCTCCGAGACCTAAGATGGCCAAGCTTGTACAATATAGCCAAAGATACAAATCTTGGCATCACACATTTCAAACACTCACCAGCTTAGCATCTTTGGCATACATAGTGAAGACTTCAATACAACAGTTGGCTTGGACAACTCAATCAATGGCAACAGAGACATAAGCACCGTATTGAACACTGTTGTGTCTAGTGAGACATCCATTCAAAACATTCTTAATAGGCATGTCTAACAATGAGCATACATTTTAAGGCTTTCAGGTGACTTATAAATATATAAAAATCGAGTTGCCTTGGGGGAAATCCATTCAAAGAAGATCCTTGGGAGAACATGCGTTTGTCTGATTCAGTCATACCAACTGCTCACTACAACGATAGTAAAAGACCTACAAGACATGCTCCATCCATATTAAGTTTGATGGGTTTGGGGTCTTCGAACATTACTCCTTGGCGTTTAGGTAGAAACAAGTGCCGACAAATGTACCAAGGGAAGAAGCCCATATCCTTAGTTTGATGTTAACAACCCCCATGATGGCGAGGATGGCTGGAGAGGGCGATCGATGATTGTAATGGAAATGCCTCCATTTCCGCAGATGAAGTGCTGAAGCATTTAAACAAGAAACATGATGACATCCAGAAAGGCATGACTTAGAAGTGGTAGATCGATACCATACTAAGAATGGCTATTACTGAACCATCCCCCTTTGGAGCAATAGGTACACAATGAAAGGTGAGGCCAACTATGATGGTAACCGCCATGTATGTGGAAATATTGATCTTTTGCCCAGAAAAGTCCTTCATCATCAAACCCGCAGGTATCCGCATAACCAAATCATAGCCTATGGTATGTAAATGAGTAGGTACAATAGACCTCTAATATGTAGTAATAAAGAGGTTAAACATAGCCGGGCCAAAAAATGGTGAGCCTTGCACAAACATAGGTTGATCATTCATCGAAAAAGGAGATTCCGAAACAACACAACTCCTTCGAGTCGGATGGCAAATCAGAGGAGCAGGAATCCCAAAGGCTTTGGCACATGAGTGCCCATCGAGATGAGCTTGACAACGGAATTTCAGGGAACTCCAGATGCAACCCTCAAACCACCCAAGGTCCACAGGAGGGAGATGAACAGGAGAAGTATAGCTACAGATCGATTGGGGGAGCCAAGGCTGAATATGGTCGCACATATCGGGGCCAATGGCTCAGATTCACACAAAGGAAGAAGATGAGGGAGCAAGGGAGCCAGACAGTAGTGCCAACAAAAGTCGAGGGAGCAGAGTTCACTTTTGAGCATGGAGAAGCACGAACCTTCGATCCATCGTGTAGAGGAGGCAAGCGTAAGTGCTAGTGCTCGATCTGCCAAGAGCACCTGTGGCAATAGCTCCACCAAAAGCTTATGGAGGCAGGGGAGATAAGCACAACCAAAAACCTCAGGTTGCTGGTGAAGAGTCGAAGAGAGCCATAGCTCCGCTTACACATCACACCAAAACAGGTCTTGGAAGAGCAGAAGAGGCAAGCAAAATTGGTGATCAGACCCCAAAGAATAGTGGAAGAAAGACTCAAACTCACACAGTCGAGCCTGGGTCCAATGGGAGCTATAGAAAAATCCGCTGTGAGCACAAATCCACCTTTCTACCGAGCAGATGATTGCGTAGCCCAAAGAAATCACCACCAAGAAGAAGCTTTACTCCTAGGAGAGGTTGATCCGAGGGCTCTGTACAACTACTGAGCAGTGAGAAGAGATGAAGCACGCAACACTAATCCTTCTCAGTGCGAAGATGGGAAGCCGATGGACCCAAAGTTGAGTACAATGCACTTGTGGAGGAAGGAACCTCACTCGACAGTCACAAAGAGCAACGACAAAACTGACCCCAGAGGAAGGATCATAGGGGGAGCTCTGTGGAGCTCGACCCCGCCATAGCCTTGAGCGGCGTAGATGAGCAGAGGCGACTCAAAAAAATACCGACCCCAAAAAGGGGGAAAGAGAGCGAACAGTCGCATGCATTAGAGTTATGAAGAGAGAGAAAGGGAAGATTTACTTTCCCCCATATGGAGTTGCACGGATTTGCGTTTGAACCTTTATGGACATTCAACAAGGAAGACAGGTATCCAATGAGTGAAAAATAGAACGAACTCAACCCCCCCCTTTTTTTTTTGTCCAGAATGAAGAGAGGGAGGGAAAAAAAAAGAGGTACCCATCCCTCTTTCCAAGGAAAACATCAACACCAAGAAATGACAGAGATGGGGTTGATGCCCAAATGTGTGTGTATATGAGAGAGAGAGGATGAGAGAAGGGGGTAAGGGGGTGTTTTATTTGTGCATCAACCAAACTTGAACTAAAACTATTCAAAAATTCAAAGACAAGAGGTACCCTAGGCCAACCGAAGGCCACACGTATTCATCCTCCTCCAAGCGTCAAGGTGCGTCTCATGAAGTATGGACACGCAAACTTGGAAAAACCAACGGCTAAAGGCCGACGTCCCCGGAAACGGCGCCAAATTGTTGAGAAAAGGGGAGCAACAAACCCTAACCGCCTCACATGGAAGTGAGAGGTTTCTCCAAGTTGGGGCAAAGAATGAGAGGAGAGGTTCACCCACGCTCATGGAGCAATGGCAACAATGGCCAACGTCACAAGGAGCAAAGGGGAACATCCTCCCAACCATGCACACACACATGCAAATCCATACACCAAGACCAACGCCATTGCACACAAGGAGGCAAGAGAGTAACAAATGACACCTTCTTCCATTACCAAAATGGAGGCCAAGGCCATGGCCAAGGGACCTCCCTTTTACAAATGAGGCTCTTCTTTATATAGAGAAGAGAGGCATATGTGAATAAAAACATGTGGTCAAAAGACCACATGTGCTAAATCAAAAAGAGAATCTTTATGTGATATGGGACTAACCACCTAGAGAGAGAGAGCGCGTGGAGAATTCTACGTGGGGATTTTGGTATTTGAGCAAAAAGGAGTTTTCAAAGAAAAGGCTTCAATACCATAGACTAGAGGAAATATCAAAAAGTGGTTTTAGGAGAGTGTTCACATGGACATCTCCTAATTTACAAAAAGAAGGTATTTTCATGAAGGGAAAAGGATGCCATAGCATGAGAAAAATTATGGGCAACCCTTAGAGCAACAGCCCCTGACCTAGATAAAATCATAGACATATTAAAGCTACCCAAGTCTAGGACACCAAAGGAAATTCAAATTTCTTTGGGTCATACTGGTTACCAAAAAGGTTTTATTAAGATGTATGCAGACATAGCTAGACCATTGGCTAGGCTCACAGGTAAGGACATCCCATTCAAGTGGGATGACTAAGAGGAAATGTCTTATCAAGTTTTGAGATCCAAGCTGGTGTTTATAATGATCCTTATCACACCATATTGGTCTAAAATTTTCCATGTCCATGTAGATGCCAATGCCTATGCAGTGGGGGTAGTTCTCACACAACATAGTGAGGAGTATAAATTTGATAGACCCATTTAGCATGCAAGTTGGATTCTAATCAAGGCTCAGAAGAAATATAATAACACCAAGAGGGAAGCCTTGGCAATGGTATTTGTTGTCCAAAAAGTCTACAATTACTTGTTAGGGGTAAAATGCGACATAATTATGGATCACCAACCACTAAGGTACCTATTAAACAAGCCACAAACAACAAGTAGAGCACTTTTTCTTGTTAATTTAAATGAGAAACTGGATGTTCTCTGGTGTTTTGAGTGGGGAAAGCTATGTTGAAAATGTATTCTTAATTGAAAGATTTTTTTGGGGATTTTTTCTTTTTTTGGCATTTTTTAATTTTTCTTCTACTTTAAGTACTATTAAGAAAAGGTGGGTCCCTTGTCTTTTGTTAAAATACAATTCCCTAACCAGTAAACTAACTACAATTCCCTAAATAGTATTAGCTTAACCCTTTGAGACCTTAATGGATTCACCCGTTCATACCTTTACAATTTTCTTTAGCACATTCCCTTTAAGGGAATTAACTAAACACAAAACCAGTAGGTGCGTTAGTTTGCTGAGTTGTAAGAATTTTCTAACCAAAGGCCTGAAGGGTTAAGCAAAACCCATAAAGGTATTAGGGATAAACCTTACCATAAAGGGAATGGGGCTAATAAAAATCCTTGCGCATAATGGTAAATAGCGAAGTAAATATTGGTTAGGTTTTGTTTTTTTATCATGCAAACCCTACCTAGTTTTCTTTGGTCATGCCCATTTCCAATATACATGATTAAACCAATTCCTAATCATCCTTTGAAATCATATAACTATCAAAAGTTAATGAGTATTCATCATAATTGCTATAGTCTAAATATTCATAAGGGTGGGACATCGTAATGCCTTTTTAGAAGTTCCATTTTTTCTTCAAGACAACTTTTCATGCCTATTCACACTTGAAGAGTATATTGCTATTTGGCCAAGATCTTCTCAAGTCTTGAAGGGTTAGGCTCTCCTGGTAGATCGAAAGGTGATCAACAAGCTAGGAGTCTGCTTTCTTTCAATCAAGCCATGATCCTAGTCCCTTTTTTTTTATCAGCTGCCCCCCAAAATAATATGTTTTACTTGACTCACAAATAACTTACTTAATTTTCATTGAAAGAAAGTGAACTCTTTGTGATCTTTGAGGACTAGAATTTTGTAATTATACTTAAGACTAGAATATAATGATGCGGGTCAATTATTCCTTACATCATAGATATGCTGCATCCTAAAATCCCAATTACCAAGGTTTTGTGGCATCACAAGGAGAAATTAGAACAAATAGCTACCAAAAAGTGGTTCTCAATATCACCAAGAAGATCATCCTTTCCATATAGATTGAGGCCTTTGGAAAGGCCAAACGACTACCGTAGAGTAGGTTACCCTTACTAGGGACAAGAAACTAAATGATATCCTATTAATTTGTTCGATCAACACAAAATTGGACTCTCCATGTAGGAAACAAAACTGAGATCTTATGCTGCTAACATTTACCATTAAGGTAAACAGAGGAAATACCTGAAGAGAGGTCAGAGGGCCCATAACATCTGCCTACCTTTGCCAGTTCTGACACCACTTGGAAAACGAATGCCAAGAACTTTACCAAAACCTAAATGGTATTAGTCCATTTAGGCATCAGCTATTATGCTTAGCCTAATGGTAAACACTTAAGCTAAGGTACTATTTTAGTTTAACCATCTTTAGAGAAAGTAAAGAAAATTAATGCATAAAATGGGAAATGCACCATTAGGACCTTTAGGGCAAACTAACCCTCGTTTACCTTTAGGTTTTCTTTACCAACCATATAGGTTTTTTTTTACTCGAATTTAGGCCCAAAGGGTTAAGGTATTAGGCCTAAAGAAAATTGTAAGGGGAATCAATCTATGCTAATATTCTTAGTAAATGTGTAAGCTATTACGCTTAAGCCTAACCCAAGAAACTTTAGTCATTTCCATAGGTGCATTAGTAGCCTTTTTGGTTTTCTGTCACCCAAGAAACTTTAGTCATTTCCATAGGTGCATTAGTTTTCACTTCTCATAAGGTGTGTTAGTTTCCTTAACGGAAAACAAAAACGTTATACAGATAGACTTAAGCAAAGACCATTAAGTAAAGAAGGATTAAGGTAATACCTATAGGTAAGCATTGTTAACTCTTTAGCACCTTATGGGGTGAAGTGATAGTGGCTAATACGTTATGGAGCACTTATTTTACCTAATGGTAAACATTTTCTTTAGCATGCTACGGACAAGACCTAATCAATCTTTGCTTATGCCTAATACCTTATGGAGTGGGTAGCTTATTGCTAAATAACATTTTCTTTAGCACGCATAACACGCCTTTTAGGGCTAAGGAAAATAAAACCTAAGTGGGTTTTGCTTAAGCATAATGGTAAATAGTTTTCTTTAGCACATTCTCTAAACATAGAAGCTAATATCGTTAGGTAAATGGGAGTTTACCATTTAGATTTTGGTATTAGCTTAATGAAAACAAGACCATTAAGTCTTAATCTTAACCATTAAGGTCTTGCTTAACCCTTCGTGCTTGGTATTAGCTTAACCAAGACTGAGAGCCTTCACGTACTATCTCTCTCTCTCTATCTCTCTCTTTATCTCTCTCTATCCCTCTCTCTCTCTCTCTCTCTCTCTCTCTCTCTCTCTCTCTCTCTCTCTCTCTCTCTCTCTCTCTCTCTCTCTCTCTCTCTCTCTCTCTCTCTCTCTCTCTCTCTCTCTCTCTCTCTCTCTCTCTCTCTCTCTCTCTCTCTCTCTCTCTCTCTCTCTCTATATATATATATATATATATATATATATATATATATATATATATATATATATATATATATATATATATATATATATATATATATATATATATATATCCCTCTCTCTATATCCTTTTGCTCCCATTTTTCATTCCTTTATTTATTTATTGTTTATTTTAATTCCCGCCACAACATTTTTTAAAGCCTTTTTTTAGTTATTTATTTATTTATTTATTTCCCCCACCCCCCACACACCCCTTCACCCATTCCCTTTTTTTCATTCTCTTTTATATTTATTATTTCTTTTAATTCCTCATATATTGTTTTTTTAACCTTTACTTATTTTATCCCCATCCCCCTTATATCGTAGTATAAATTTTATACTATGGTATAACCTTTTTTTTCAATTATTTTTTCTTTATCAACACTCAATAGCTCTAAACTACACATCAGGTGGCCATTTTTTAAAATATTGGAGTCATCTTCATGTTTCTTGACACTTTGAGCTCATTTTCATCATTATTTTCCCCAAAATTAGAGCCATTTTCCTTCTTTTGGTCAAGCCCTTTCTTTTTTGTCCACATTAAATATCTGATTTTTAACATGCACATGTTTCACATGGTCCATTCCCTCTTTATTTTGCCACATATTTCACATTTTTCACATGCGTTCCATGTTTCTTCTCCTTTTTTGACTTTTTCCTTACTATCGAGCCCCTCTAATCCTCCCTACCCCTTCCTTATTCACCCTTGTCCCACCCTTCCCCATCCCTTGAATTGTATGACAATCCCCCTCCTCTACCCCTCTTTTTTATTGATTCAACATCATTTTCTTCATCCATCTTAGCTACTTGATCTCGAATCAAGTTTTCATATTACCTTGTAACAACTCCCTTTCCTTCTCAAGTTGGATTGCTCATATGTTCTATTCAAGTTTTACGACAGACTTATGTTGCAGTGGCATATCATTACTCATGGTTTTGTAATTTTCTCTCTGGGATGGAGAGCCCATTAGGTGGTGGGAAACGGTTGAGCCTATAATGGTGCTAACTTGGCAAAGTGGTACACAAGTGGCCTAGGATATGGGTGCATAAGTAGTGCATGTGGTATGCTTACATGTGTTCCATGCTCTAAATGCAATATTCCTTCATCCAAAATTCTAGATTCTCATAAGGTCATGAATTAGTTCTCTGACTCTCTAAAATTAGGAACTCTGCATCCACCTATACTGGCTCTCTATCCAAGGATGATGCTTTGATTGGTGATTGGAAAGGTGGCTCTAGGATTGGTTCATCATGCTCATGGTTTGGTTTGTCCTCTTGTGCCTTTTTCAACTTGTCAGTCAGATTATGAAGGAATTCATTTTCATCATTGTATGTACGTATGTATGTTGTTTCTTAACTCATCTATTAGAGCCTATAGTTCAAAAATTTTTTGAGCACTTCCTCTTGGACACAAAAGCTTTGTTCCTTCTATGTGAGCAAAGTGAACACCCGCCTGCCCACCCAAGGCTTTTGATTAAGGCAACCACCAAGGCATAGATCTTGGCATACCTTGTCATCCAATTCATTGAATTCACCACTGGCACCATTGGCTGCATACGAGGGAGGAGCTCAACAATCAAGGAATACAGAGGTTCCCTATGCTTCATAGGAGATCACCCATCGCAGGAATTTGAAGAGATAAGTGACCCATTAGGTTTATAGACATATATATAAGCCGAGGGGAAAAAACCCTCTTGAGGAGGGAAAAAAGTGCCCCGATAGTTCTAAGTGTGTTCACATACATCACCAAAATATAGCAATAAATCCCCCTTGGAGTGTTGCAAAGAAAACGGAGTTGGAACTTATGTATAAGGAAGTGTCAAGCCATGTGGAAAGAGATCAATCTACAAAAGCAAGTAAACCCAAAGCTTTGCGAAGATCTTCAAACTTCTCCCTAAGAAGATCCTTTGTGAAAAGATTTGCAACATTATCTTGTCTGGGAACATAATCCAAACTAATCTCTCCAACAGAGAACATCTCCCTAACATAATGATTGTGTGACCATGGAACAGATTGGTTCCTTGTGATTGCCAATGCACTCTGATTGTCGATGAAGATGGTGGTGGGAGAAGATTGTCCAACACCCAAATATTCCAAAAGGCATCTAAGTCACACACACCCAACAATCACTGAAAAAGATACCCTATACTTTTCCTCACAACTAGAAGTGGCCATAGTAGGCTGCCTCTTGCTCAACCAAGATATGCATGAGCTACCAAGAATGAAGCAAAAACACTAGTAGACATGCAAGTGTCATAGCAACCAACCAATTTTGAGTAAAAGAAAGCATGTAAATCTATTGATAATGATCCCCTCTTGGGATAAAGAAATCCAAGTAGTTGGGTACCACTCAAATAGTGAAAGATGTGACTAACTGCCTACCAATGCTTTACACCTAGGAAATGCATAAACCTACTCATCTGAGAGACAAAAAATTGGATATTAGATTGAGTTATGCATAAGTAAATCAAGCATCTAGCACCTTGCTAATAGAGAACAACATCAAATGCATCTTGAGCATCATGAGACTAGATCATAAACTTGTTTCCATGGGAGTGGCAATAGGTTTGCAATCTTTAAGGCCAAAAGACTACAATAATATGTCAATATATTTTGTTTGACACAAAGCTATTCCCCCATCAACTTGCATAGATTGAGTGCCCAAATATTGATGCAAATGCCCCAAATGTAACATCTCAAAAGAGGCATGCAAATCAGCCTTAAATTCAAAATATGCTTCTCATTAGGACCAATGAACAGTGTGTCATCAACATATACAACAATGATCAAAACTGCATCATCAAAACACTTAACATATAAGGTGCTCTTATTTGGATTGTTCTCAAAACCATGTGCATTGAAGTTGGCATGTATCTTTTCATACCAAGCATGTGGTGCTTGCTTCAAACCATATAATTCCTTTTTCAGCTTGCGCACTTTGTTTTCATGCCCTTTTTACACAAAACCACAGGGTTAAAATACATACATTTGTTGATGTAAGTCAGCATTCAAAAATGTAGTTTTAATGTCCAACTGATGTACATTCCAACCATCATCAGATGCAAGTGCACAAGTGCTAGGAAGAGTGGTTATTTGACATGTGAGAGAAAAGGTCTCATCAAAATCAATTCCTCTCTCTTGAGCATAAACTTTGGCAACAAGCTTAGTCTTATACCTATCAACTATCCATCAAGCTTACGCTTCTCTAGTGTCAATGGCTCTTTTTCTTGGAGGAAAATCACATAAGGAACATTTTTTGCTTCATCAAAAGAAATAGGCTCATTCTCATCACAAAGACTAGAGGTAGCCATTGCATAGAAATTTGATGCAAAGGAAGCACTATGAGATCCTAAATAGGTATGATATGACAAAGGTGCATCTAATATGCTAACTTTCAAAGTCTACACCAGTCATTAAGGCATAGTTTAGCCTCTTCTATGTGTGGCCTCTCATCAAAAAGCGCATCATGAAAATTTGCACCAGAAATGGAATGATATGTATCATCATGTGGAACTTGTAAATGCTGATAAATTGCCCCATTTGGACCCATGGTTAACTATCCACTTTTAAAAAGAGGTAGCAAAGTGTTGTACACATCTTTATAGCTAATTGAAGTCTCCTTGGTACATGAAAGTAATGGTTGAATTGCATCTTCCACAAAAATAACATCATGGCTAACCAAAATGTGTTTAGTCTATGGATGATATAGATGATCACCTTTTCTTTCAAAATTTCACCCACCAAAAATACATTTCATTGCTTTGTCATCCAATTTTTTATGTTGTTGTTAAGGCATGAATGCATATTCCAAACAACAAAAGACACACAAATGATCAATAGATGGCTTAGAACCATGTCAAGCCTCATATGGAGTGATCGATTACAATCCTTTGGTGGGACACATGTTGCACACATAATAACTTGAAGTCAAAAACCATGGTAAAGCATGGCTCTCGCTAGTAGACCTCACCATCTCCATAAGAGATTTTTTTTCTTTCAAAATATCCAATTTTTTGAGGTGTATATAACATTGTAAACTAATGTTTTATCCAACAATCAGCAATGCATTAAATTCCAAAGGCATGTATTGCCCCCCTTGATGAGAACCAAGGGTGCCAAATTTACATGTTGATAGATTTTCAACTATAACCAAAAATTGTTTCAAGCACATAAACACTTCAAATTTTGATTTCAATGGATACACCCATTGTTGCATAGTAAAGAAGCATAAAAGAGGAGCCCCAAAAATTTTCAAACTATGGGCTCAATTTTTCTTCTTCAAAATCCTATGAAAATCCCTTGAAGCTATGTAAATACACTAGAGGAGTCCTCTAGATGCATAAGCCCCAATCATTGTATCAAAATCCTTGTAAAATATTAAGGAATTAGAGTTCGTCAATAAAAGTGTCAGTCTCTTGTGTGAAAGGACCATTTTTAGGGCACATGTATATAAGTCACTTTGTGACTCTTGTAAAGAATTTTTTGCCATTGTGAGAATTGAAGAAGAATTTTGAATTTGCTTCTTTCTTGCTGATTTCCTTATCCTTGGAGAGCTTTTGTGTGTGTAAAATGCTTGAAAGTGTGTGTAGGACTATTATCTACCCTTTCCCATTGCTTTGGAACTGTTGTAGTGTGTGTGTGAGCCATTATGAGTTGCGAAGCGAGTGTTGGTGTTTCTCGCCATTCACTATTTTGCTTGTAACTTGAAGTAAATTTATCAGATTTGACTAAAAATACAGTAATAGATGCATCTCGTCAAGAGCTTCGAAACGAATCTGCTATTGACTATATTCGGAGTTTGGAGCTGAGAGAAAAGTTCAAATTTGTGCTTACTGCTGAAAATGGTATTGCGACATGCATTTTCATAGGATTTGTGAGTTAGAGAGGTAGTTTAGACTAGTCACATGCATTCTAGCTTAGATACTTCACTTATCATCATGTCTGCACACGTCTTCATACACTTGGCTCATTCGGTTCCTCAAATTGATAATTAAATGTGTATTAATCCACCACTATATGCACTTGTGGGGCAATTGAGGTACAATCTCATAAACACAAGTCCCTAAAGCTTCACAACTTAGGTGCACATGTTTTTGGCATCGTTGTCGGGAAAAAAAACCTAACCAAGGTTCCTTCGTGATGGTTATAGCTTTGGGGTGAAGGAATCATACTTGTAGAGGTGATTTCATTCAGTGGCAAGTCATTAAGTATTTCAGCACTTGTTACTTCACACTTTTGGAGTGTGTGTAATGAGTTTTTACGTTTAGAGTTAGGAGTGAGGAAGTAAGGGAGGAGTTAAGGTTAGGTAGGAGAGAGGAGTGGAGTAGGGAGAAGTAGAGCATCTTAAGAAAACCCAAAAATTTGTCAAATTTAGTTCAGTTTAGGCACTTGGCAAAACAAGGCTATAAAAACCAAAAAATTCAGTTCATTCAGTCACGTGTGAACAAGTATCATGGGAGAGCAGCGACTGGTATCGCCGAGGTGGTATCATGCTAAGCAAGCAAATAGTTGTTGTTGTGAGCCCAAGGCTTATTCAAGGCATCCTTGAAGGTGAGTTCTTCAAATTTAGTATCTCAAACATCACAAGAACACACACAAACATGACTAAAGTCACATCCGGTATTGCAGGGTAGAACAGAAGATTTTCAAGTAGTTTTTGAGTGATATAGGGGGTCAAGAGTGAAGGGGAGAGAGAAATAAGTACATTACACAAAAAAAAAAATAGTTTTGATCATTTTTTGCTACAATATCATGATCGGTTGAGTTTTGGTATTGTGATACCAAAATTCCCTTGTATCGCAATACTTGCCCAGTATCGTATCATGCACGTCCACTTGAGGTATCAGGATACCATCAAGGTATCATGTATCATCAAGTGTTGGTATCACAATCGCAGTCACCCAGTGGTATTGTACCGCAGTCCTCCTGGTATCATATCGTGTCTGTCCAGGTATCGTATCATTGACCGAGCAGTATCGTATTGTGTGCATATTGGTATTGTATTGTTGCCAACTTGGTATCGTATCATGAGGATTAATATCGTATCACGCATAAACCTGGTATCGTATCGTTGGAAATCTGGTATCATATCATCCAGAGAGCTAATTGGTATCGTATCAACTCCAAATACTAGTATCATATCGCGAGCTACCTTGATATCGTATCGTGGGCCATTTCAGTATTGTATTGCCAGTTATCCTAGTATCGTATCGTGAGGCAAGTATCGTATCGTGTGTAGCAGAGGTATCATATCATCTGCAACTCCATTATTTTATCATGCCACCTGGTAGTATCGTATCGTGGTAGACCCCTGGTATCGTATCGTGCCAAGCGTGGTATCGTATCACTTGTGTGGTGTTGTCAAAAGTGGTACCATCCAGAACAACTTAGGCTAATTGAAGGTAAAATTGGGAGTGAATGAGGAGATAATTAAGGGAAAGAGGAGAGCAGATATAGACACAAAGGGTCAAAAGATTAGGACAGGTGCTAAGTAGCTGGAGAAGTGTCATCTCATCGGTAGGAAGTGCAGCCCAAGCGAGCCATCACTCAATCTACTCAGACACATCTAGTGACTTAGAGGAGGAACTACTCATGGCCTCCGAGGACATGCATGTATCTGTTCCTAGAGAGAATTTTATGTCAACCGTGGAGGGTGAATACCGCACCTCTCTATAGTATGTGTCCACTAAATCGGCAAGGAATCCCTATTTACCTTGATGGTTTAAATAGGTCTATTGCGAGAATGGTAAACTCTACCGAGGCAGCAATAGTGCCCAGGCCCGTAGTTAAGTACGAAGGAGGAGTGTACATGGACAAGTTAGGTCAAATCTATGTAGTGATGAAAAACCCAAATCATATGAACGAGAGAGGAGAACTAGAGGAATAAGGAAATTCAGGGAGGTCTAACCCGAAAGAACTTATGACTACCCCAAGGGGCAAGTCTATGGTGACTCAAGTTTTGAGAGGGAATTTGATACCTCAAGATGATTACATGTTGAACATATACCTAATCGACAGGTCAGACCTGCTGTTACAAATTGATTCACCCATCCGAGGACAAGACATAAGCTTAGTGACCATCTATGAGTTGAAGGATCTAGAAGATGAGTCGCAAATCACGTACCTAGACCAAAACCAAAGAAGGTATTGGCCAATAGATGAAGTTGATAGGTCTCAATTGAAATACTTGGGGTTGCATGTATTCCCTCCTCGAATGTAGGCAACTACCTCACACAACCCTTTCAACACCCACCAAGGAACAGAGAATACAATGTCTGGACAGACAAGCCAGCAAAGTATCCCCAACTGAACACATATGCAGTTCACAATGCCAGGAATACGTTCACACAACCAAACCAACTCAGGATAGGTAACAGGACTCAACCACTGGTTAGACCAAGGCCACAACCAGGGGTGCAACCAGGAATGCATCCAATTAGATCAGCAATTCCTATAATGCCCAGACCACGAGAACTTGTAAGAAGGCTCAGATTGATTCAAGTTGCTAAATGTATGAGAAATCACTACGATGGAATGGGAGAACCATATGATCACATAGCAAAATTCAAACAAGTGTTACGAGCAGAACAAGTGGATGACTTCTTTGTGCAGTATGCATCCTTTGGACTAACCCTCACAAGAACAGCCTTGACTTGGTTCCAACCATTGGATCCAAATCATTTTGGAAACATTGAACAATTTTTACAAGAGTTCATTGGAGACTTTACTAAGCGAGGGATTAAACACAACTCGTCGTCCTTAATTCATAGTTTCAAACAAAACCCTAATGAAACTATAAAAACAACGGCCCGAAGATTTAATCAATATGTCGATAGATGCCCAATAACAGAAAGACCATCCTAGCAAAAATGATATTACTCTTCTTAGATGGATTGACTAATGGAACATCAAGAACCCTAGTTTATGTGAAACGGCTTCAGACATTGAGTGAGTGCCTCCACGAATGCATTGATCTAAAAGACAACCTAGCTGATGACCTCAAAAGTTCACCGAGCTCTACTAAATCAGAGGACACTAGGAGTACAGTGATGACTAGTTCTAGTAATGTGGAGGAGCTAGCAGAACTAGTAGCTAAGAAGTTAGGAGTTCATGGACAAAGAAATTACCAGAACCCACCAATGAGAATGCCAATGCTAAGGAGATACAGCATGTGTGGTGGAGACCATCCATCTCATATGTGTGCAAGAGAAGGTTTAGGCATGCAATAACCCCGTCCATACAATAGGCAGCCACCCCAAGGACCCAGCCTATATTGTCACATTGAACATACAAAACTACCCATTTAACAGGCAATCAAGGCGAGTGAATCAACCCCATTATAGACCTTACGGATACCCTCCCAGAGAGCAAGGAAGAGAGATACCTAGATACAACCCCTATACAAGCCCACAAGGAGCACCCATACCTTATGAACAAGGAGGATTTGGACAGCCACAACCAGTGTTCGGACAACAACCCCCCCCCCCCCCTATCCTCAGAACATAGTGCTAGTCAAATACACTCAACTAGAGGAGAACATGGAAAGAGCCATAGTACCAGCTACGCCTTTAGCCAGTACAAAAACAACGAATCAAGGATGTGAGCAAACCCAAGGAGAATACTACCCCTATGACCCTAGTCTTGTGGAGTATGACCAACAATATTATGGTTATGAAGGATACGACAATCCCTATGGACCAGAGTATGCGAATTTGATGTACATTGCACCTAAAGCACTAGCACCTATGAGACCGCCCATTAGACTGCCTGTGCCAAGAGGACCATGATATAGATGTGGTGGAGATCATTTCATAAGAGAATGCACTCTGCCATACAATCCACCACCTCCTAGAACATGGGAAGGGTATTGCGAATAAATGGGCGGAGAAGAAATATAAAGAAAACAAGAAAGATGTAGAAAACCTGAGGAACAAAAAGTGCAAGATAACACATCACTTAAGTCCTACACCTAGAAGCTAGATAAACCAGGATCAATCCTAGCAGATCCAGTACCAGAAGTCCTGGACATGTGGTTGAAAGCTTACCAAGCCAGAATCACGACTGGGCTGAATATAAAACAACACAAGAGATTCTACCCACAAAGGGGAGCTAGAAAAGGAGAAGTATGAAAGCATAGAAATGGAGCCAAAATTTGATTCGGAGGAACGATATTTAGAAGCAATCCAAGGTGAGAATGAAGATGAAGCACCTCTCCTTGGGCATGCATACCACACATAATATTCTTCTTCCTTGATTTTCCTCCTTTCACATCTCAAATCTCTTCTTCTCTCTTCTTATGTGACCCAAAATACACATAAAAGTTTAGGCAAAAATGCACATAGAAGGAAAAATCAAGTATGTGCAAAAATCAAGTATGTGAAAAAACAAATTCCTTTCCCCCTCATTTTCTCTACTCCTCTTCTACCCCCTTTCTTGCTTCCTTTCATCCTTCCCTCTTCATACTATTCTTTGCATGTATCTCCATCTCCATATGGAGGTAGTCAAATATGTGTGGGAAATATAAGAGGAGAGGACACACACACACACACACACACACACATATATATATATATATATATATATATATATATATATATATATATATATATATATATATATATATATATATTATCTTCCTTCATCTCTTCACATCCCTTCAACCCTTCTTCCCCTCCTCCATTTACTCTCCCCATCTTCTCTCCTTGTAAATTTAGGAAAAACATTTGAAAACTTCTTATCAATCCTTATAGAGAGAAAGGTGAGGATGGGCAACTCGTGAATCAACATGGAGATGCCTCTCAAACATGAAGATACATAGAGATTTCCACTCAATTGGGATTGTGTGGAGGAAGGTGATAGATAGATCACTATGCATGGTAGGAATCGTGAAAAAAGGACAAAATAAAAGAGGATATGGAGAGATGAAGATTGTGATATATGTGTGACAAGATGAAGCAATCCATGGATGTGTATGAAGTTATATCACATGCAAACGAGCTATATCAAGCAACGAATATAATGCAAAATAATTCCTCTATTTTTTAATTCAAAATGAGGAGCAGATTGTAAGTGCCTCTCCATCTTCCTTACATCACACCTTTGCATGGGAGAGAGAGAGAGAGAGATTGTGTGTGTTTGTTTCTCTCTCTACAAGATTCCATAGCCACTTAGGGCTAAGCATGCACATGCAATTGAACCCATTTCTTTAGGAAAGTTGATCCTTGCTCTGATACCAATTTTAGGTCATGATCTTGCTAATGAGCTATGCAGAGAAAGAATCGAGAGAAGACACACAATATAAAGGACAAAGCCACTCTTCCCAACCATGCGAATGCTTATGACTTCTTTCAAGTTTGATGAGGAGCTCGTTCCTCCATTCTTTTCCCACCCACAACTCTTACTCAAAGAGTACCTCACATTCCAAGATTCCCTAGCCATTCCTTTGGGCTCTAAGATCTATGATCTTACTTTATAACATGTTCGATGAACTAACAAGAGAGAAAAACTCATAATAGGCTTACAACATTTTTGAAGGATGTATAATTTTTAAAAGAATTATCCATCAGTGTTTTAAGTATAAAGGAGATCCCATACCATGCATATCAAGGACCACTCTTACACGAAGTACTTCACACACATAATCTTCCATATTATAGGACAAAATGTCACCACAAAAAGGAAGGTGCAAGCTACTTCAGTCCTTTGAACCACTAGTGGTATGTAAACCAACACAAGAGGCTAAGAAGAAGAAGAAACCACAAATGATTCAACCCAACTGGTGCTACTATTAGTAGCCTTCAATGCAGCATGGGAGGAGGAAATGGCTGAGGCATTTGCAAACCAGGCTCCACAATTGTTGGTTGCAATTAAGACCAAGCCCACATTTTTGGTTAATTAGCTTATCCTTGATTTATTGGCATAACTCATGCAAGGCTTCATATGATCAACCTCTTGTAAAATCCTTTACATTTATCCTTGTAACAGTGGATTATACCCACGTGGAGTTAGGAAGCTTTAAAATCACAAATCACATGGTTGTTGAGTGATGAGGGAATCTATCCTACACTTGGGGACTTACTTTTTAGGTAGAAGTTTGAATTTGAATTCAAACCTTGGATCCAAGCATGACTATAAGAAGAGGATCAAAAAGACCCGCATGTATCTCGAGTTTGGGAGATCATTTTGAAGGACAGTCATTGTGAAGTAAGAGCCCATCTCATAGCTCATTCACCTCTCACACATTGAGCAAGGTATGATTGCCAATCACTCATGATTGATAGCTTACTAAGTTAGTTAGAGTTCCCCAAAAGGAATTAAGTCAATTACTGTTGTACTCAGAGAATTGTTCAAAACAATGAACATGTGTAAGAACAAAAATAGCAAGCTTTTTGTTCTTGGTTCAACTCCAACATATATGTTTTGATCCATCAATTAGTGGATCATCTTCCAAGCAACATATGTGAGTATTTGTGTTCATTAGCAGGATCTAGCAACACCACTTCATCTCTTATGACTATCCACCATCTCCTCCAATAGTAGTATCAAAGTAACAACAATCAAGATGGGAGATGGATTTCCATCCTTCATTGACAAATTGTACAAGAACAACTACTCAGCATGGCCACTTAGAATGCAAGCCTACATCCAAGGGAGAATTTTATATGGATACATCTCAGGAGATGAAGAGATGCCAATCTTCAGGAGCAAGCAACAACCTACAATGGAAAATCAAGAAAGGTTGACCACATGGTGTGCAAAGGATGCTCTTTTCAAGTCATATCTACTAAAATCAATCTCTGATTTCTTGTTACCACATGTTAGGAATTGCAAGACCTCCCAAGAGACTTGGGAAGTACTCTCAACATATTTCTCCTCAAATGCAAGAGCTAGGAAGAATCGGTTATGGATGGAATTTACAACTCTAAAGAAACAAGCAAAGCAAAGAGTGGTTGATTACGTAACCAAAATGAAAGATGTGGTTGACCATCTTGCAAGCATTAGAGAGGATATAGAAGAAGAACACATAGTGAGGTAGATCATTAATGGAATCAAGGCTGATGACAAGTGGGATTCACCACAGTAATGGACCTCTACATGGATATGCAAATAACTGACCTCAACACCTTGATGGGGCAACTCTTCACCCATGAGACAAAGCTCAACAAGAATGGTGACAACTCTAGAGGTAACAAATCTTCTACCCTTTATATAGATAAGAATAAAACTAAGGATAAAGGTAAGAGCAAGAAGCATGAAGAAGAGGCTAATGCCTCTCAAGCTAACTATGCAGGAAGAGGAAGAGGTGCTAGAGGAAGAGGCAGAGGAGGAAAGCAAGGTAACAATTCACCTTGCAACATTTGTGGTCTTAACAACCACACCACAGAAGAATGCTTCAAGAATACAAGGAATCGAAGGGGAAGAGGCTTCCATAGAGGTAGCTATGGGCAATCAAGAGGCAGATACAACAATGGTGGAGGCAACTACAACCATAACTACAATCAAGGCTACTACAACAGCAATTATCAAGGAGGCTTTAGAGGAAGAAGGGACTACAGCAACTATACTAAAGACCAAGAAGACTCATTACTCATCATGAACATGACATCCAAAAAAGGTAAAGATGATGAGCATCTTTTCTACATTGATTCAGGTATTTCCAATCATGTGGCTGAAAATGTAGTTCTATTATCTGATCTTGAAGAACCAAAAGGGAAGCATGAGGTACAAATAGGTGATAATACTAAAAACTCATTCAAGCAAATTGGAAATGTTAAAATATCTTATGGTAGCATGAACCTTTTGAGAAAAGTTTTGTATGTGCCAATTATAACCAAAAACCTAATTAGTGTTGGGAAAATTATTGAAAAAGGTTTATAAGTCAGATTCACTAAGCATGGAGCATATGTGGAAGACCCCCAACAAGGCTTCAAAAGGATTTCTAAAGGTGAGAAGTCTGGTAAAGTATTCACATTTGAAATTGAAGACACGAGGAACATAGCACTATTCAATTATAGAGATCATACCTTATCTGAGTTAGAGATATGGCACAAAAGGCTAGGACACATAGGAGAAAGAACTCCGAAGCAAATATGCAGGGATCACAGTGCGCTTGGTATTCCTAATGTGACCAAGCAACATATGATATACAAATGTGGAGCATGCCAATTTGGAAGCTCATAGGCAACCATTCAACAGGAGAGGATACATTCATGAAGACTATTTGGAGCTTGTACACATTGATGTGTGGGGTCCTAGCAAAGATCCATCCATCTCAGGTTCAAGGTACTATGTCTCTTTTATTGATGATTACAGTAGATGGACAATCCTTTATTACATGAAGCATAAGGATGAGGTATTTACATGTTTCAAGAAGTACTTGGCACTAGTTGAAAACCAATCATGAATCACTTGGTTGCTGACTGATAAGGGAATCTATCCTACACTTTAGGACTCACTTTTTAGGTAGAAGTCTGAATTTGAATTCAAACCTTGGCTCCAGACTAAAAAGACCCCCGTGTATCTTGAGTTTGGGAGATCATTTTGAAGGAAATTCATTGTGAAGTGAGAGCTCATCTCATAGCTCATTCACCTCTCACACATTGAGCAATGTATGATTGCCAATGATTGTATTTGTACATGTTTTAATACATATATGATCATTACATTCTCATTTTCACTTCTCTGTTATAACTCCATCATAATAGTGATCTTCTCAGAGCTTGTTCTCACTGTGTAATTAACCATCTATCATGATTTAAGGCTTTTTATATTCAGCATATTATTTATTATACGCATACAAAGTTTCATTAGCATTGCTTCTCAGGATCCTGAGATATTAATGTATCTTTGCTCATTGGTTTGATGGTTGTTGCAACTCGTGAATGTCGGGATGAAGCTATGATTTGCTAAACATCATTCTCTGCATGTAGTCCATCATTTTTTATGAAATCACTCATGATTTATATCTTACTAAATTAATTAGAGTTCCCAAAAAGTAATTAAGTCAATTGTTGTTGTACATAAATAATTGTTCAAAATAGTGAACAAGTGTAAGAACAAAAATAGCAAGTTTTTTGTTCTTGGTTCAACTCCAACATATCTGTTTTGATCCATCAATTAGTGGATCATCTTACAAGCAACATATGTGAGTATTCTTGTTCATTAGCAAGTAAAGAGGCCCACTACACTCTCCAACCATCATTCTTAGCAGGTGTGAAGCAAGATCTAGCAACACCACTTCATCTCTTGTGACTATCCACCAGCCCCTCCAATAACAACTACCATTGGAACTCATACGATTAGAATTGATGGCCATACACTAGAGGACAATCACTAAGAACAACTGATTCCTCGCAAGAAGACTTAAAATCATAAAGAAATCAAAAAGATCCACATGAAGCAAAGAAGGAAAGGAGTCACCGTCCAACAATATCTATAAGTGCTACTTCTTCCTCCTCTAGATCTTCTAGTTCATATCCATAATCCTTGTCTAGGGCTACACCATTTAAAACCATCTTGGAACCTCATGTAGATATAGCTAAACTCCAACAATATCTGTAAGCACCACTTCTTCCTCCTTTGAATCTTCTAGTTCATATCCATCATCCTCATCTAGGGTTGCACCATCTAGAAACGTTTCAGGACCACATATAGACATAGCCCAAACAACATTTCAAGAGGTCCCTCTGCACATTCCATCACCCATATCCGAATCACAAATCAATGCATTCTTCATCTCCCCACATTCAACATTTTTTATACCACCCCCATCAACATCCATCCCTATTCCCTCACCACCTCGTGATACACTACTGTTGATATATTTAGGTAGTGATGTGTGTGAACCTTCTAGGACCGCCAGGGCACTTTTTTCCCTCTTTAGGAGGTTTTTTTCCCTCGGCTTTTATATACGCTTATTGCCCTAATGGGCTACTTATCTTTGTACATTCTCTAGTAATACATTCAGTCTTGTGTGTTGTGCTCCAAGCTTCTTCTTCTTCCTTGTGTTGTTCGCGTGCTTTCGCAGACATCTAACTCCAACAATTGGTATCAGAGCAGGTCGCCGCTTCATCTAGGGCGTCATCTACACCTCTCCGGTTGCAGTCTCAAATTCACATGAAATTTGGTGAGCATACATTTGGTGAGCTCGTTTCGGCCTCCGAACGCACTATCCTAGCACTTGTGCAGGCTATTTCATCTTTTTGTGTCAAAGGTATATACGAGTTTCTGTTCGTCAATATAAGCATCTCGAAGTCTGCTACAGGTCTAGCAGAACTCGTCTGGGCAGTTTCATTCAACTTTTTGAGATACAATCAATTTTCTGCATCAAGGTATTTTAGTCACCGGCCATGGCTGAAAGCAATGATGTATTCCGTATGTTGGCTGTTGAGGATAAGTTGGATGGTACCAACTACCCATTATGGGCTTATATGATGCGACATGTATTGGTTGCAAAAGGATTGTGGAACATTGTGCAGGGTGTTGAAAGACGTCCTGTTACACCTGCGACTACAGGTACTGCAAATACAGATGCTGAAGCTGATGGAGATGGTGTCAAAGATGATATTCTGTAGGTTCCTGTTCGTGCTATTGTTTCTATTGCACCTACTGCAGAGCAGATTCATTGGGATGGCAGAGATGCCCAGGCACATGCATTGATAGCTTTGTCTGTCAAACGTGCCATTATTCCTCATAGTTGCTCTTGCAGAACAGTAAAGGATGCTTGGATACACTTACCACATTGTACCAGGCTAGGAATGAGGCTCGTGTTGCTTGCCTCCGAAAACAGTTGGAGAGTGAGCACATGAATGAAGGTGATTCTATGGACAGTTTTTTGACAAAGATCAAAGACTTGAAGGAACAGTTGATTTTTGTTGATGAGGTTATACCAGATAGCTCACTTGTGCAGACCGTTCTGAATGGTCTTCCTGATTCATATCAGAGTTTCGCTTCTACTCTTAGATTGATGATGAAAGGCAATCCAAATGCCTTATCATTTGAGGAGTTATTCTCTGTTCTGTTGCATGAAGATCATTCTAGGCAAAATAGGTCCATTATGCGTGTTGCAGATCAAGCTTTCCTGGCTAGTCAGAAGGCCAAAGGAAAATGGAGCTCTTCTACTAGTAAGCAGAAATCTGCAAATGCTGCACATTCGAAGAACCAAGACAAAGATGAGAAAAAATCAGAAATTGTTTTGTAAGTAGTGTAAAGGGAATGATCATATCATAAAGAATTGTCCAAAACTGGGTGCAAAAGAGGCAAAGAAGAAAGAGGCTGGAATGGTTGTTGCAGAAGCCTCTACATAAAAAACAGAGTCTGCTAATCTTGTGCAGGAAGAAGAATGGGCATTTACTACTGTTTGCAATTTTGACCCATCTTCTCATGAGCAGTGCATGTCTGCAGTAGACTCAGATGTTTGGTACTTTGACAGTGGGGCGACCAAACATATTACCTTGCATCGCAGTTTCTTCTCTTCATTCGAGCCTGCCCCTATAGGGAATACTGTTACATGTGCCAACAACTCCTCTTATCCTGTCATGGGAGTTGGTAAGATCATTCTGACCACTACTGATGGTAGTTCTTTCACTTTGTCAGATGCTTTATTTGTGTCAGGGATCAAGAAGAATATGTTGTCAGTTTCTACATTAGCCAAGATTGTCTTGGTTGTGAAATTTGTTGATGACAGATGTACAGTTCATGATCTGTCAAATGGCGATGTTATTATTGCTTCTGGCATTTTATGTCGTGGGCTGTATAAGCTCATAGACTATGAAAGATCTGTTAATGATTCGGCATGTGCAGTTCATGATTCTCAAGCTATGTCATATGTAAAGCTTTGGCATTCAGCCATCCAATTTTCTTAATTTTGTGCTTCATCAAACGAAACAGGCTCATTCTCATCACAGAGACTAGATGCAGCCATAGCATAGCAATCCGATGCAAAAGAGGCACTATGAGAGCCTGAACGAGTACGATATGACAGAGGTGCATCTAATTTGTTGTCACGCAAAGTTTGCACCAACCATTTTGGCATAGTTCTTGCCTGCTCAATATCAGCTCTCTCATCAATAAGTGCATCATGTACATCTGCATCAGAAATGGAATTATCTGCATCATCACATGAAACCTGTAAAGGCTGAGAAGTTGCCTCATTAGTACCAGCACTAGACTGACCACCTGTAAAAAGAGGCATCAAAGTATCATACATGTCTTTGGAGCTAACAGATGTCTCCTTGGTACATGAAAGCAATGGCTGAATAGCATCTTCCACAAAAACAACATCACGGCTAACCAGAATGTGTTTAGTCTCTGGATGATACAGACGATAGCCTTTACTTTCATAACTGTACCCAACAAAAATACATTTTACTACCTTATCATCCAATTTTCTGTGATGTTGTTCAGGCACTAATGCATATGCCAAACAACCAAAAACACGCAAATGAGCAACAAATGGCTTGCGGTCATGCCAAGCTTCATATGGAGTAGATAGACTGCAACGCTTTAGTGGGACACCTGTTAAGTACATATGCTGCACACATGACAGCCTCAAGCCAGAAACTATGTGGTAAAGCCTGACTCTTGACCATACACCTTGCCATCTCCATGAGTGACCTGCTCTTTCTTTTAGCAACTCCATTTTGTTGAGGTGTATATGGCACTGTACACTGGTGTTTAATCCCACATTCAGCCAAAAATGCATTAAAATCAGAAGACATATATTCCCCCCCTCGATCAAAACGGAGGGTGCCCATTTTTACATGTTGACACATTTTCAGCCAAAACCAAAAACTGTTTGAAGCACATGAACACTTCGGACTTTGCCTTCAATGGATATACCCATGCATGCCTGGAAAAATCATCAATGAAAGTCACGAAGTAAAGGTAGTTTCCAAAAGAGGGTGTCTGCATAGGACCACAGACATCACTATGTACAAGCTGCAATTTCTGCATAGCCTGAACTGAACCATCTTTTGGAAAGGAGGAATGCTGCATTTTGCCCAAAATACAGCCTTCACATACATGTTTTCCGGGTGCCTCAAGCTTGGGCAAAGAAGACACCATATCAGATTTCTACAGGCGTAGCAAACTAGCAAAATTCAGATGACACCATATCAGATTTCTGCAAGCGTAGCAAACTAGCAATCTGAATATGATGCTATAATGAAGAATGGTACTTGGTCTTTATGTGACTTGCCTCCTGGCAAGAAGGCCATTGGCACTAAGTGGGTATACAAGATGAAGCATAAACCGGATGGTACAGTTCACAGATATAAGGCTAGGCTTGTTGCAAAGGGTTATGCACAGGAAAGAGTCATTGATTTTGATGAGACCTTTGCACCTACATGTCGTATGACTACTGTTCGGAGCATCTGTGCACTTGCAGCTCATCATGGTTGGAATGTACAACAGTTGGACATTAAAACTGCATTTCTGAATGGTGACTTGCATGAAGAAGTGTATGTTTTTCAGCCCCGTGGCTTTGTGCAGAAAGGGCATGAAAACCACGTGTGCAGGTTAAAGAAGGCATTATATGGTTTAAAGCAAGCACCACGTGCTTGGTATGAGAAGATACATGCCTATCTTATTGCACATGGTTTTGAGAACAGTCCAACTAAAAGCACATTATATGTTAAGCATGCTAATGATGTGCTTCTGATCATTGTTGTCTATGTTGACGACATGTTGCTCACTGGTCCTATTGAGAGGCATATTGCTGATTTTAAGGTTGATTTGCATGCCTCATTTGAGATGTCTAATTTGGGGCATTTGCATCACTATTTGGGCATTCAGTTTATGCAAGTTGATGGTGGAATGGCTTTGTGTCAAATGAAATATATTGACACATTATTGCAGCGTTTTGGCCTTGAAGATTGTAAGCCTATTGCCACTCGTATGGAGACAGGTTTACAATTGAGTCTTCATGATGCTGGAGATGCATTTGATGTTGTCCTCTATCAACAGGCTGTTGGATGCCTGATTTACTTATGCATTACTCGGCCAGATATTCAGTTTGCTGTCTCACAGTTGAGCAGGTTTATGCATTGCCCAGGTGTCAAGCATTGGTAGGTGGTTAAGCACATCTTTCGCTACTTGAGTGGTACTCGACTACTTTGGTTGTTTTATCCAAAGGGGGGATCACTACCTAAGTATAGGGCAGCTTTCACAGCTACTGTTGAGTGTGTGTGGCTCAAACGCCTTATGGCTGATTTGGGTGTTGGTCAGACTTCTGCCACCACCATCTTCACTGACAGTCAGAGCACATTGGCAGTTGCGAGGAACCCTGTGTTCCATGCTCGCACTAAGCACATTGAGGTGCATTATCACTATGTCAGGGAGAGGTTCTCTGCTGGGGAGATTAACTTGGCATATGTGCCCACGCAGGAGAACATTGAAGACCTTTTCACGAAGGCTCTGCCTAGGGAGAAGTTTGAAGCTTTCTGCAAAGCTTTGGGCTTACTTCCTTTTGTGGAGTGATTTCCACATAGCTTGGCACTTCCTTATACATGAGTGCGAGCTCCTTGTTCACCGCATCACTCCTAGGGGGGATTTGTTGATATATTTAGGTAGTGATGTGTGTGAACACTCTAGGACCACCAGGGCACTTTTTTCCCTCTTTAGGAGGTTTTTTTCCCCCGGCTTGTATATACGCCTATTGCCCTAATGGGCTACTTATCTTTGTACATTCTCTAGTAATACATTCAGTCTTGTGTGTTGTGTGCCAAGCTTCTTCTTCTTCCTTGTGTTGCTCGCGTGCTTCCGCAGACATCTAACTCCAACAACTATGACCCATATTTCACATTACAACATCTCTACCCTCTTCAATGGGTGAAAAGATGCAATGGATTGTGAAGTTATTATATGAATATGAAGTAGAATAAAAAATAAAAGAGTAGAGAAAGCAAAAGAAAGGACTAGAGATAGCACCACTACAGAAAGAGTTACAAGAGAAAGGGATGGGACATAGTGAGACCCTTTTTGAAAGTGTGAACTATGCAAGCTTTAGGTGGACAAAGGGTCAAAAGACCTTGATGTGGACAAAAGTAATGACTTAGATCACTTAGTTAGTCTCAAGGTCAGGAAAGGTCGGGCAAGGTGAGGCAAGTCAGTTGTAAGGTGGTTCAAAAGTCGGGAGAGCCATCCAAAAGCTATAAAAGGAGGTGAAGAGACACCAAATGCATGGAAGTCTTGTAGATCATTGAAGACTAAGAGACATATACTCAAGGAGGCTCAAGAAGAGAGTCATCCAAGGCTCAAGGAGTTGAAACACAACAGTCCAAGCTAGAGAAAATGTAGAGGAGGACATTACATGCACAGAGGAGGAGTAAGGAGGAGCTATCAAGCCCACACCCCCTCTAGTCACTCGTAGGTATAGACATAGTGTGCTTATAACACTTGTTACTCTTTGTGTACATATCCAATTGAAGAGATTAAGGTGCATCATATAGCTCATATATGTATCTTAATTTCCTCAAGAGGACTTCTTGAAATCAATTTTATGTGCAGAGAAATTGGTGTATCTCTATAACCCAAATTTTTGCATATCCTACATATTTGCATAGTCTATTTTGTACAGAGTTGTTGACTAACCTAAACATATCCATTTGAGAAGTTCTATAGCTTTTTAGAAATCTTATAAACCACACTAAATGTGGCTAAAAGCGTATTTGATTTGGATCAGTGTAAGGCAGGTAAATCAAAGTTTTGTTGCAGGGTATTAGAAAAGGTGTATGAAGGGACCTAGGTATTGGGTTCATTTCACTTATAGTGTGCAAATCTGAAGGATTAAATTCCATCAATTGGTATCAAATTAGGAAATATCCTTTCAAGACTCTAGGAGAAGGACACAAAGGCTTTGACATCAAGGCTAAGAGGTACATTTCTGAGTAACCCTGATTTCCCATTCATTATGGCAGATCTAGGTAAAACATTCGAGTTTCTTAACAAAGAAGACTATCAGCCATTGAGGTTCAGAGTCATGAACTACCTCATTGGCAAAGGTTTATGGACTATTTTTTGTGGAGATGAAGATAAGCCTGATGTGGATCCCAAAGATCCAAAGGTCACTAATCAAGAATTGAAGATGTTGAAGGATTGGGACGAAAGGAATAGGAGACTTATCTTCTACATATCACTAGTAATCTCTAGCACTATGATTGGTCATCATAGTTTGATCATGCTAGCAATGTTTGGGAGGCGTTAGAGAAGATATATGCCACTTCTACAAGAAGCAAAAAGATGCAACTTAAGAATGAACTCCATTCTTTGAAGAAGGGTAGTGGTCAATCTATTGTTGACTACACCTTCAAGGTGAAGGAGTTGAGGGAGCAATTGGCATCCATTGGCTGCAAAGTAGATGAGGAAGGCCTTGTGTAGATTACTCTCAATGGAATGAGAGGGAAAGACAAGTGGAAACCCCTCATTAGTACCATCTTGTATAGAGATCCTCTACCAACTCTTGAGGAGTTGATCCCACACCTGGTGGCAAAAGAGGTTTCCATAGGAGACACATCCAAGAAGGATGGTCACTCACAAGTTCTATATGCTAGCAAAGGCTAAAGGCAAAGGCAAGAGTGGTAAGAAGGGGAAAGGAGGAAAAGCAAGTGGAAGTAGTCCAAGGAAGAAGATTCAGATTCAAAAGGAGAAAGCAAGGCATCATCTTCAAGGAAGGGCAAGAATGGAAAAGGGAAGAACCCTCATCAAGGTAAAAAATATTTTATATGTGGTAAACATAATTATATTTCTTTAAATTGTTGGTTCAAGGATGACAAAGGCAAGAAGAAGAAGGAGCAAGGGAACTATGTTAACAACTCCAAGAAGGATGATGAGAACGAGACCTTCCTAGCCATGAGCCATGGCTACACTAGTGATCCCAAGGGCACAAAGTGGTACATACTTTGGATGCTCTAATCACATGTCATTTATGGAAGAATGTTTTGTTCATATGCAAGTACCAAGCTCAAAAGTTTGTGTGGGGACAGGAGATAACACTGAGCATCCCATTACACATGTGGGAGATGTGAAACTAGGTGAAGGTAAATCTGTCAAGACTCTTAAAGATGTGCTCCATGTTCCATATATTTCCAAGAACCTTATCTCTATAGGACAGATGGTAGAGAGAGGTATGCAGGTTATATTTGATGCAAAAGGGTGCATGGTGAAGCAAGGAGGCAAGGTCATTGCCAAGGGAAGGAAAGAAGGCAGATTATTCACACTAGATGTTGCTCCTACACACAACAAGGTATGTTATCTAATGATTGGTAACAAAAGGATTCGATAGATTGATTTTGGTACAAGAGGATAGGACATATCAATATTCCCAAGGTAAAAAGCATGTGCAAAGCAGGTTTAGTGCAGGGACTACCAAATCTTGAAGGTCAAAATCTACATGAGTTTTGCGATGCTTGTCAACTAGGTAAGCAAGCAAGGAAGCCATTTCCAAAGAGTGAGTAGAGATCCTCTAAGCTCTTGGAGCTTATACACTCATATGTATGGGGCCCTAACAGAGAAGTTTCATTGGGAGAAGCTAGGTACTTTGTCACTTTCATTGATGAACACTCAAGAAAGGTATGGCTATATGTTATCGGCAAGAAACCAACCATGGAGCACCTCAAGGTATTTGGATGTGTATGCTTTATTCATATTCCTAGTGAAGTGAGAACAAAGTTAGAGCCCAAGAGTGAGAAATGTGTGTTCATTGGATACTCAAATGAGAAAAAAGGCTATAGGTGCTACAATCCTCTCTCAAAGAATCTATATGTGTCAAGAGATGTTGTGTTTGATGAGTCAAGGTGATGGTATGGAGACAAGGGCAAGGCAAAGTTGGATGAAGAGGATCAAGAGGATTATCTAGAGTTTGATGTGTAGATTCAACCTCAAGAGTCAATCACAATCAGTGGACCAGAGGCTTCTACATCTAAGGTACACTCATATGATCACTCTTACACTTATAATTATGAAAGACCATCCCCTACTTCAAAGTATAGAAGGCTGTAAGAGATAGACTATGAATCTAGGGAAGCTCAAGAGGAGTTAGAAGAGGTAAAGCTTGAGGAGGTCATTACACCTAATGTAAAGCTAAATAGACTCAAGAAGCAATATCCCAAATGTCAAGAGAGGAAGCCTACAAGGAAGAAGGCACCCCCCACCCCACAAAGGTATACATATGGTTCTTTCATCGCAAAGCACTATGCATATATGATGAATGTCATTGTAGATCAAGAGTCAGATTCTTATGAGGAGGCAAAGAAAAAACCACAGTGGAGGAAGGCTATGTATGAAGAGTTCAAAGCTCTTAAGGAGAAAAACACTTGGGAAGTAGTACCCAAGAAGGAAGGCATGAAGATAGTCCAAAATAGGTGGGTGTACAAGGCCAAGAGGAATGCAGATGGCAACTTGGCAAGGTACAAGGCTAGACTAGTAGACAAAGGCTTCACACAGACACAAGGGGTGGATTATGAGGAGACTTTTAGCCCTATGGCAAACAAGGCTACCATTAGAGCTCTCATAGCCCTATGTGCAGCAAGGAGGTGGCCTATCTACCAGATGGACATAAAGAATGCCTTCTTGAATGGTGAGTTACAAGAAGAGGTGTTCATGGAACAACCTCAAGGGTATGTAGATCCACAGCATCCTTTTTATGTTTGCAGGTCGAAGAAGGCCTTGTATGGCCTAAAGCGAGTCCCAAGGGCTTGGAATCAGGGGCTAGTTGACTTCTTGAAGAGATGTGGTTTCTCTCCAAGTGATACAGATCCATCCTTGTATATGAAGAAAACAAATGACAAGATATGTTTGATATGCATATATGTAGATGATCTCCTTGTGATAGGTGATGATGATGCAGGGATAAGGACCATCAAGGAGAAGCTCAGAAGAGAGTTCAAAATCTCATATTTAGGTGTGCTTAAGTACTTTCTTGGCATTGAGGTGATCTATGGGAAAGGAAGGTATCTATCTCTCTCAAAAGAAGTATCTTCTAGATGTGTTGTTTAGGTTTGGCATGACAGATTGCAAACCAATAGCTCAACCTATGGATTCAAATGTCAAGTTAAGCAAGGAAGATGGTTAGAATCTAGAAGACCTTACACTATACAAGAGTATTGTGGGATCATTGATCTATGCTACACTCACAAGGCCTGATTTGTGCTACATAGTTGGAGTTCTATCTCAGGTCATGCATGCAGCCACAGATACACATCTCAATCATGCAAAGAGAGTGTTAAGGTATGTGAAGAGTATAGTTAATTATGGGTTTCTATAGAGGTATGATGAAGAACTTCAAGTAAGAGCATGGAGTGATGCAAATTGGGTAGGGAATGTTGATTATCAAAGGTCAACTTCTGGCTACGTTTTCATGCTAAGTACAAGAGCAATTTCATGGATGAGCAAAAAGAAGCCCACTATTGCATTGAGTTCAATAGAGGCTGAATGTAGAGCTTTATCCCTCACTACATGTGAAGCAATTTGGCTTAAGAAGCTCTACAAAGATCTTGGTATACAACTTGGACCAATTCCAGTTTATGGGGATAACATGTCAAGCCTACATCTTGCTAACAATCCCATGTATCATGCAAGGAGCAAACACATTGAGGTGCATTACCATTATGTAAGGGAAAAGGTTGCAAGTGGGGACATTAATGTCCATTTTGTAGGTACAAAGGACCAAGTTGCAGATATCTTCACCAAAAACTTGGATGTGACCAAGTTAACAAAGTTTTCAAATGCTATGAGCTTGCTTGATATGGAAACTACCACCTTAAGCTTGAGGGGGAGTGTTGAAAGTGTGAACTATGCAAGCTTTAGGTGGACAAAGGGGTCAAAAGACCTTGATGTGGACAAAATTCACGACTTAGATCACTTAGGGCGGTCTAAGGTGGTGGAAAAGTCAAGAGAAGCATCCAAAAGCTACAAAAGGAGGTGAAGAGACACCAAATGCATGGAACTCTTGTAGATCATTGAAGACTAAGACACATATACTCAAGGAGGCTCAAGGAGAGAGTCATCCAAGGCTCAAGGAGCTGAAATGCAACAGTTCAAGCTAGGGAAAACACAGAGGAGGAAATTACATGCACAGAGGAGGAGTAAGGAGGAGTTATCAAGCCCACATCCCCCTCTAGTCTCTTGTAGGTATAGACATAGTCTGCTTATAACAATTGTGACAATTTGTGTACATACCTAATTCAAGAGATTTAAGGTGCATTTTGTAGCTTATATATTTATCTTACTTTCCATAAGAGAACTTCTTGAAATCAGTTTTATGTGCAGAGAAATTTGTGTATCTCTGTAACCCTAATTTCAGCATATCCTACATCTCTGCATAGTTTGTCTTGTACAGAGTTATTGACTGACCTAAACACATCCATTTGGGGTGTTCTATAGCTTCTTGGAAAGATTATGAACCATGTTAAGTGTGGCTAAAAGCCTCGATGATTTGGATCATTGTAAAGTAGGTAAATCATAGTTTTGCTGCAAGGTATCAGAAAAGGTGTATGAAGGGACCTAGGTATTGGGTTCATTTCACTTCTAGTGTGCAAATTTGATGGATTAAATTCCATCAACCCGCACACATTAAGCTACAACTCATGAGGATCTTGCGAAAGCGACTAATATGGTAAGTACTTTGAGGACTAAAAAATCTTTACTTAAGATTCAATTTCACATGAAGATATATGAAGATGAAAATAGTAGAAGAGTTCATGATTACATGCTAGAACAATTCCTCAACACCTAAGCACTAGCATTTTTGGATACATAACCAAAGATGATCCATCACATGACATCAAAAGTTTCCATTGTGCACTCATACTTTGAGAAGCCATTGCACTTACAATGTGAAGATTTTCAAGGTAAAGAACAAGAACTTTGGAGATTATTACTACAACACATAACTGTGTATTTCTTCCCTTGACTCCAATGTGAAAGACTCATTGGCAAGAACTGGCTCAACTTCCCTCTAGATCCTATCCCCACCAAAGAACAAGTGAATATGGGACTATATGCTTAAAGTGAATAGATATGTAGACAAGATAGAGCATGTTTTAGATCTTGTATTGTGGATGACACACAAGATACTCAACATGATAGAGTTATGTAGATATATCCTAATGTAAAAATAAATAATATTTCATTTTTACTTATTTTCAAATTACAATAAACATGGATACTAACCACAATGTAATACTAAATATCATCCCAAAAGCATAAACAAAGGATTCACCCTCCTAACGCCAATAGAGGGAATAGAGGGATCACAAGCATAGGAGCCCCACATAGCTTCCATCATTTATTATCTATTTCGGTAGATGTGAGGTCACAATCTTGTCTTGTTCCTCTTATAACCTTGTACATTCTACAATAATTACTTGCTAGTGAAAAAGCCTACATATTCTTAAGCTTATCATATCTTGGCTAGGGGATCTCCTCAATCAAGTCATCCATTTACAATCTCATGGCATAATCTTGATCATTGGATCATGTTTTATCTAAACCTGTTAACTTTGTATCTTGCATAGTTGTACCGTATGTTCAAGGATGTTTTAAAATTAGACCTTTGTAATAAATCATGTGACGTACTCTTACCATATTGCGGTTAAATTTATCTCTTCAAATTCATAATATGGCTTAAAAATCATTAAGTCACACAAGAAACTCTTTTTTTCTCAGCCACAAAGTGGAGGCAAGAAAATGAAAACACTCTTGGAGCACCCCTCCCCAAGCCTTGATTCTTGAACTCTCTCCCATCCTTCTCCCTCTTCTTGTGTTCCATCAAAGGACCATCAATGCTCGAGCTGACCCTAGTCCACAGCTAGTTGTCTGCAACTATGAGTGTGCCCCCCCTTTCCCCTTCTTGCATTCAATCTAAGGCCCATCAATGCTTGCAAAGACCCTTGTATTCCATTCAAGGCCCATCGATGCTTGAGTTCACACCTAGCCCTATGCAACTATAAGAATGTTGTTCATGGGACAGCCATATAGAGATTGGTGATTGATCCTTTGAGAGGATCCATTTTCGTGATTCATTTCTCAATCACAATGGACAGAAAAAAAGAAATCGTATTTTCCATATGATAATGATGCAGTTTAAATGTATGTCCTGTACTTAAACTGAAAGCACTGGCTCATGCTTCAGAATCTGGAATAGATGCATGGAAAAGGGAACCTATCTTGGAATGTTTAAAGAAAGGAGGACAACTTTCTTTGAGGATGATTCTTGGGTCAACACAGTTGCTTCAATGCTTTTTTCCATATGGAAATATAGCTTACATCTAGCACTGATATCAAAAGCTGCCTCAAAAATGAAATCCTAATAGGCTGTCATCCCCTCACAATCATCCCATGAACCACAAATCTCTTTCATAGTGAAACACAGTCTAGTATGTGGTTCTCAACCACTGAAGGACATTAGACGTCCAACATGGGACAAGTGAGGGCTATGGGGAGTGGCAATATTCTTACAAAAAGCTTTATAATGATGAAGACAGATCACATATGTAGATACATACATACGTAGCATTAGTTGGGCTACAAACATGCAACAATGGTGATTGCTATATAAGAAAGGCTATAAGAGAGAACCAATTCAAAGAGATTGCCTCTGTTTGGATTGTTCTCTGCAACCTGCAAACATGAAGTTGGAAATACTTGTCATTATGGATTGGCATGCCATAACTGCTAATCCTTTTTCTCAATGGTTTCTAACTCTGAATGGCTTATGCATCATGCAATTGGCCTAAAACAAACTAAAATAACTTTCTTTTCAATATCATTCTATAAAATAGACCGTCAAACTTTTTGCCAATAGGGGCTTGCCTAAATGAAAGAGAAAGATGATGATGATGATGATGATGTGGGCATGCCTCCTAAATGCAAGAGCAAGATATGGGTGAAAAACACATGGGAAATACAAACAGATTCATAGATGCAGATAAAGACAAACAGACCCACTAAACTCGCAATCAGCAGAACATGGAATGGACCTTTACATAGTAAAACTTGACTGTAAGAATCTCATAATTGTCAAACATCTTACAATGCCATTCCTTTTTCATGCAGTTGAAAAATACAGGTACTACAAATGAAGGCCTTGACCAGTCCAAGCCAAATTCAACTGCCCTACATAAAGAAAGCACAAGACATCCAATAGTTGTGGAACGTCATAACTCTCTACAGCTTGAGTTTAAACTCTCAAGCCACTGCCAGACACGTGATAATTATAATTTGAACATGCTACCATTTCCTCACTTTTTGATTGTGTTGTTATTGTTTTGTTACAAAAAAGAGGATCATCTTCACCTGTGCCATCAGGTTCTGTTCACACAGCTAGAATTTTGCAGAGGTGTTATTGCTCTTACACAATTCACTGCGATTTGAGGTAGACATATCAGTTCACAAATATGGTCTTAAGACAAGTGTGCCCAAAATGGATAAGCAATATATTTGGTATCGAGAGCCATCTGCAGATGGCTCAAAGGCAGCCTGCTATCAAACATACAGGAGCTAAACTGTCGAACCTTGTTTTCTGCACCCAGACAAGGCTAAGCTTCGAAGCCCCTTGAAGTGCATCGCTAAGAGACTTCTAATAAGTAAACACGTAACATTGTCCAGACAACTAGCATATGATAAGCAGCATAGGAAACATATTATTCTAACAAGCTACTCTTGAATCTTTGCCAAAAGCCAGAAGCGAAAGGGCTCATGGTGATTGATCAGTAGCAGCAGCCTATTGACACACGTGTAAGCTCGTCTGGAAGCATCATAGTTCGACAGCTTGAAAAGGTGAAACAACTTATTTTGATTGCATGGTAAGATATGGACTCTGCAGTCATACAACATCCCCAAGATTGCAAGCAAGAACATTCATGTAGCGAGTGCAGAAAATTCACACTGATTAAATATCCTGCTCTCTCATAAATTGTGGAGATGACAGATTAGTAGCAGCAAGGTGGAGAAGAAGATTCTGTATACCTAGGCTTTTTTCTTTATCATTAAATGGAACAAGACAAAAGAGTAAAAATTGTAAGACTGATTAATTAATCAATTGAAAACAGATATCCAGAATAAGCATAAATATTGCTTTGCCTCTCAGGCATAAATAAAGCTTCTTCGCCGGAGGCCCCTACAGGAAAACAAATAGCATGGCATGCCAGAAGATCAACAGGGTTTATATATTAAGTTTTATTCCACAAAACTGACCACATATTAGGATATAATAAGTGACATACTCTACAAGTTGAACAAACATGCTCCTCTGATATGAAAAAGGGACTATAATTGCGATCTCCTTAAATCTCCTCTGGGGCAAGTATGATACAAACATTCATAGTATAAAAGGTGGAAATTCTTCAATCGAGGACAGCAAAGAGCAAAACACAGATCCTGGCCTGCGAACAGGATTCTGATGGCAAGATCCAAATCAGCTGGTGATGCTATCATCTCACTGTGGCAGGTCCTTCCATCTATGCAAATGCCAAGTATTGTCGAATGGAGTCCTCAAGAACAAAAATCCATTTTGGCAACAGCTTGACTTGATTTTGAGTTTGCCTCTCTTTCAGCTTGCTTTGCTTTTTCTCTAGCCAAAAGAAGAAAAACAGACCAAACAGTCAAAATCCTTGCCATTGAAATACATCAATCAAGCTGTAATTAGCCACGTTAACCAGCAATGACTCTGTAGATATGAGATCTGAAAAGAACTAAGCTCCCTACCGTTGAACATATTCCTTGAGTAACTCCTTTGCCTGGACTAGTTTAGAAAGCAAATTCCGATATACATCAAGGTCCCGATCTACACTCAGCTTGCTTATATTCAATTCCTTGCAAAGCTGTCACAAGCAAGCATACTGCATTAACAGGTGATTGCAAAAATCTTACAAGATTACGAGAGACAAAAAAATATCAAATATGTCAGCAACATTCAGACTGATGGTTACCTTCTCCAAGACTGCTGGATCTGTCGCATTGGCCCTCTCAAGCAACCTGAATAGCCCAATGGCAAAAAAACGACTGTAATGAAACTTTCCTTCAGATGCCCTTAGTGATATGTCTTTGAGAATGGTATCCACCTGCCCATCTCCAGACTTGAAAGACACAATGGTTTCAGCAGTCTTTGAGCTCGCCCAATCTTCTAACGTTTTCGCATCTTCCCTGATTATAAAACAGACAAAAATCAGCACAATCAAATAATACAGATAATGATAAGCCAAACACCACCTTAACAAAATTGGATTCACAAAATACGTGGAACCAAAGTGTTCAAGCAGCTCATAAGCAACCAGCAGCACTGTCCCATACTGGGAAGATTTCATAGCTACTCAGAGATAAGATCTTGACTTAAAAGATTGCATAAAGAAGAACTACTTATAGGATTGTGAAAGTCAATCTTTGTTTAAGAGGCTTTTTCATTGGTAAATGGTTACAAACTTCAAAACCACGGCTCTTACTGAAGCATTGCATTTATTTCTTTGACAATATATATCCATTGGCTCAATCAATTCCGTTGACAAAGATCTTGAGTATTGACTAAGAAATGTATCCTTTCAGAAAATCATCAGGTTCTTAATAAGAGTTGCGTCATCACTCATCAAAGATGAGCCTAAAAAATAAATGAATAACTAAATAAAATAAAAATATATATGAAAACGGTAGGGGATAAAATCCATTTGCCATAATTTGTACATACTCTTTTTGGACATTAATTCTTGTTCGTTATTTTGTAACTCAAAATTAAGTAGTTTCCTTTTGATTTGGTACCACACAAGAAAACATAAGAGACTAGATCTTGAGTTGCTGAGTAGAGAAAACTGGAGAGAGAATGGAGTTGCACATATCTAGAGAAGAGGCAGTAGTAGAAGATGATTCTGACTTCAGAAGTCCCCCAAAGTCAGAAAAAAAGATATACCTCTCTCGAAACTTGACTAAAATTATTGTCTATAAGGCCCAAGTGACTACTAGACATTAAAATGTCTAAAAATTCCAATAACTCGGTAAAATTTTCTCGTCTACTTCTACTTTTTCATACATTTTAACCACATGCTTTCCAATGATATCTAATTTCAATTCTAACTTGACTCGATGGTCTATGTTCCAGCTTTGTTATCCAATATATTTTAAAAGCCCTTCCTATATCCCATTGACTAGTTCCTCTCTTTAAACATTTAGATAAAGAGGTTTCACTCAAGGTTTTGGACTCATTCAAAGAGATATTAGAGCTAGTATCTTTTGATAAACCTTCTAGTGAAAAACATATAATAGGAGGTGAATTTGTAGGTTTCTCAAGAGATTAAGTTACTATGCATAAAGAGCGAGTGACATTCGAGAATCCAATTTCTTCTTTAGTTTAATAGAAATAAGAAATAGATTTTCTTTTTGATTGATGATGAAAAGCAATCCAAATGCATTAACAATTGAGGAGTTAGTCTCTTATCTTGTTGAAGGATGATCACTCCAGGCAGAACACGTCCATTATGCCAATTGCCGATCAAGTTTTCTTAGCTAATCAAAAGGGCAAAGGTAAATGGAGCTCATCTACTAGTAAACCGAAATCTTCTAATGTTGCAGAGTCTAAGAAGGAAGATAAAGATGAGAAGAAAACAAAAAAGAACAAACAATTTTGCAAATACAATAAAGGAAAAGATCATGTCATAAAGAGTTGTCCAAAACTCGCTGCAAAAAAGGCAAAGAAGAAAGCGGTTGGAATGGTTGTTGCAGAGGCCTCTACCCCTAAAACAAAGTATGTCAATCTTGTGAAGAATGGAGAATCTATGTTTACAACTGTTTGCAACTATGAGAAGAAAACAGAAAAACAATAGTTTTGCAAATACTGTAAAGGAAAAGATCATGTCATAAAGAGTTGTCCAAAACTGGCTACAAAAAAAGGCAAAGAAGAAAGAGACTTGAATGGTTGTTGCAGAGGCCTCTACCCCTAAAACAAAGTTTGTTAATCTTGTGCGTAATGAAGAATGAGTGTTTACTATTGTTTGCAGCTATGACCCATCTTCTCATCAACAGTGCATGTCTACAATAGACTTAGATGTTTGCTACTTTGATAGTGGGGTAACCATAGTACGAACAAGTGATTTAATTCGTGAGAATTAATTCGCGAATTATTCGTTTAATTCGTTTAATACGTTCGGACCGAAAATAAAATTCGGGAATTTTATCCATCAAGAGAGAATTTTATTTTTTTTAATAAAATATATATAATATATATGATACACATATCCCAAATTCCAATCATATGTAAGACAACATCAGACATCAAAGTTCAAATCTTAAATTGACATTAGATAATAATCTAAAACATCATGACTCATGATTTCACCATTTTTCAACCAATAACTAGTCACCATGGTCCATACATAACATATAACTTTATAAGTTACAACTTATAACACATTAGTAATCTCCAAACATCATACATGATACATCATACATCAGACATCATACATGTAGCTGGCAGCTGCTAGCAAAAAATAATACATGATACATCATGAATACACTTATCATCAACAAAGTGTACATGAAGTCAAGCTTTGGCAATCAATGGAACTGAAATTTAGTTCTTCTTGATACCGAGCACATACAGTGCATTTTTTAAGAGAATCACACCTCCATTTGCAGCCGTTAGTTCGATTTCTCCTACTCCAATGATAGGATAAGAGGCGTTGTTTGTGCACACACCACATGTCCTCCTTTGGTTGCATCTTTCAAAGAGGCAAAAAATCTTTTGCATGATGTTATGTGCTTTGAAGCACCACTATCAAAGAACCAATCCGAATCAGCCTCACTCACAACCATACATTTAGAATGCAAAGAAGCATCATAATGACATGTAGCAACACATGCCCAAAAATCTTAAGCCATGTTAGCTTCATCATTCTTTACATTTGCTGAATTTTCAGCAATAGACATGCCGGATTCCTTCTTCTTTTCCTTGCGTTTAGGAAGCTTTCTACATTCATCAATAGTATGAAGCCTTTCGGCAATATTTGCATCTCTTCTTCTTTTGCAAATCACCATCATTAGAGGAATGAGTGGAAGAGGAAGATTGAAACTTTGGTTTTGATGAACCCAAAGCTGAACCATACTTGCTTTTCTCTTTTTGTGAGATAGCAAGTGCTTGTGTTCCCTCAATCAAACCACTCCTATTCACTTAGATTGCTCTTCTTGCAAAAGAAGAGACACAACCTCATCAAATGCATACATATTAGGATTTCCTTTTGCAACCAAACGGAGTGTAATAGCAAAGCTTTGAAAAGATTTCGATAATCCTTTCAACAATGTAGAAATGAGTGATGCATCCGGAATGATCTCATCTATGTTTGCCAATTGCTCTTTTAAGTCCTTGATGTGTGTCACATACACATCCACCGATTCATTTTCAGCCATACATACATCCTCAAGTTGCTTCCTCAAGTATGCAACACGCGCTTCATTACGCACGGCATACAAAGAAGCAATAGTGTCACATGCCTGTCGTGATGTAGAACATGACCGAATGTGTGGAACCATATGACGCTTCACAGAAAGCGCGATCAAACCATGAGCTTGAGCATCTTTCCATCCCATCTAAGCTTCTCCTGTGTAGGTGGAGAAGGAAAAACCACTGTACTCGAAGAAGAAGCTCCATCTGTGATGGAAGACGGTGAAGCAGAAGAACTTGCGAGTCTTCGATCTACATCTGCCACTATGTTCCAAAGTTGTTTAGCAACAAGAACATTCTTCATCATGTAAGACCACATCGGATAGCTCGTCCCATCAAGCTTATCTTCAGCTTGAAGCATGCCAAACAAGTCATTGCTGCCCGCCATTTCACAAAAGAACAAGAATGTGACAAAATCTTCACTTTGACGAAAGCTGAAATGAGTGCTGAAATTTCAACTCACAAACCGTCACTCTGATGGCGATTCTAACCGCACGAATGGCTTCGAAATGGGGGAAATGTTTCTTGGCTGTTGAAATTCACTCTTCTATGCTCTGTCGATTTGCACTGTTAAAAGTGCACGCGTCGCGACGCGAAAAAACGAAACTTAAAAAGGAGCTGAACTTACTCTGATACCACTGTTTGGTGTGTGTAGAAGTGTGAGAGGCACACGAGAAGCACACACAAGGAGCACAAACGCAGCAAGACACATGAAGAAGACTATGGTTGGAATAGCTCTCTCTATTGATGATGAACTGAACTGAAGTAAGAGTTGAATAATATCCCTAAGTACAAAGTACCACCACATATGAGTGAATCATGTATGTGGTAACATGGGGAAAAAACCTCTAGCAAACACTAGAGTAAAAAGTGCCCATGTATAGGGAAAAGATTCACATCAAAGCTACTCGAAGAACACATAAGTGTAACAAATTCATCATAATACAATTAATTTGGAACATACAAATCGCTCAATACATGTGATCGATCATCTTTGAACATTGAGAACTCAGTAGTAGTAAAACTAATCTAAAAAACTATACTTGTTATAATAGATATGATTGTTGCCAACTTGTATGTAGATGTTCTTAAAGTAATAGTATTGTCATTTATGTATACAAACATCAATTTGACTCAATATCATATACAAGATTTCAATCTATAGATGCATGATGCATGATGCTTCCGTCATTAATCAAAACATCTTCCTCTGACTTAACATTAAAAGTAGGAGAGTTGAAGACACTTCTGAGTTTTAAAAACCAATAGATATAAGATACAAGTGTATCTTCTCATACCATGCTCTTGGTGTCTCCAGAGTCCAAACCATAAAGTGCTTTGATTAACATACAAACAAAATGCTCTTTACCTTTCATTTCAAACCCTTTTGGTTGTTGTATATTGGAATCTTCATGTAGATCTCCATTAAAAAATGTTGTCTTGATATTTACTCGATAAATACTCCAACCAAAGAATGAAGCTAAAGAAAGAACAACTCTCACTATGATCATTCAAAATGTAAGTGCAGAAGTTTCATCATAGTCAATACCTTCCTCTTGTGCATATCCTTTGACTACTAACCTTGCTTTATATTTGTCAATAGTATTGTTAGCTTTCTTTTTTATCTTGAATATCCATTTAACACCAATAGCTTTCTTTTCTTTTGGTAACGTATAAACCTTTTAATTTTGATTCTTATGAATAGAATCAATCTCCTCTTGCATTGATTTCTTCCACATGGGATTATATAATGCTTCTTGAACACTTGTTGGTTCCTTCTCAACTCAAGTAAGTGCTAAAATAGAATGAATGTCAATAACTTTTGCAAAATTACCTGACGTTCTTAGTTGTTGATTTCTTTTACTCTTTCGTTGAAATTCTTTATGCCACTCTCTTGCATAATTTATAAAAACCATTTTGGAGCATTCCTACAAACTGGTGATATCTCTTTTTCTTCTTTACTACTAGAAGATTCCCTAACTTCTTGAATTGGTTCTTCTTCTAAAGATTAAGAAGAAATAAGAGATGATGAAGCTTGAGTTTGAGTTGACCAATGAAATTCAAATTCAAGTTGAGTTAAGAAGTGGACTAAATTCCCCTCCTTTCTGGTTGAATATAAGAATCCAAATTCTTTCAAAAAATGAATAATTATTTGATTTTATAAAACATGGAATTTTTCAATTTTTGTCATAAATGTGATTCAACAATATAAGCAATTGCATGAGAGCATAATCTTACATGTATCTAGTACATAGAATCTGTAACCTTTGCTTTCAATACCATATCAACAAAAAAAAAAATTGATTGCTTTTTCGTCAAGCTTACCACGATCCCTTTTTTTAATGTGAGCATATGATGGAGAAACAAAAGCCCTCAAATAGTTCATATTGGTTTTTTTACCATAATAAGCTTCATAAGGTGTAATAACCTTCAAAGCTTTCATAGATGCCATGTTAAAAATACGATTAAATGACTTTCTTCTGGTTGAAAATAAATCCATGCTTCTTGAAAGGTAATTTCTGTAATATTCCTTTAAAACATCCTTCACATGGATTTGCATCTCAAGTAAAGTTAAAGAAGCCAAGTTCAGAACCATAACTTTGTCTTTCATATGCAAAAGAGTTGTATAACTAATATATCATATGACCAACTATTGCATGCTAAAGCTCCATATTTACCTTTGGTGATGAAGATGATCTAGCAACATTAGCATGGCTGATTTTTTATAAACAACCATCCCACTTCTATTTTCACCTTCTAAAAGACAATGCTCTTCATTAGGAGTGAAGATTTCATATGAATCCTTCTTAAAAATAACTTTATAATCATCTAGAAGAAATGTTGAGATAGAGAGCAAATTCTTCTTGATCTACGGTACCTAAAGAACATTAGAAATTTCAAAATTATCACTCCTCTTGACTTTAATGTGACTTTTTCACACCAATAACATCCAAATCATGACATTTTGCAATAATCGCTCTTCTACCTGAAGAATTAGTAAGAGAAGAAAATACCTTCTTGCAATTTATCATATGTTTTGTAGCTCCAAAATCAAACATATAAGGATTCTCAAATATTGCATGCAATGTTGTCTTCAGAGGAAGATTTACCTTTTGAACTCTCTTTAGCATGGGTGCTAATAGTTATTTATGAGCATATATCCTCCCAATGTGCATCAAAATACTTGGAAAAGAGTCCTATGAATAAGACTCTCTGGCCTCCGTCTTACGCATTCACGTGATGGATGCATGGACTTCAAGGTTCTTGGGTAGAGTCACCCACACACCTATATGGTGTGGACTTCGTGGCGAGGGACTTCATGTCTTTATGGTGATGGCCGTCATGTATGGTTGCAAGCTCCTAGGCTCGGGGATGGGTTGTTGCATACCTTATGGCTCAAAGGTGAGTTAGATGTCTAAATCCCTATGTTCTAAGACTATTGATGATATTTGTTTGAGCTTTTTTATATGAAACGACAAGTACATTTGATCACAAAGAAAAAGAAAAAGAAACTGAAGATTGGATTTCTATGATAAAGAGATAACCCTAGTTCTTTATCAAGTTCATTATTCATCCTATGTGGAAGGTATTCTGATATCTTCTTAAGAAGCTGGTGGACAAATTCTTTTACAAATAATACAAAATGGAGCTAGAAAATTGTGAAAGAAATTCAAAATACTTCAGAGTTCAAGATAGCTTGAATTTCATCAATAGAAGTATATTCATCAAATTTAGAAGATAGGTTGACATGAACAAGTCCTAAGAACTATGAAACCTAAGTTTCATATTTTGGCATTATCTTTGGACTATTACTTCAAGTAACTTTGAAGTATCAACCAATTGAAAGATTGGTTTGGCATCAACTTTGGACTTTTACTTCAAGTAACTTTGAAGTATTAACTAATACTTCAGAGTTCAAGATAGCTTGAATTTCATCAATAAAAGTATATTCATCAAATTTAGAAGATAGGTTGACATGAACAAGTCCTAAGAATTATGAAACCTAAGTTTCATATTTTGGCATTACGTTTGGACGATTACTTCAAGTAACTTTGAAGTATCAACCAATTGAAAGATTGGTTTGGCATCAACTTTGGACTATTACTTCAAGTAACTTTGAAGTATTAACTAATACTTCAAGTAACTTTAAAGTATTAACTTTGACGTATATACCACACCTCAAGTTTGTCAGAAAGAGAAGACTAAAAAATCATTATTTCTAAAATTAGCTCTTTTGTTTCTCCTCGACCAAATAGAATTTTGAAGGAGAATTATTATGAATATTAGTAATATTACCAAATGGACAATTGAAACTTGTAATTGTATATATTTTAAGATAGGTTTCATCATTCATTGCATATACTTGTGGACAATTTGATTAGTCGTAACATAGATCAAAATTAGATATAAGTCATAGAAATGGTAAAAAATGCTCAATATTTGACATTTTTGTCATAGAAAATGAGTTGCATATTATGAAGTACTCAAAGAGCCAACCCAATGATACGTAACACTTCTCAAGAAAATGACTAAATCCTCTTCAAAAGTCAAAGCCTAATCTGCTAGTCAAAACCCTAATTTCATTAGTGGAAACTTTATAAAAAGTCAAATTTATCAAACCATTGCCAAATGTCATCATGAGAGTTCATGTGCCCCAATTAACCATACCACATCATCCATATCTGCATCATCAGCCCATGCATATGAAAACCTAAACGCTACGCATGATTTTACCAAACCCTATCACTAATCTTATGAAAAGCTCACACTATCATAAAAAGCAAGTATTGCCAACATTTTGCTCCCCTTAATCTTATATTAAGTTCATGCCATGGTTTTCGATGATAATCAATCATTAATGAGAGTTCTACTCACATGCCCTCTCTTGAGGAGGTACTTATGCTCTCTCATATATTTGGAGGAGATATTCGTCAAGCTTGGAGTTGGAGTGAGTGTGTTTACACTTTTGTCAATGTGTGTTGGAGACTTGGAGTAGTGTATGCTCACACACTTGAACTCTCTTATGCTCTCTTGTGAGAGTTTGCTTTCAACGTTTATTATTCAGCCTATGCCTCTTCATGCCTTATTTCCCTTACCCTTCACTTGCTCTCTTTGGTGCTTATGAGTTGTAACTATGTTTCTTTAGTTTGTATTTGGAGCATATCATTATCTTGTACATCTTGATCATTGATTGGAGCATAGTAATTTTTACCATACTTAGTGCATTGAGTGTACTTGTTCTCTTCTTTATGTGTGTTGTTTCTTGTGTATACTGGTTAACATGGAGCCCATAAAATTATCTACATTTTTTGCCAAAAAATATGTTTAAAATATGTTTGAAAGCTCTCAACGAGAGTTACAATGTGAAAGGGTATGTGCATACAAGAGGAATGTCCTTCGGGCTTTTATTCCAACAACCACCCAATTAAAGCGCTAAGGTGGCTCTTTTTAAGTTAAGAAACTCCCATCATTTGTATATATAGCTGATGTTCTGCCTTTAGAAGGCATGTAGTGGGAGCAATGCTTGGATCCTATGATGTATTGAATTCGATAAATGCAATCAAGCCATCCTCAAGCACTTCACTCTAGTTATCACAAGCAAGAACGAGTGACATATTTTGCAAAGCAATCTCATTGCATAGGTCGGCTAACAATATGACTTCCTTAAAAGCCTCTATGGCTGAAATGTATTCAACCTTACAATAGATTCTACAACTCTCCTCTAGAGTGAAGACCACCATGAAATGGCACCACTTGTCAATGACTAAATATAGTCCCCCAGCGGATTTACGCGTATCCATATCACTTGCCATGTCTAAGTCACAGAATCCTTCCAAATCTATTGGACCCTTTCCATAACCACGCATTTTGACTCTGTTCATTTTAAATATCTTATAATATGCTTCACTACATCCCAATGTGATTTGCCAAGATTAGCCATAAATTGGCTCATGCTCCTATTGCATGAGCCAAATCTGACTTGATAGCAACCATAGCGCACACAAGTGATCCACAAGTTGATGCATAGAAAACACTTTTCATGTAATTGGCTACTTCATCATTCTTTGAACAATGAGATTTGGATAATTTAACATGGGGCTGAATTGTCACACTAAGTGCTTTGACATCAGCCATGTTACATCTGTCTAGCACCTGTTTATTGTATTTTTCCTACCACCTTCTCAATATATTTTTCATGTGACAAATACAAGAGGTGCTCCTACCTATCTCTTTTCATCCTCATGTCCAAGATATATTTATTTTCAGCAAGATCTTTCATGGTAAAAGAAACGTTCAGCTACAGTTTGGAAGCATTTAATGTATTCTTTTCCTTCCTGCAAGCGACCTACATGGTTGCGGTTGAATCCATATCTCAATATTAATGTATCAGACGTTTTGTACCATTGTCTAGGAGCTCCTAATAGCCCATACAAGCTTCTTTTAAACCTTTGGACCTCTTCACGTACAGCTCCTCGTCAAGTTCACCATGTAAGAATGTTGCTTTTACATCCACATGGTCCAGATCTAAATACAAGGCAGCAATAAGCACAAAAAGAACACAAAGAGTGATCATCTTGCTGATAGGAGAGAAGAGATGCATGATGTCCATTATTAATCTCCCTCGTCATTTTAAATACAAGGCAGCAATAAGCGCAAAAAGAACACAAAGAGTGATCATCTTGCATTACAAACTATAAATACTTCCAATCCATCCCCTCATATCTTTAAAAGATGGCATCCTGAAGAGGTTTCATTTGCTTGCTTCATATGACCATTTATGCATTTTTGGTTGTGAAGCATTTGTGCATATAAGGCCTAAGTTGAAAAGTAAACTAAATGCCAAATCAGTAAAACGAATATTCATGGAATATGGAGATGAAGATGAAATCGTTTATCGTAATTGCTTACTCAACTAAAGAAGGTGACATGTAACCGAGATGTTGTACTTAAGGCGGCCAAGCTGCTAAAAAATAATCGTCCATAAGGATGACCATAAAAAGATCACATTTCAGCATGTACCCATCCGGCTTAAAATCGATCCTCATGATGATCATGATTATGAACAAATGGTAATTGACTCATATGCAGCCACACATGCTGGAAACAAGGATGGAAATGATATGGATCAGCCCTTAAATGATAATGTGACTAATCCACCAAATGTATATCCTATGCAAGCTAATGTGGATCATTGGATGAGAAGATCTACACTTGTTAGGAGGCGTGTTCATAGGTATGACCCCTCTTTGCATTACATTATGCAATATGATGAGGGTGATCTTCTTACACGTAGAGAGGCCAAGTCTCGTTAGCATTAGAAGTGGGAGCTTTCCACGCAAGAAAAGAGCCTCTTTGTACATCTCTCTCTCTCTCTCTCTCTCTCTCTCTCTCTCTCTCTCTCTCTCTCTCTCTCTCTCTCTCTCTCTCTCTCTCTCTCTCTCTCTCTCTCTCTCTCTCTCTCTCTCTCTCTCTCTCTCTCTCTCTCTCTCTCTCTCTCTCTCTCTCTCTCTCTCTCTCTCTCTCTCCCCCCCATATGTACATGTAAGTATCTAAACATATACGTACGCATTTGCATATCTCTTTACTGTCCCATCTATGCTGTCAAACTGCTTCATCTCTGCAAATTCTCCACTCATGGCTATTCTCTGCTGCACAAGGCAGGCTCCCTAGAAACCTTCAAAGAGTCCTCAACAACATTAAACATGCCCTCATACAGCCACACCTCATAGAGAGTTCTTCATAAACTTAACGATTTTTCTACTCTCAAAACCATATGTGGTAAACCAATCGAAGGTAATGTCTATTATAACTCAACTAGCTACCTCACCAAGACTTTGAACTGATACCAAACAAACTGAAAACAGATCCAAGAACACTAACGACCTTCTGGCAGTTAACTCCTGATTGAAGTATACATCTTCACTATTAATCCCTGTATCTTCTGATAGCAAGCTTGAGACCCAACCATTTTATTACTGAAATAAGCATTCTCTCCCTGAATATCCCTGAAGACAGTTACTTGCCATGAATGATGACCATCACCAATATTGAGAGCAAAGAAATAAGCTCACCTGTATTGTTTAGGATCTTCTTGAAGGGCCTCGATGTATGCTTGAAATATGGCCTCTTTCCCAGCTTCAGTCGGATACCCATCCATAAGCTGTTCATACACAGTAACGAAACCCAGGGCAAAGACTGCATCATATTTATATGTCTGATTGTAGCGCATTATGTGCTGTTGTACAAGAAGTTCCTGAATAACATTGTTGTAGACAGAAGGCACTGGTTTGCTGTACCTTCTGAGAAAAGCTGATTTGGTATCTGATACAGTTGGTACGCCTGACATGAATTCGTTGGCTATTAATTAAAATTAAAAAAAGATGTGAAATTTATTTAGTTCTGAAAATACTAAAGTTATAACTGCTATGTTTGACTCATGTGAGCCAGATAAAAAATAACTTACAATAACAACATGGGGACAAAAAGAAATAATGACAATGACATTAGAAGTGAGTGCAGCTGCTTCATTCCTGCCATAGACTCTCATTTAGTACTTCCATATGGGCAATGAAGAAAACCTTCAGCAGTATTAAGATTTCACAGCTTTCCAGAACACATATACCAGAACACATCAGTGTGTCCAGAGTATAGAAAAAGGTGTTCTTAACTGAACTGCTAAAATTGAATATAAAAAGAAATATATAGCTTCAGGCTGTCCCCATTTCTTGATCTTGACAGTTCACGATTGCACATAAAAATACTAAAAAATCAATATTATGATTGTCAATGAATGTGAGGCCTGTCGATAGCTCAATGTCTTCATGTCCTGCGTTAGTTCTCAACCCATGATTACCCATTAAGTACTGGGGAAACAAGAACATACACACGTTCATCAGTAGCCCTATATCTCTTATCAATCTGATAGGACCAGTCACCAAACCCCTTAACATACCCACTGGAGAAACCAGAGAAGAGAAAGCATTACGTTTTTCCACTAGCATTAACCATGATCGTGTATAATTTCCAAATATTGCGAGTACCGACAGATGGGTCACAGAAGGTCCTCCTTCATTTGATCCAACAGAACAAAGAGGAATTTACTTGAGTGGTTAAGAGGCAACTGCACAAATAATACCTAACATTAATCGAGGTATGTTTTTCTTGATAACAAAAGACTTGAACTCATCAACTAGAGATTGCAGAATGGAAATCTAACAACGATGCTCACTCAATCCGGACACTGGTAGTGCGATTTGTTGCGTCATAATAGTGTTTTAAAGATTTTCCGAAGCGTGCACGTCCATCAACAACTGAATTCGCTTATGTCCTGATCAGTGATATCACAATTACAGAATTCTGGAATTCAGAAAGTTGTAAGTGCACGTTGAACCCATCCATAGCTCTATGTTTTGATGTCCTGATATCTCCATTGGCATGAACCCCTATAAAGCACTCGAAGTTCAAAACTAAGGCTATCAGCACATGTGTTCATTAGCAGCTATGTCCCTAGTCCATTGGATCAGATGGAATTCCTTCCTATGAGAACTGGGAAAACCGAACAGTAACTGCATTGCATTCTCCATGACCATATCATATTCCTGTCGAATGTAAATTTTGGAATACATGGTTGAAAGCCCTCATGATGTACATTATTCCTTCATGACCACTACATTGCTTTAGAATTCTGTGTTTGGTCCTAGGAAAGGAAGGCCGCGAATGTGGATGGATCCATTTATGGTTCTGGATACTTATCCTTTCTAAATGGATGAAGTGAATACCCTTATATACACCAACGGATAATCGAAGAGAAGAAATGCGGAGCTTTTCTAATAGTGTGAATTATCATGCCATTTGGAGGAAAACACGATTATGCTTACTTGCAGGGGCAGATGCAAAGCATTGGAAACGTCGATAAGCGGTGACAACAGTGAGCCTTCGGACTTGAAAGGCATTCAACGCAAAGTCAATGTTCATGGGAACCCTAACTTTGCAAACGTCAAAAGGCCGCCTTTCACCTCGCAAGGACTTCACGGCCGGATACACAGGCTGAAGAGAAGAAAAAGATTGTACGACTGCCATAGCGCCAGCCGATTCCCTCCTCTTGGTCTCAATGTGTAACCGGAAATACAGTCCCTATTAACCTCTGGCTTCCAGCAGCAGTAGTACTGACGTAGTCGCTGCTGCTGCAGCTGGTATTTCTACATGGTTGTGGGTCGGATCGCGCGTAGTTGATTTTACATGATTATGAGGGTCAGATCGTGCTGAATCAATCGGCCGTGTGTGGTGTGGGCGGAAAAATATGCCTTATCCAAAGGGGTTCGCCAGCTGTGAAATCTTTATAGATCGCTTTCTGCGCGTGAAACTTCAAAAGAATTTTGAGCCCCAACTAACTTCTGAAAAAAGTTACCGAAGCGCCTCTCTAAACCGTTTTCATTAGCTTGATTTTTTTTAATAAAGAGGAAGTTGGGTGGAAGCCTAGTCTCCCGAAGTAATGAAAAGAACAATTCTACAATTCTACAAGTGAAGGGGTACCCATAGATTTGTATAGAAGCTTACCTAAGCAAAGATCTCCCTTCTAAAATCTCCATAGACATTGGGGAAGACAAAACCGTTCTACACGAGATTTTGTACAAGAACTTGTTGAATGCTTGCTTTCATTGTGGAATGCAGGGCCATAGAATTAAAGAATGTCCCCTGAGTCAAAAATCAAGAAAGAAAGAAGATAATGCTACAGGGATCAGAGTGGATGCTAGAGCACAGAATGTATCAGTAGATCTTCTGCGGGAGGTTGAAAAGGGGACAACACAAGTACTGGAAAATAACCTTGATGGCTTCATGGAAGTAAGATGAAGGAGGAGAAGAAGACCTAAAGGTATTATGCAGAAGATCCCTTCTCGCACAGCTCAAGGAACGAACTTCTTTTGCAACTTGGAAAAGGAGGTCAATGACCTGGATTACCCAGGGGGATGAATCACGAAGACTATTGTAGCGAGGGGGAAAGCCTTGAAGATTCGAATTGCAAGGAAAGCAACCAAGAAGGAAATGCCACTAGCAATGAGGTTAGGATCACCACCAACAACGACGCTAGCTAGGATAGTGAAAGCTCGATAATTGGGTCTACAATCTCGAAGAGGATATCATACTAAGGAAAACAATTGGCTGAGATTTTGTGGAGGAGCCCCCTTAAGGGGAAACTCCTATGCCAGGATACCTCTACCTCCAAGAAAAAAGTTGAGGAGAAAAACAAGAAAAAGAGGGACAAGGCCCCTCTCTGCAAAGATCTCAACCTCTGATAATGATTATCATGTCTCTCAATATTCAAGGGCTATCGGACCCCTCAAGAGCGACCGTGATCGGCAAGTGGATCTGCGATAAAAACTTAATCCCCGACTTCATATGTCTCCAAGAGCTCAAAATCAATAGGGAGGAACTACAAAAGAGGCTTAAGAGTATTTCCTCGTCCCATGTCTGGCTCTCCACCACACACTCCAGGGTAGTTGCCTTGTTAACCATCAAGCTCTCTTAGGTCCTATTCAAGGCCTCAATCTACCTCTCAATCAAGATCAGATGATCATGAGACTTTTTGCCCAATGATACTAATGTCTTTGTGCATAATCACATGTTAAGCATTGACACTTTTTGGAGTTGTCTGAATACTTTTTGTGAGGCTTCAGGAACCAAAATAAATCATTCGAAAACTGCTTTTCGGGTAGTTATTGGGCACCCCGCTCAATTGCTTATTGACCATGGTTGTCAGTTGATCCCTAGTGGTCAAATCTTCCATTTATTACGTATTTCGATGGGATTCAACATCTCGATGGGGCAGCATTGGAATTGGACCCTCTCTAAGCTCAAGAGCAAGTTGTCATATTGGAAAGGTATGCAAATTAATCTTGTTGGACGCGTCATGGTGATTAAGCTATTCCTCCTCCCTTTGATGCTCTACTTTCTCTCTTGCTGAAGACCAAAGGACCAAGAGATCTTCAAGTTGGAGAGAATTTGTAGGAACCTCCTCTGGACGACTGATCCTAACAGAAGCAGTATCCCCAAAATTAAATGGAATACTTGCATTAGCCAAAAGGATCAAGGTCGTTTGGGCATTCTAGACATCGAAGGATGACCAATAAGTTAGCAACAAAATGGTTAATTAAAGCATGGAGCAATAGTGATGCCTCTTGGGCCAAGGTTATTTCCAGAAATAGGAGTATTCTTAAACTTATGGGCCTCCCAAGGTGGAAGCATCTAGACCTTTTCACTGTATTGTTCTCCCCATTTCCGGTGTCTCCCAAAGGCTCAAGTTTGGTTGGTTCTCTATGGAAGAGTTGGAAAAAGGTTAAAAATTTTATCAAAGACAATGAAGATCGGAAATGGGCGGCCAGTATTAGACAAAATGATTCGATATGGTTGTCCATCAAGGGCCTCAGAGTTGTGGGATCTTGGAACCTCCAAAAAGCTTGGAAGCTTTGGAAAAAAGGCTTCCATTTGTGGAAGCACCTATGAAACTAAGAAACTTGTCAGTGGATTAGATTCGAGGACATTGATCCGGCCAAAAGAGTGGACTATGAAGATTGGTGTCTTTTGCAGAGCAGATTCATTGCTTGGGAACGCTCGAGGACTCACCTCCTCATTGGTCAGGACTCTCCTCACCCTGAGGATCTGAGATGGCATAATGGCAATAGCCTTGAGAAAATTCCGAGATTGCAGAAGGATGTGGAATTTAATGTCACACTCAATTTGGAAGTGGTGCCTTGATTGGTTAAGCTAGAGGTGGGACTTTAAGATCCAATCCCTTTGGAATCCCCTCGTCGAGATAAAAAATTATGTGCTTATGTGGCAAATCCTTCATTGGGGAATCTGGACCAATGTAAAGGCTAACAAATTTTGTGGGGTCGCCCCATGGTGCAAACGATGCCTTTGTGGCATGGAAGACTTGGGACACATCTTCTATTCATGCCCCAAATCAATATCCGTCTAGCAAGCCCTTGAGAGAATCATGTTGTTACAGGGGCAAATCAATTGGAAGCAAGATTTGTTGGTTGAAGCTATCGGATGTTCCTCAGCATTGTGGAATGCTACTAGAGGAAGACTCTATGGAAAATATGGAAAGAGAGGTGTGCAGTCAACTTTGGAAACCCTCCCAAAAATCTCTTTTCTTTTTAGGCAAAAGAATTTCCAAGTGTAAGAAACCCCTGCCCTTTAGACATCATAGAGTGTTCTTACTTGAGAGGAACAAGATCAAAATCAAGTGGGCCCACATGAGGGGGCCGCGAGAGTTATCAACCTTCTTTGTAAAATTCTCTAGTAATCTATGAGTAACCTCTACTTTGTGGGATATGAGGGGTCTCATGGGTGCTAGACCCGTTCACTTGTGGAGCTGTAATTTCTGTTAATTAAAGTTTGGAAGAGTAGGCTCTATCGAACTTCCTTTATTAAAAAAAAGTGAAGGGGGCCCAATATTCATGGGACCTTCTATATCTCACAACGCAAGGGTGTCACTATAGACAAGCTCAAGAGCAATACAACGAGAAGACAACCGAAGACTATTACAATTGGTTTAGATATGGCCTTTGGCCCATAAACTATCTAGCTGCAAAAGAGGGGGTTGAATTCTCACACCCACCTCGAAAGGAGAGTAGCCCAACTAGCTACCCTGCTATGCACGGATAAATTGATCTTTCCCATACAACTCATTTAATCCTTTTTATGCATTTTGGAATTGTATATCCTTGGCATAAATACTCATTTTACCCTCTATTCCTCTATTGTGGACTTGAGCACACATGTCTTCGTGTTTGCTTACATGGTGTTACAAATGTGTCACATGTATATGTTACAAATGTGTGTTTTCTTGGCATATATCTTGTAAAGATACATGTAGCCACATGCGTGTGAGGAAATGCATCATCCATCGTCCTAATCTATTGGTGTTATTTTCTATTGTTTCTATTACATCCATACACATTTCATCCACTTTCAATGAAGGGAAACTTGGCAGAACAAAATACACATTGTGGAAGTAAAATCTTAGTGATATTTGGCTTATATGAGCTATTGAATAATGTGAAGGGATGAACATGACCTTATGCATAGCCTATTCCAAAACGAGATCAGCCGACTCAATAGTAAACGCAAATGCCTTATTGAAAAGGAAGAACGGCAATGCCTTATTGGGCGACTCTTGGTGTATAACTGATCATGTACTTACTTTAGTTGAACACATCACTAAAGTGCACAAGTCTTGGGGTAAAAATAAGCTTGCCAACATGAGACCAAGAATCACATCAAAATCCAAAATATTGAAAATTAATCCGAATAAAAAAAGAAGCTTCATAATCAAAGAACGCTAAATGAAGGGAACTTCCTGCTCAACATAGTGAAGCTATCTTTTTGGACAACATCATAATCGCTCTCTATCCTTGCTATCTTTTTGGACAACATCATAATCGCTCTCTATCCTTGTCTGTGTAAACCTACAAAATAATGTTGAAGCCAAAGTGCACAGAGTATGAACTCACAGTATGCAGGTTTCACAAGTGGGTATAGGTCTCATTGCAATTTGTGGTTGATCAGGCCATTATATGTTTTATTAGAACATACATATATAAGAGTGTTTGATGAACATTTAAACTTTCACGTTGACACTAACAAGAACAATTCATAATAATCTCCCACTAAAGGCCAATATAGTTGATATGGTTAAGGGAGAAAAATAAAAAATGAAAAAAAAAATAGGAGTATAATATATGACCTGTATCTCCCACCTGATGGGCATGTTACATAGTGTACAAGGGACTATGCAAAACAAGATCAAGTGTCCCCCATCAAATGACAATAGTGTCTAAAGTTATCCTATGGTTTTACTTTTGTCAAAGAATCTCCTAAATTTTATTGAGTATGACCCTTTTGAAGTAAAATATGCTCAATGGCTAAGCGATTAGAAATAAATCAATAATGCACCTCAATGTGCTTGGTCTTTGCATGATAGATCGGATTCTTAGCCAATGCAATAGCACTCTAGCTACCAATTAGTAAAAAAGGTACTTGTTGATGTATGCCCATATTATATGCCTATCTGGAATGCCACAATGCTTCCTTACATGCCTCATTGGTTGTAGCATAATCTGATTTTGTAGTGGAAACGATTGTACATTCTTGAATATGAGACCTCCAAGAAATAGCACCATTTATGGAGTGAAAATGTACCATGAAGTAGACTTCCTACCGTCTACACAACCAACATAATCAGAGTCTATGTATCCAACAATGCATGCATCACCTCTACCCAAGCATAGACACATATCCTTATTGCCACTCAGATGTCTCAATATCATTTTGATCAAATTTTAGTCCTTCTTTCTAGGATTTGACATATATCTACTCACAACTCCCACAACAAGTGCAATGTATGGTCTGGTATGTACCATAGCATACATGAGGTAGCAATGACAAGTTGATAAGGAATTTTGGTCATGAATTCCTTCTCCTCAATAGATTTAGGACAATCATCCATGTTCTCCTTCACATATATAGGAAATGGTGTACTCAATGTCTTTCCACCATGCATATTGAATTTGTGAAGTACTTTGGTTGTGTATTCACTCTTAGACAACTATACACATCTTTTACTCCTATCACAAAGTAATCATCATACCAAGTATATGTTTATCATCTCCCAAAACTTTCATGTCAAAATTCTTTCTCAACTTTATCTTCAAGAGAGGTAAACCTTTTGAGGATCCTCTTGTGTTATAAAGTGGCTTTAATTGCTTAGCCTAGTGGTTAAGTCCCAAGGTTGGGAACGAGGAGGTCTTGGGTTCAATCTTGAGGAGTGTCATGGGGAGAGAGTTTTTCCCAAAGAGCTATAATTCCTTCTAGAAGCATCCACTCAAGTTAACATGAGTTAACTTGAGTTCGTAGATACTTAACTCAAGTGTTGAGTACAATTAACACTAGTAAACTCTATTGGAAGGTGTAAAAGCAATGGTGAAGATTGCACATGCATATGTGAATTGCTGTTATTCTAGAGGTCATAGTTAGTTCCCAAATATATATAATGGCATGATAGGTGGAGAGACATAGTTCATCCTTTTGTATGCATGAAGGCTAGGTTTTAGATTTCTTTACATTCATATAAAGCTATGAAGCTTTTATGAAGACCTTAGGCTCATCACCTTATTCAGGATTTCATGAAAACCTTTGTTATTTATCATCTTGCTCGTAAGATGATCTATTTATCATCATATTCCAACTCTTATCCTTGTAGGTTTAGTTGCTACTTCCCAAAGTTATTCTATGCAGGTAAATGACCTCCACAAACGTATATAGAGCTTGTTCTTGGCAAAAAGCATATCATTCTTAATGAAGATTGCAAGAATCGAATGACTGCACTTCTCTTTCAGAGTGACGCCTCTAATTAACCGAGCACATCAATATGCTTGTTGTAGATCTGGCTCAAAAATATCTTTTATCAAAGCTTTCATGCACAGCAAGACCTACCCAAAAAGATGTGGTTGCATAATTAAGTTTCTACCTAGAACCTCTAGTTTGGAGGCTAGCTATGCTATCCACATTGACCCACACTTCGAGTGAAAACTTTTTATGCTTACATACTTAACTATTATAGCTTCCTCATCTTTTATTTTCATAGTGTGAATGACCAATTTAGCTCTTAGTCTTTCATCTTTGTAAACACACAAGGAAAGTGTAATAAAGTAATTCTATGGTCTAAGGATTTGGCCAGTTCATACGGATCTGAAATCGTACACCATTTGGTCATTTATGTGTATGACCAAAGATCTCGAGTCTAGGCTTACTAAGAGCTCATGTGCTCTTGTAAACAAGTGGCCCACTTAGCCTAGTGGTTAAGTTTCAAGGGTGTGAAGGAATAGGTCTTGGGTTCAACCACCATAGGTTATATGGGGAGAGTATTTTTCCCAAAGAGATCTATATCCTTCTAGAAGCATCCACTTCAATTAACTGAGACTGGCACACATGCAGTTACATGGCCGACACATGGATGGGTAGTATCCACTTGCCCATGAAGGCAATCCCGTGGAGAGAGCTATATATAGAGGCATATGGTTGGGATGAGAGTCATCTCTTTAGCATGTTGTGGTCGTAATTTTGCATTGGTATCAGAGATAGAGTGGATGGCAAGGATGGCAAGGATGGAACGCAAGTCCCAGACACCTGGTTTAGCGGTTGGATCCCTCACCTTTTGAGGCGGGGGTGTGGGTTCAACCCCCCTGTGCTGTGGGACAGAATTGTGCCTTCAGGTGTGGAAAAAAATGTGGTGCCTTCGGGCAATGGAACCTATGCCTTTGGGCAAAAAATCGTGTAGTGCCTTCGAGCCAGTTTAAACCCCATCTATTGTAAGTCCTTCCCGGTCTGAGTCTAACCTTGTTCTTGTGGGATAAGGAGAGTCTCATGGGTACAAAGCCCTTCCTTGTACAATTGCAATTTCAAAGTTAACGTCGGGGAGTACGCCTCTGCTGAACCTCCTTTAAAATTAAAAAAAAAAGGGGGGGGGGATGGAACGCAAGACCTGTGAGGTAGTGGATCCCTCTCTAACCTCGCTCTAACCACATGCCAAGTTCTCGACTTTCTTCAACGTTTTCATGCATTTTGTATGAAGTCTCGCTCGAGGAGCTCAAAGAAAATAAAAAAGAAAAAGCTTGTATCCCTAGAGAATTAACCTCACGACCAGTTACAAGATCAGTGTTGGTCCAGCCATTGCATCCACGAGCGTTTGGTGAGTTTTTTTTTTTTTAATGGAGCTTCGGCCGAGGCCTACTCCCCTGGGCTTTAACTTTGAAATTGCAACTAAACAAGGAAGAGCATAGTACCCATAGGAATCCCTTATCCCACAAGAACAAGGGTTTACATAACTCGGTTGAACGGCGTTCACAACTACCACGGGGCAAAATATGCGATGGCACATCAGCCACATGTTACGTCATTCCAAGGTTTACATGTCCCTCATAAGTGTTGCCAACGGGGGTTGAACCCTTGCCCCCACCTCAAGAGGCGAGAGACCCAACCACCAGGACATCAGTCTGTGATGTTAATAGCTATCCTGAATAAAGGAAATTGACTTTTGCTTGGGATTTGGCAGTCGTAGAGTACATAGATAGCCATGATGACTAAAATTCTCTATGAATCATTTTCCCGTGGATATTTTAATTATCATAATTATTCTGCATGTTGATCTTTTGTTCCATATTGTAGCAAAAGAGATGACTATATGAGGGATTCAAACATGGAATCCCCATCATTGCACTAACAAGATTTGCTGTTTTTAGTGTTATGAAACAAATTTATGTTTGTTATAATATTGCATAGCTTTTCTGCTAATCTCGACTTGAAAAGCTTTGTTTTTTCCATTCTATTGAGTTTTTTGCTATGATCTTCAACCTAACCCAAAGTTGAAGCATCTTCTTGACCCGAGAAGGACAAAGCGATGCATTATTCACTTATCATCCAAGGATGAAGCAAGGTGGATCAAGTCATCCCAGAGCATCGTGATGTGTTCCAAATATGAACTGAAGCTTTGGACTTCATCCACTCTTGGAGGTTTTTCCACATCGTATTTCTAGCACCCTCTGCTACAATCGAGTCTATGTCAAAGCAAAATTAAATCAAGAAGTACTCTTGTGAAATTGTGCATTGTTCTTTTGATTTATCATGCACCACTCGCATTAGGAACTCTAAAGAAAGTTAATAAGGGAATGTGTGCAATGAGGGTACTAAAGCCAAGTCACACTTACGAGTAGCATAAGCGTATCTATGAATGTTTTGGTACTACTTTCATCACTATCTTCATTCATGTTTAGCCCACCTATAGCATCATGTGAATTCATGCGCATGATGCATGGAATGTAGAATCAATGACTTTGGCTTAAATGTTGAGGGTACCATGCAACAAGATACCAACAACACTTCAAATGAGAGGAATGAATTTGAAGATAGGTTGTTGAAAATAGAGCAGAGCCTTGGACAATTTTTCCAATATTTAGTTTGAGGCCACAATTTGTTGATGGGATTTTAGAATCATCTTTGGGCTATTTTGGACTTACTCCAGAAGCCCAAAGATGTAGGTAGGGCTATCCTTGGTACCTCCTTAATGTCAATCCACATAAGAGATAGGAGTGACATGAAGATCGTGAATGCAAGAAGAAGTAAAAGTGAAGGTGAGAAGCATGGAGATGCACACACACACACAAGTAAGAGACAAGCAAGACACAATGGAAGGCTGAAAGTAGACTCTATTGCTCAATAACACTCTTACAAACTCAAAAATAGCTCTAATCTCCACCTTGCTAACACTAGCTAACCCCAAAAATGAGCTCTCTAGCTCTTTTTATAGATTCTAGACTAGTTTTGACAATTTTCACATCTAGTGACCAGCATAGTTAAAAAATAGGTTATAGGCTCTATTTGGAGGTCTAAATGAGATCTAAAAATAACCAAAATTGTTAGGCTTGTTCTACCTAAGCTCCTCAAGCTCGAGGACTCCTAGGCTTGCACAAAATGGAGCTAGTAATTACAAAATTGGATCTTTATATGATACATATGTTACAAAAGTGACAAAAATCATTGTTTGGGGTTTTGAGAAAGTAATATAAAACATATTTATTTGGAAAAATTGATTGCATGGCTTCCCATGAATCTTTCTAGTCTGCCTCTACATTCTTCCTCTACGTCTATGCCTTTGACTGCTTCCAACACCCCCTCCCTCTCGCGTCTGTCGTTCCCAACAGATCCTTGTTGTGGGGTCTGTATGATGTAGTTTTGCAAGAGGTCTTGTGCGAGGGTATGCTCCATGATGCAAATTCCTCCTGCGGGATCAGCTTCGATTTTTTCCCAGTCTCTGGCCTGAGGTTCGTCGGGTGGTGGGAGCCTTGTTCTAGCATGACTGTAATGAATGGTCTCCTATCCACTATGCTAGGATGAGCAATTGACTTTGCTTGACACATGGCCATGGGGTATCTCAGGGTTTCTTGAAGATGGTTATAATGTTCTCTCCCTAGTCCTTGTCTTCTTAGCTTCATGCGCTTAACACGTTCTAAAGCTTCTGCCTGAGCTTTCGTGCGTGTTCTCTTTTCTTCCTCCTTATGCTTCTTTGTCAACATGAGTCATCTAAGCACATCCTTAGTAAGAGATAGCTTGAGAATCCATCAAGAAAGCTATAAACTTCCTTGCCTACGACTCGTTCCAATAAGTGCTCTATGATAGGAAGAGGATAATTGTCCCTAATCATGGCGACATTAACTTTTTTAAGGTTAATACACAAATGCAATTTCCCATTCTTCTTGGGCACTACCACAATGGGGGATACCTATTCAGTATGCTCATTTCATAAATGAATCCTGCTTCTATCAAACGATCTATCTCTTCTTTAATCTATGTGGCATAATTATCGTTATACGTGTATGGTTTCTGCTTAGTAGATTTGGCATCTGGAGTCATAGGGATTCTATGAGAGCATATATCTAGGTTTCTATACTCATGTGATAAGGCCATTAATTCTTTTTCTTCTTCTTCATTCGTCAAGTCATGCCCTATGTATGTGCATTTTTATTCTCCTTCTTCTATGGTGACTATGATTTTTTTGGTGTTCTCTCGATTATCATATACTTCTCCAATGCCGATTTTGCAATAGCACCTGTGCGCTTGTTATAGCTTGGATAGACATGCATGCCAGGTTGGATCCATTTGAGTTATGCACAACACCTATCACATTAATGGGTGTTACTTTAGAGGCATTAGCAGGGTTCTTAGGACAATCTCTTATGATATGCTCTTTACCACATTCTACACAGAAGCCTTGAATGTTATAATATTGTGACTATCTTGCTATCACAGGATGTGGGCAATCCTTTATGAAATGATCTCCTTGGCACCTAAAGCATGGTCCTTTAGGGCCCCGTGGTCTTGGCTGTCTCAACTGGGGCCGTGGGTTGGGGTTCGTATACATGACATTGGCATAGTCGGGCTCCCAATTGGGTTCCAATGGTGGACTATCATATTGATATGTTTCCAAATGTTCTGGTGACAGTATGCTCGTGGACTATCTACATGGGTGGAATAAAAGGTGTTAGAATTGGGATAAATTTCTATGATCAAGGGTGAAGAAGGCACTAAGGCCCTATCGAGGTTCTCTTCTGTAGTAGCATATTTGATTGAAATTACATTGGCTGGTGGGGGTGGATGCTAAGCTAAAACGGGTTGTGGTCTCACTTGAGTCTGATAAGGGTAGTTCTATGGAGGCCTATAGTAGTGAGGCTGAGCATTGTACTGACCTTGGTACCTACCTTGTTGAAGGTATGCTTGTGGGTAGTTTTGTCACACTACTTGTTTGTTATATGGGCAATCTTGAGTTGTGTGATTCGTGTATCGTCTCTCAATTGTACAGTATTGGCCACTAGGATTGGCTTGAAGTTGTGTGACATTAGGTAACACATTTTCCATATGATCACCACCACAGATGTAACAACATTTGTTTGTTGTTAACCTAGGCATCTATTTGCTAGAAACTCCTAGTTTCTAGGCCACCTTCTCTACTAAATCTTCTATCGAGCTGGAATGTTTTGAGGATGATTGAGATGAGTTATATGAGTCTTTGTAGACCTTTGAAAGTTCCAGTTCTTCTCCTAAATTATCCTCAATGTCCATACAAATCCTTACACACTGCTCTAGTGTTCTGGGTTCCTTCATATATACATAGGATCGTAGTTTAGAGCTTAAGAGTCCATCTGAAAACAAAGACAATTGCTTGGCATGAGAGGGGATTTCTGGCATTGGGCATGTCTCAATGTACTGTCTAAACCTATGTCTTGCAAGTCTAACTGTTTTCTGGGGGGTTTGTTTGAAGTTGTGGATTAATGAAGAGGTTTTATGCTTGATTTCACTTTTAGAGAATTCAGTAATGAATGACTCTAACAAGTGATGGATGTCCCTAAATTGCCTTTGCTGCAATGGTTGGAACCAGGTTAAAGTCGTGTTCTTTAATGTGAAGTCCAAAGGCATTGTATTGTGTGAACATGTCTTCTACTTGCTCTGCTCGCAAAACTTGCTTAAATTCGGCAACGTGGCCATAGGGGTCTCTTGTCCCATCAAAGTAATTTTTCATTGATTTCACTAATTGGGTTGGTCTCAATTTTTTTTGGATGTTCATGGGGTCTAAGTAGAGGAAAATCATCCCTACCGCCTGATAGTCTGGCTTCTCTTGTTCTTTCCATTATATCAGTGTCCATGGTCGGTCTATCTCTCCCTATAGGATGAGTAAAACTTATTTATGGTCTTTCCTTGTTCTTCTCTCTTTGGGTACCATGGGCTGAGGATTTCCAAGTTATTGGGTGTGTGTAGAAGTGCAAGAGACACACAAGAAGCACACACAAGGAGCACAAACGCAACAAGACACACAAAGAAGACAATGGCTAGAATAGCTCTCTCTATTGATGATGAACTGAACTGAAGTAAGAGTTGAATAATATCCCTAAGTACAAAGTACTACCACATATGAGAGTATCAAGTATGTGGTAACATGGGGAAAAAACCTCTAGCCAGCACTAGAGTAAAAAGAGCCCATGTATAGGGAAAAGGTTCACATCAAAGCTACTCGAGGATCACATAAATGTAACAAACCCCCCTGAGCGAATGATGTGAACACATACAAGGAGTGACAGATCAGCCCCCACAAGGTAATAGGCCTAAAGCTTTAAAAAAAGCTTCAAACTTTTCTTGTGGAAAAGCTTTGGTGAATATGTCTGCCACATTATCTTGTGTAGGCACATATACCAAATCAATATCTCCTGCATGAAGGTGCTCTCTCACATAGTGATAATGCATGTCAATATGTTTGGTCTGTGCATGAAACACTCGGTTTCGTGCAACAACCAAAGCACTCTGACTATCAGTGAGAATATGCGTAGCAACATCAATCTCCATGCAAAGATCCATCAATAGGCGTCTCAGCCATATACACTCCACTGTAGCTATGAAAACTGCCCTGTACTTAGCTTCACAACTCGATGTCACCATTGTAGGTTGCTTATTACTCAACTAAGATATGCATGAGTCTCCAAGGAAAAAGCAATTACCACTAGTGGACATACGAGTATCATAACAACTAGCCCAATCACTATCTGTAAAAGCATGCCATAAAAGAGACCTAAGCTCAAAGTGCCTCGGAGATATCTAAACACACATTTCACCACTTGCCAATGCTTAGAGGGCTATGCATGAATCGACTCAACTGGGAAATTACTCAACTGAGAACCTGAATCCTGTCTCAACTGGTGCGGAAACTGGCTTGCAATCCTCAAAGTCAAAACGATGAAGTAGTTTTTCAACATACTTTGCTTGATGCATAACAATTCCCCCCTCAACGAATACAAACTGGATGCCAAGATAGTAGCTCAAAAGACCAAGATAAGTGACATCAAAAGTATGCTGCAAATCAACCATAAGAATGTCAAGTTTTGCATCACATGACCCAGTCAAGAGTATGTCATCGACATGAAAAACAAGCACTGTAAGATCCGCCCCATTTTTGCGTACATAGAGTGTGCTTTCAATTTGACTACATGTGAAGCCAAGAGCAATCAAGTGCTTATGGATTTTCTCATACCATGCACGTGGAGCTTGCTTGAGACCATACAAGGCTTTATGCAAGTGACAAACCATATGCTCTTTCCCTTTCATAACAAATCCAGAAGGTTGCTTCACATAAACCTCTTCTTGCAAAGTACCATTCAAGAAGGTTGTTTTTATGTCCAACTGATGCACTTTCCAACCTCGATGGGCAGCCAATGCAACCACGATACGAATGGTAGTCATGCATGAAGTAGGTGCAAATGTTTCCTCATAATCAATGCCATATTGTTGCGCATATCCTTTGGCAACCAATCTAGCTTTGTAGCAATCAATGCTACCATCAAATTTTCTCTTAATCTTAAAAACCCACTTTGTACCAATGGCATTCTTTCCTTTTGGCAATTCACATAACTCCCAAGTACCATTCCTATGTATTGAATCCATTTCTGATTGCATAGCACTCATCCATTGAGGATCATCACATGCATCTTCAAAAGAAAGTGGATCTTCATTACATGTTGTAGCAATAAGAGAAATTGCTTGATGCATGGTGAGTGCTTGATCTTGTTTCATCAAGTAAAGGTGCACTCAATTTGTTGTCCTGCAAAGTTTGTTTCAACGACTTTGGCATAGATTGGGCACTCTTGATAGACATGCGTTCATTATGTAATACATCTTCAACATGTACATCATGCGTGGGCTGAATTTCATGCTCATTTTCAGCCATATTTTGATGCAAATGTTTAGCCATATGTGGCTAGAAATTTCCAGCAATTTTGACAAATTTTGGCTGAAATTTTTTAGCCATGTTTGGCTGGAAATTCTTTGCATTTTCAGCCCTATTTGTCTGGAATTTTTCAGCCCGTTGAGCCTCAGTTAGCTGGTATACATGGCCATAGTCAAGCACACCATTTTGGAACAAAGGCATGAGTGTATCGAACACATCTTGTGAGCTAATTGTTGGCTATTTTTTGCATTCAAGTAGAGGAAAAACTTAATTTTCAGCAAATACCACATCTCGACTTACAATAGTTGTGTTCATCAATGGATGGTACAACCGATATCCCTTACTTTCATCACTATAAGATATCAACAAATATACATTTTTTTGCCTTGTCATCAAGTTTGTGACATTGTTGTGATGGCACAAGAGCATATGCCAAACAACCAAACACATGCATATGACTAACCATAGGCTTATGACCATTCCAAGCCTCATAAGGAGTGATGAATCTCAATGCTTTTGTAGGGCAGTGATTCAACATATAGTTTGCACACATGACCGCTTCCATCCAAAACTTATCAGGAAGATGCTTTCCTTTAACCGTACATCATGCCATTTCAAGTAGAGTTCTATTTTTATGCTCGACAATACCATTTTGCTGAGGTGTACATGGCACCATACATTGTTGTGAAATCACTCTTTCACGAAGAAAAGCATTAAACTCATGTGACATGTATTTGCCACCACGATCCGTGCATAGAGTCAAAAGCTTTTGTGAAGAAAAATTTTCAACCATAGCTAAAAATGCTTTGAAGCAAGAAAATACCTCATTCTTTGCTTTCATAGGATACACCCATGTATGGCGAGTAGTATCATCAATGAAGGTAACAAAATATACATGCTTCCCAAAAGATGGAGTCTTGATGAGACCACATACATCACTATGAACAAGTTGCAATTTTCTTGTAGTGTGTGTATGACTATCTTTTGGAAAAGACGCACGATGCATTTTTCAAAGAATGCAACCTTCACATGCATGCTTTTCAATGGACTCAAGTGTAGGCAAACCAATAACCATGTCCTTCTTTTGCAAGTAAAGCAA